>BSBK01006554.1:685000-1102500 GCA_027943335.1 Chamaecyparis obtusa
ATACCTTCTCTAATCAACTCTTATATGCACATGTACTATTGTGAACATGCAGATTTTCCTAAGAAGTACTAGGAGATTACCCAGTAACACATGTACTATTGTGAAAATCATATCACAAGTCCATTTGCTGCTAGGTCAAGCTCTCAGTAATGCTTGGTCAAATCTAAATGGAATACTTTGTGCCTGACATACTTAAATGGAATACACAATAGCAAATGATGAATGCTCAATTGTTGTAATGGCCAAGCATTAGAACTGTCCATTTCTAAAATTTGATTTTCTATAGTCTTAATGATTTTTCTATAGTCCTAATGATTTTGAACATTGTTGACAAAGAGTGTTTCTTTTTTTTATTATAGTTGTAATGATTTTTCTATAGTCGTAATGATTTTTATTATTTCTTATCTTTTATCCCTTTTTGATTTCCTATGTCTTTGCTTTGTGACGAGATTTTTTCACCTTCTTTTGATGGTATATTTCATTCACTCTATATGGAATACTTTTTTGTTCACTATTTTATTTCAGCTTGATATTTCTTTCATTTTTCATATACACAGAGACTACACATGCTAATAAAAAAATGAGCTATTTGATTTAGGTTTACTTTTCATGATTGTAAATGGTTAATATTTCTGATGGTACTCTTTGGTGTATTCCATATAAAAATAATCAGGTTTCTATGATATGATAAATGTCCCTTTGCGTTGATAAAATTAGAGTTGAGAAAATGGTTGTTCAGTGATGATTTGTATTTGCAGATTGTAAACAAATCATCTTTCTTCCACCAACAAGTCATTCCATTCAAGAAAGACAATGTCTGACGATATCAACCCACAAAAAAATAGGGAGACAATTGCTAGATTGTGGTCTACCTTTAAAAGAAAAGGTGATGGAAAATTTTATTGTCCCTGCAAAATTTGTAAGGGCTTAAGACTCAAAGATATCTAATCAAAAAAGTCAAGAAACATTGTAGGCAGCATGGTCACATTGAAGGGGGAAACGAATTTCATCCATTGGTATGTATTTTAATAATTTATAAAATACATAAGACATGATTTGATGATGACATCATGGTCATGGTTAATTTAAGGTCATCATTTTGATATAGGTCAACCACCCTAGGTTTCATGTTATGGACCATGAAAATCCGGAGAATGTGGATTTCTAAATGAGGGAACATGGAGGTGTGAATATAGAAGTAGAAGGTAATGATCTCATGGAAGAACATCATGATGATCAAGATGATGATGATGATGATGCAGATGACCTTGATGTACCTATACTTGAGAAGGCATATGAGCCCCTATATGAAGGCTCCCAAACAACTCTTCTTGCCATTGTATTGTTGTTGGTGACCTTGAAGGTTATGAATGGTTTATCCAATGTATAAATGACATGTATGTTAAGGTATGCCATCTTTTTTCATTTTTTTAGTCATAATTCTCTTATAGTTAACAAAGGGTGAATCATGTAGCAATTAATATTCTTTATATTAACAAATTATATTTTTTGTGGTAAGTTGATAGGTAAGTGTTTGTTACCACTATCAAACATTCTACCTCGCTCGTACCGAGAATTATCTGCCATTATGAAAGATATTGGAATGGAGTACGTATCAAACAATACATGCATGTCTGAATGATCATATTATATATCATAAATAACATGAATTTACAATAGAATGCCCTAATTGTCATATTAGTAGATATCGATTAAATCAAATAACAAAATAGGTGTCTCGAGGTTCTTTGGTATATTCCCATTATTCCACATCTGCAACGATTATTCAGGTGCAATAGCTTGGCACAATTTATGGATTACCATGCACACAATAGAAGTCGACATTATGTGAATGCTTGCGGATGGTTCGGCATTTAAGGAAATAGAGGAAACGTGGCCACACTTTAAAAAAGAACCTCGTAATCTCAAGCTTTCATTGGCAGCAGATGGTGTCAATCCATTTGGAGAGATGAGATCTGTTTACTTGGTGTGGCCTATTTTTGTTATCAACAATAACATTCCTCCTTGGATGTCCATAAAGAGGGAGCACATAATGTTGGCAATGATTGTTCCAGGTATTTTTTATTTAATAGTCATCTAAATTAATTTATTATAAATAATCCATTAAATGGTCATAATAATTATGTAATATTTTTGTTCATTCAACTAGGTAAGTATCAAGTTAAAGATATCAATGTATATATTGAGCCCCTTATCAACGAGTTGATGGTGTTATAGAATGGGGTCACTATGTATGACATCTCTAGACCAATAGGATAAAGACAATTTCAATTCTATGCAATGCTTGTATAGACAATACATGATGCCCCTAGGCTAACACATTTTTGTGGTATGTTCTCTTCTTAACACCTCTTTTTTGGTATGATATAGTGCTAACACAAAATTAACATATTTAATCCAATTATACATGATCTTGTAAGTCTTCAGACAAAGGGAAAATTTGCATGTCCAATTTGTGGTCCAAAGATGAAATCTTGTCATTCAAAAAGTTTAGGAAAGAAGGTGTTCGATGAGCATAGACACTTTCTCCACAGAAATCATAAGTACCAAATTACTGAAAAATATCTTTTCAATGGGATAGAAGAGACTACATCAAAACCACAGAGAATGACACCTCGCCTATGGAAGTTGGAATACAATAAAATAAATCATCGAGGTAATGCCATTCCATCTGATGGTTTTTGTTTGAAATTTATATTTTGATATATTATTTTTTTTACTGATGATATAATTGATGCTTGTGAAAGTCGTCAAGGCATTAGTGACCAACTTTCAAAAGGACTAAAAAGTTATCTTACGCAATTTAGTAGGTTTTCATACTATGAGCAACTCCCAATCGTAAATTTGTTTAATGCTATGCATATTGGAAAGAATGTAATAGAGACATTATGGAAAATATTGGATGGAAGGCGTGACAAAGATAAAATTGTCAAAATTTGTAGTGGCATTGAAGAATCCAACCATGTAATGAAAAATGTCATTTGATCAAATAACAATGGAGACCAGATTGATACAAGTGCCCTTACTTGGTTATTGTTGGAGCAGCAGAGCAATGCTATAAAAGAAGTAAAAAAAAAATGCGATTTTTCACAGAATTTGTTACAAACATAAACAATCTCATATCAAAGAAAAGTGAATTTGGGTTAGGGATGAAAACACACGATTGACATACATTTATTAAGGTAGTTCATGTTATTTTGTATTCACTATATATTTGTATACTGCATGTAGTTTTCATTGCATTATTTTATAAAATATTGATAAGATCATTTTACAAATATTGCAGTACGTTCTAGCTCTATCTCTCCCACACCACTTCGACAACAGTGTCAAACAAGTTATATATGATCTTGGAAATACATGAGGTGGTTGTCATAAAAAAGAATCAATAAAGAAGATATAAAATATTGGAAGAGAAAAATTCTTCATCTTATGTGTGAAATGCAAAAGTGTCTACCTTCAACTTTTTTCAATGCACAAGAACACTACCTCATATATCAAGTTGATGAGATTGAATGGTGTGGACCTGTACAAACTAGGTCAATGTGGATGCTTGAGAGGCACTTGAAATTTTTGAAAGGTTTGGTTCGATAGAGAGCACATCCTGAAGGTTTTATGGTGGAGGGGTATATAGTATACCAGACCATGGTGTACATTAGTGAATATCTTCCTAAGTTTGCAGCAAAGATCCATGTAGATCGTATTTGGGATCCCAACTCCATTAACAAATTTAAAAGGGATTACTTGATGGGCAAAGGTAGATTGACGAAAGTGAGAGGTAAATATAATATGTTATTGTAGTTAATTAATTCTTATAAATCTTCAATATAAGTTATTTGTAATTGGTCTATTTTTTTAATACAATTGGTCGAGAGTGGGATGCAATACATTTGTATATTGCAAACGATCTTGATTGGATGATGATATGAATTTGAATGATGTCAACAAAATAGTTTCTCATTAACATGGGAAGGTGTTGCTTCATAGGTTAGAGAAGCTCATCGTAATGGAGATTCCAATGTTACGATAATGGTAATTGATCTAGCATATGGTTTAAGAGGTAAAGAGGTATGTAAAAATTTATTAATGATCATGACCCATATGTTTCATATCAACTCACGATGCAAATAATTTTCACATGCTTGAAAAATTACAGGTCAAGCACCATAAAGCTATGTACTATAATGACCACAAATTTTGCATAAATAAGTTGGATGACATGAAGAAAACTTATGATTCTGAGATAACTGCAGTCTTTGAGGTCACTAATATATCATCTAGAAATGACATACATCTTCAACAATCTCAAAATCGATACTATGACATCTTGGATGATATAATTGAGTGCAACTTTAACTCCTTTAAATTAGTTCTATTCATCGTCAAATGGTACAAGCTACAACTGAATCAAAATGATCCTGATAGAACTATTATTCAACATGATAATAGATTTACAATGATTAATACAAGGTCGTTTGAGCCAGTTGGAGATGAGCCCTATGTTCTTCCAAGCCAATGTGAGAAAGTGTTTTACTTAGAGGTTCCACATAAACAGGGTTGGTTATTTGTTGTTAGACATGATCCAAGAGGAAGGCTGATAAAGTATAATGTTATGGAAGAAGAATATATTGAAGATGATGAAGAAGAAGAAGAAGATGATGAAGAAGATGATGGTGGTGGTGGTGGTGGTGGTGATGATGATGATGATGAGATGGATAAAGAAGATGATCAATGACATGATTGAAATGTACAAGGTATGTGATTTAATTATTTATATGTATTTATATTGATTAGTATATATATTTAATATTAATTTATTGATTTCAATTCTAATGATTACAACATATGTGATTTATAATTACCAATTTTTTGCTTATGATGCTCAATTAATTGTTGTTGATACATGTATATATTTTGTTTGATTGTCACCATTTTTATAAACAAACAATTGACTATAGACATCGTCACCCCTTCTGTTGACGATCTTGCATTCTATATATAAGGTAAAGGTAATTTTTTCATGTTTACGATCTTTCATATTGTTCATGTTGTCTTCTACATTATTTGTAGCATATGTATCATGTAACTTTTAGCTAACTTAAGATAAATGATTAACATATGCAAGAAATTTAACCCCTTTGGCAAGGATCCTGCACAGTGACACAGATCAGTAGGTATAAGTCAATAAATAGACATAATTTTTTTATATTCTTCTTGTTTATCACTGAGCACGTATGTTATAAATAGACATATTATATAACCATATAATGTGTCGAATAATCGACACAAAAAGTTTGACATGTTATATTTTTCTTGTTTATCCTTTTATATGATTCCTGTTTTTGTGCCTTTCCTTCACTTTCAACTTACATTTTATATCTCCCACATATAGACAAAGAAGAACTGTATGGATCACGACTCTATTCAAGACTTGATTATTCTATATATATTATTTAATTATTATCAAAATTCTATTTGAAGTGGGGACATGACAATATCTCATTTGATGGATTGCAAGACCCACCAAATAGGTACTTGTCAAATCTATCTTCATCAAATGAAGGAAATGTGGGAATGGTAGATGAAAGTTCTACATGTAGTATGACTAAAATAGGGAGATCAACTAGAGGTCAAAAGATTAGAAAAAAATTCAATAAACACATGCAATTTTTCCTTGCTAAAGGGGGGTTATGCTCTTATGATGATGAGATCAAAGGAGACATCAAGGTGCCCTTTCAGTACACACATCTCGAGAAATAATGGGTACCCAATGAGCTACCTCTAATTAACACTAATTTTTGGGTTAACAAGAGGATATATTGCATAGCTCCATCCTCATTAGATGGTTTGGGCCTATTTTCCATGGATGGGATAAAGGTATGCTACAAAAAAGTTGTTGAATTGATGGAGTAGGTTGGACCTCATTACAATTTCAATGATTAGATGCGGATTGTTCAATATAAAAAAAGTATGCGTAGGTATGCACTATCAGCAAATTATATACAATGGAAAGAAAATGATCAAAGTAAAAGATTTTCTATGTACATTGATGGGAGACCAAAAGCAACAGAGAATATTGTGAGTTTTATAAATAGTACGCAACCTTCCTCAACTAATAAGCAACCCAATTGCATATTTGAGGCGCGTGAGGGGAATCATGTTTTTGTATGTGCGATAAAATCAATAAGTGCAGGGGAAGAACTACTAATAGATTACCATTTAATTCAAACATATACAAAAAAATTTACTATCATGAAGGTGGTAAGTACTATATACCATTTAAACTAACCTCAAGTTTATGACTCTAATATACCATTTTATTAATAAGTTTTTTTTGCTAAGTCTATTGCTTTCAGTTCACTGAAGTTTTTATATTTAATCTTTGTCATAGGATGACATGGATCCCCAACATGATAGAGGCCGCGGGGATGCTCCTCCCACCCATTCTTTAGCAACGGTAAACCTTATTAAAATTGTACAAATTAGATAGTTGAAAAATGTTATATTATTATGTTATTTTATTTAAGATTTTGGAGTTATTCTGATAGTTTTACTGATATTCCTGTCACAATTTGATGTTCAGGATAGGGGGAAAACACTTGCAACAATAGAGGAAATAGTTGTAGATACAGATGAGGATATCCCAAAAATCTCTAATATAAGAAATACAGTGAAGAAAAAACTAAAAAAAGTCAATGCAAAAATTATTAGCATTTTGGAAGATGCAAATATAACTGAGGAGATGCTGAAGAGAACAGATGAATTGATGACGCAAGAACGTCATTTTGAAGTAAGCAGTAATGAATCTTTAGTTATAACAAAAGTTCAATAAAGGTTTATATTTTATACTCTTTTATGTTGTGAACTAAAATATGTATGTGTTCTTGTTATAGGATTTTTTTCTTGCTCAAGTACCTGGTCATGGACATCGCAGTGAGGCCAGTACTAGCAGAGCTCCGGCCACCTCAAGCAAAATAATCCTTAAGTTGACAAGTTACAAGGAATTTTTTCTTTGGAACATTCAAAAACTTCTTAAGTTAACTCTTACTTTTATTATTTCAGAATGTCTTTGCTAACAATGTATTGTTCAAGTCATCAAGTGCAGGTGACTCCTCCTAGAAGGTCAACCGATGTCCATCCGATATTGATGAGTGCAATGTCGGTAACAAGGGGCATGCAAACATCGATGCCTTCATGATCTATGCCTGGTAAATCCTTGTTTTTTTATATTTGGTTTTGTGTTAATTATGATTTTATAATTTGTACTTTAATCTTGGTGCATCTCATAGTGGATTAATTTTGTGGAGTAGGAGATACATCGGCATTGTCTGCTACGTCAAATATAGATTAGAGTACCTATATTACTGATAATTCACCATCATTTCTTGGATCTACCTGTACTGTTTCTAGCACGGGATTTGTGCAGACGTCATTAGTGATTGGCGATAAAGAATTGATGCCTTTATAATGTCCTAAGCTTCCAAGTACTTTAAAATTATTATTATTTATATTGTAATATGAATTTACCTATTCATAATGAGTTTTGGATTGATGATCCTATGACATTTTTACAGGAAACAATTCTTTTTATAAGACGCTTTATGAGTTCACATTGAAGATATTCGGGTCCACCATACATACAAGGTGGAACATCATAAGTGAACTAACCCTATCCCACTATTTTTATTTCATATCATTAATTGGTACAGTATTTTTCCTTTCATTTAGGCCTTTTCTTTTACTATATTCAAGGTACACACCTTTAGTTAATTTTTCTATCTAACAATTTTGTGTTTTTTCTTAAAAGGTGGAACTTGCAAGACAAAAAATTAAAAGATTGTCTCATTAAAGATTTAGAGCATGAGTTTGGTAGTAATATTTTTGAGGAGAAGAAAATTTTAGAAAAATTTGTCAAACATCTTAAGACTGTGAGGGACTCATATAGAAAGAGTCTCATCCAAAATCCACAGTACAAGTGTCCTCCCTTTATTCTAGTGAGGGATTGGAATGAGTTCATTTTGGATGCAAAGGAGAAAGGGGATGCTCGAAGAGGAATTACACCAGAAAATGAGACAAGAAGGTATGCAATAGTATTAACTACTAGTAGAATCTAATAATGCACTAATTAGTGATATTTATATCTATATCATCTAACATATTTCAAACTTTTCATAGGTTGCAGGACACATCAAAGACAACAAAGGCCAGATTGCAAAAGATTGGGCATCACAAACTTAGCTCTGCTGGATATTCAAAAATTAAAGCATGAATTGTAAGTAGCAGTAAATAAATTGCAAAGAAAAATTATTTATAAAATGCAAATAATGTTGTTTAATAAAAAAATGCAGGGCTTGAAATTTAATTTAGAGGCCACGACAAAACACAAAAAAATTGCCTTCAAGGAAGGCTATCAAGTCATGGCTGAACACCTACACCAAGCTTCCACTGGCCCAACCCAAGAGTCTCCTGCATCGGTTGAATAGGTAAATATGCCAAAAAATATATATTTTAAATTTAATACTTGACCAACAATCTATTTGATAATAATGTGCATGACATTGTAATGCAGCCTTGTAATCGTAACACAGAACCTACGCCTCATGATAAAGGCCCTGATGTGCATCGTAGTGTCGATGGAGGTTTTTATTTGCTATTTAAAATTAATTATGTAATTATTAATACAATTTAACATCTTAAATTGAAATTGGTGTAACCTCTTTTGTGTATATTTTAGAGCATACAGAATGTCATGTTGAACAAGTGGAGGATGTTCAGAGTGATCACTGTGTAGATCATGTGGCACATTCAGGTAAAGAAAATCTATGTTTTGTTCTTTTAAATTTCTTTTTTGATTTATAGTTCTTTTAATTAATGAAATACTTGTAACACTAATATAAAATGGTGTGAATTTAACCCATGACGTAGTTGTTATTGTAGTGGACCCCCCTTTGGCGCAACAGCCTCCTGTTCTTGAACAGATGAGGAGGAGACATGTGTTGGCATTAGAATCAGTAAATGAGGGGAATGACAAGGATATTGATACTCCGCTTAGTCGTTACCTTAGAAAAGCGAGCAAGAAACCAAAAAAGAAATGATTGTAATTAACATTTTTTGCTAATGAAATAATGTTGTCTTAATGGATGTAATTTTGTACTAATAAATGTTGATGAATGATATGTTAATGAATCATTCACGAATGTTGTGTGTTAATGAATTTTATGTGTTAATGAATGTTATCATGTGATTATAATGATTGAATGTTATATTTCAAAAATGGATGAATGAATGAATGAATGTTATTAGATGTTAATGGAGAATTTAGAGTGATGTTAGGGGGGGGGGAGGGGCCAAATGAGCTTCCACCTTCACATGGTTGGCCTTGTTAAGTAGAGAATATTAAACTATTCTCGAAACCAAGTGAAGCTCAAACTAAACCAATGACGTAGATTCAATGGTCAAAAATACCTACTTATTATTCCATATTATTTCTCACTCACTTTAAGAAATATTTTACTTCTTAAACATGTTCATCAACCAATCTGCATCACCATGTTCAACAAATTAGATTTATACATAAGAGAGTGAATGGGGAATTTTTATAAAGGACTTACCTTTAAGCCTAAAAATCTAGATGAAAAATTATTTGCTGCCTCTGAATGACTCATTCTCATGTTTCTTCCTACCCCTTTTACTTCCCTAGTACCTTGTCTTAGATAGCTACCTTCTTATGATTTTTTTAATTGATTATGAATGATGAAGTTTTAATTTGTTACCGTTAAAGTGTGTAGGTAACAAGTCACCTTGTAAATCTTGCATTTTGTATGCTTTGGTGGGGAATTTCATTTGTAATCTTAGGTCCTATCCAATGAATTTTTAGTTTCCTTGTGTATCTGGAAAATTTGGAGTATCTCTTTCTTTCCTTTTGTATCTCTTTCTTACCACTATCATATTCACAAGACCTCATACTCTATTGAACATCCTTTTGACTGAGTTATCATGACTATCACTTTATTTTTTTATTTTTGTAATTGTACATATCATCTAGGACCTAATCTTCATGTAAAGTCCCTCTGAATGATAGTATTTTCCACGGACTTGTAGATCAACCCAATCATCCTCCATTTGATGCTAGGTGTCATTCTTACCCAACTACCAATAGTAAGATTACCAGAATCCCAGATATTTTCTTCACAAGCAATGCAACCTAGAACTTCAATCATATGATGAAAGCTAATAAAAGTGAAAATCTATCATAAGAACTCATATACTAGAAACATTTGTGTAAAAATTTCTTTCATCTACTTCATATCTTTTCTAATAGCTATCACATACTTTCAGTGTTTTCATCATTTCCCTTGATATTGTCTTAATTTCTTAGTTATTTTCCTTTTGTCATGACTCTTCATAACTATGCTCCTAACTACTCTTATCATCTTTAAGATCTTTGTAATATAAATGACCTTGCTTGTCATAGCAGTAACTTCTATTAAACATTGTTGTTTTTTATTGATATCTCGTTGTCATAGAGGTGCATACCTATCTTAAAACACTGTTGATATACACTGTTACAATGAATTAATGTTTTTTGTCTTCAACATATTTGAAATCATTATTTTAATCTTCATTTTATGGTTGCACTGTTACTGATAAGTTTTATTTAATGTGTTGTATAATGTGCAGGTGACAAGTTGATCTCACTCATTAAGGATAGAGATGCCCCATATATATTTTCATTCATCACCTTCACATGTTAATATTGCATATAGGGAGGTAAAAATGTCTGAATGCGGATGTATTTGGAGTCTTGGGTGATTATTTTTAGGTGAGATGACAATAGATAATGTCAGCTTATTCTCAGCTTATGTTCACTTTTAGATAGTCAAAATTAAAGTTAAGTCTAAACTACTTCTAATGAACATCTTGCATTATTTTGGTATATCTTAAATAGAAAAAGAAGATGAATACCAATTAAGTTTTATCAAATACCTATTGACCTAGGAAGATATATATAGAGTGTGTGCATGTTGTCAAATTGTAATTTTTATAAAGCACTTACCTTTAAGCCTAAAAATCTAGATGAAAAATTATTAGCTACCTCTGAATGACTCATTCTCATGTTTCTTCCTACCTCTTTTACTTCCCTACTCCCTTGTCTTAGGTAGCTACCTTATTATGAGTTTTTTAATTGATTATGAATGATGAAGTTTTAGTTTGTTACCATTAAAGTGTGTAGGTAACAAGTTACCTTGTAAATCTTGCATTTTATATGTTTTGCTGGGGAATTTCATTTGTAATCTTAGGTCCTAGCCAATGAATTTTTAGTTTCCTTGTGTATCTAGAAAATTTGGAGTATCTCTTTCTTTCCTTTTGTATCTCTTTCTTACCACTATCATATTCACAAGACCTCATACTCTATTGAACATCCTTTTGCCCTTGATATTGTCTTAATTTCTTAGTTGTTTTCCTTTTGTCACGACTCTTCATAACTATGCTCCTAACTACTCTTATCATCTTCAAGATCTCTGTAATATAAATGACCTTGCTTGTCATAGCAGTAACTTCTATTGAACATCGTTGTATTTTATTGATATCTCATTTTCATAGAGGTGCATACCTATCTTAAAATACTATTGATATGACTGTTACAATGAATCAATGTTTTTTGTCTTCAACATATTTGAAACCATTATTTTAATCTTCATTTTCTAGCTGCACATTGCCCTTGATATTTTCATGTCACAATATTTTCCATCTACTCTTGTGCAGCATTTCTTTTTATCATTTTTCTTTTTTTGGATGACTATCAAAATATTTTATAGCTCTGTTTTCAGTGGTCCAAGATGCTCCTCGCTTGCCTTGAGCTAGTATTTATTGTCTTTGACTACATTTGTCTCCATGAAATTGATTGTTATTGCTGAATATTTCTATGATCATTGTATTTCTTTCATGAATGGTTGCATCACTTTCAACACCTTATGAGTGTCACTCACTCTTGTCATGGATGTCTGCTCTTTATTCCTAGCATTTGTTTATCCTTGACTATTATGATCTTGTTGATCTCTAGTTTTTTCACCATGACTACTCTCCTCTTAAACATATGTTTAGATCTATTTTTTGATAGCAATAAAAAGATCTCATATCTTTGAAATAGTGAGATTATCCCAAGGACAATGATGTCTAGTGTTAGAATAATGAACACCATGAATTGGTGAAAAACCCATTGAATGAATCTACCATATCAAGAAAATTAATCTTTGTCTTAAAAAATGAGAGCTTAGAAAATAATCCTTATCTAAAGCATGAAGATTGTACAACAAAGGAAACCATTAATGTATTTAGAGAATGTGGGTTTAGCTTTAAATGCCACCTCTTATCATGAGACTTGATGTTTCTCATATAAATCTTGATGTTTAGAACCATGATACCAACTTTTCTTTGATAAAACCTATTGTTCCACTTTTGAATACACTTCTTTATCATCTATTTGTTATTCTTAATGAGAAACCTTCTATTTATTGTTGTTTCTTGAATGAATCTCACTCCTTACTCCTTATGGACTGCTATTTACTGATGAAAACCCTTTGTTCTTGTCTAGAAAATGCTTGTTCTACTTGAAAATTTGCACTACACCATAACTTGTTGTTCATGCATTGCTTGACTGACATTTATGCTTTGATTGAAGGCTTTAAAGCTTAGGCATGATCATACATCCCTACTTCTTGAGAAGAATATTTAGCCCCAAAGGTAAAGGTTGTCCTTTGGTTCCTTGTCTTTGGATATGGGTCTCATAAGCAATTGTGCACATCATGGCATAGAAAGTGGCATAGATGGTACGGTGGTCGAGATGTGACAGGTGAAGGAGGTGATCAGTGGATTGGTGGTCGTGCAGCATGGAGTGTACATGGAGGATGTTGACAGCGAGATCAAGATGGTTGGTCAAGCGGAGGTAGTGGGTCTAGTTATTGTGGGGCGCGTAGATGACATTGGCGGAGGCACTGAAGCATAGGATGCAGATGGCATTGGCGGAGGCACTGGAGGATTGCAGTGAGGTGGCGAGGTGGAATGGAGGATGGCAATGACTTGGAGGATAAGGTGGAGGTGAAAAGTGGTTGTTGTCATGGATGACCGACAGTGATGGTGGGTTGAGGGGGGTGCTATAGGGATCCATAAGGAGATTTTCAATAGCAGCGGTGGAGGGATAAGGAGGTTGCCATAGGGAGTCGACAATGGTGGAGGGATAAGGATGGAGACATTAGGAGATTATCGACAATGGTGGAGGATAAGGTGGCATTAAGACTTGGACAGATAAGGAGAGTAGTGTGGCAATATAAATATAGATGTACGAGGAGGCATTACCGATTATGGATTAAAAAAAGAAATTAAATACGTTATATTAAATTCATGTAGTTGCATTGAGTATTCATCAATACCTTATATTTTAGTCTTATTTATAAAATATGAAATTTAACTTTAACATATAGATATCTTAAGTCAATATTTTCTCATTTTTTAGTTAAAATACATACAACATACTTTTAACGTATAAAATTGCAAAACACAAAAGATCCTGAAGATTTGGCACAAATCTGATATATAGTATTATAAAATTATTAAGATAAATGTACTATAATATGAAATTATTATATATATTAATTTATGAGTATAATAATATTAGTTAGAGGAGGAGGATGGTGTTGTAGGTGTCTACTAAGCATAATGTAGGCTAGGACATCCATTCAATTTCAAATTCCAATCACTATAATATATTAATATATTTGATAATATATATATATATATATATATATATATATATATTAAATTGAATTTGTTGTCACTTTTTTGACAACCAAAGAATATACTTTCGAAAAGAACGCTATACACTCAATGAATATTCTGACCATAAATCATCGCTATTTCGACAACCATGTTGACTGAAATACCTTAATTTCGACCAACATTATATTGTTATTTCGACCAACATTGGTCGAATAGATGAAAGGTATGCCGGATAATTCTTCCAGATTGAAGTGATTATTTCGACAGCGGATCAGTCAATAATTAGACAACTATAGAGGTTGCATTTTTGACAAACATATTATGTGTCAAATAATCAACAAAAAAAGTTCGACAATAGTTATGGTCATTTGGTCGACTAATTTGCATCTAAAAATTAACTAATCATCGTTGAAAATCAAGTGAAAATTTACTAGTGATAGGTAATAATAATCATGCCAAAGCTTCTCCTAGGAATAGTGTATTCAGACTAGGTATTATTTCCCTATCATAGAGTGCATTGTCAACCCAGGGACATATACTTGAAATGGGACAACACAATTTGTGCACTAAGCCTCTTATAAAGTCATCTTACTTAAGCTGCAGGAAGGAAGATGCATAGAAAGAACTAGGCTACTGCTGCAGAAAAGTAAAACACAGCTAAATAAATGAAATTGATGCAAACAATCATAAGTTTAACTTCAACCTATTCTATCATTCCAAAGCATTTACTACGACTATCTTTGCAAGTGTTGCAGGAACATACACAAGTATAATGCTACAGGAGAAAGCAGTGAATGCTACTTCAAAAACTGAAAATTTTCCATGAAAAACATTGTTTACTGCATTCAACCCTTCCTGATTTGAAACTTGACTCTTGCACTACTTCTATTTATGACCAATCTTATGATAGATAAAGAATTGAATATTTTGTTTCTTTCTCATCCTACAACCAACTTCTTTATGACCAAAAATTTTACAAATATAACAACCATTGAAAGATAGGTACCTTTGAGCATTTAGTTGTCTTACCAAATGCCTTCTTGTAGATGTGTTTTGGTTTTTGACCTCGCTTGACACTTCAACCTTTGCATTATCTTCAGTTATCTTTTCTTCTCCCTTGTCATTCTAATTTGAACATTCACCACTAAACCCTAGACCTTCTTTATCTTTGTGACTTTTCTGCATGTCTAGTAACTGATCCAAAATGATATTGCTTTCACATAACTTTGCTTCGGATCTCAATTTCCTCAATTCTAATTCCATCTTCTCATTTTGTTCTAAAATCTTCTTAATCATCTCCTTGAAATTTTCTTTAGTTTCTTTCCATTCTTCCATTACAATTTCCAATTCAGCTCTGGTTAACCAAGCATTTTTCATTTTGTATTTTAGTTTATCTTTGATAAAGCTTTCCCTCAGTATCTTGTTATACAACTTTTTCTCAAGGTCCATAATCTTTTCCTTTGAATCATTTAGTTTTTGATCCTCATCTGCATCATTCTCTTTTGATTCCTTCAATTCTTTTAGTTCATGTTCTAGTTTTGCAATTTTCTCTTTTGATTTTTTTAATTCCTTGCTAACTTCCTTGTGTCTTGCTTTGAACTTATTGATTTGGTCTCTTAGTTTTTCAATATGGGTATTTGCCTCTTTCAGGTTATCCTTCAACTCCTCATTTTTTGATTCAATGCCTTCAATATTACTCATTATGATTTTCCAATCTTCTTTAATGTGGAATCATCCTTCCATCTATTCAAACAACCAAGATCTCCCTCAAGTAGTTAAGCTCCATCTACGAGGGACCAAACTTTGATACTAATTGTTGAACATGCGGAATAACTAAGAGGGGGAGAGGGGATAAATTAGTTATTCTCACACACTTTATAAAAATTTTCCTTTGTCAATAAACTATTAAACATTAACAATAACAACTTTTGATTTATCGGTTAAGTTCATTAAGCAATCACATTAGATGAAAACATAAAATACAAAAACACCGTCACAGAGAACACCAAGATTTACGTGGAAATGCAAACTGGAAAAAATCATGGAGAAGCTAATTCTCATGAAATGAAACACTTGTTAGGCTAACATTGGTTAAGGTGATGTTTACAAGAGGCTCACTACCGAATTTTCTCACTACGATTTGGATCAGTGGTTTTCAGGCTAACTACCCTTATACGATATGGATATAAAGATAGATACAAAAATGACATGACTAATAGAATTGTATCTAAATATGCATGAATAGCGCAACAATTAAGCTCTATTGCCACAACCACCAGTAGATCAGCATAAGCTCTTCACTATATGCAACTGTCTAATCCACTACTATTAGTATGTAAGTCGCTCCTTATGTTGCTTTGCCAAAAAAAATTCTCATATACTCCACTCCCACATATTCCTACTATTCTTTTCACATACACACATGCACACCCCTCTCCCTTCCTCGGATGAAAAAGATCTCCTTTATTTATATGGGTATGTGTTCATACATCTAGCAGCCCACACCAAACGTGTGTGATAGCCCCAACGTACAAGATATTATAATTACATTTAACACATAGTGATGAGGCTAGAATTTGTCCTTGTTTTATGTTCTTTTTATGCTCTATTCTAAGAAATTTCCAAAATACTTGTTGTGACTTTTAGGTGCTTGAATTTGTATATATACTATAAGTACAGATAGATCCACAAACTTATGGGTAGATAAAAGTTGACATACCTTGCTAAATAATATATATATATGGGTATATGCACAAAGATGGGGGACCAAAAAGATGCCACTTTTCTTTTTGGCCCCCCCATCGCACATAGTGCGTATGCACTAAAGCGCGCACGCCCTATGGCTTGGTTTGCCTGAGCCTTAGGCTTGGGCAATCTAAAACAAAGCGCGTGCGCGCTATAGCACGCACGCGCTTTGAAAAAGCCAATATAAATGGAAAACGCGGGTTTGAGAAAGCCCAAAACTCATTTTGCTTTCTCAAACCCGCATGTGCAGTGAAGAAAACCTCCCAAAGCGCGCACGCCTTCCACCTGCTGCTATTATTTTCCTTCATCCATTGATCAAATGGCTCCACCGCGTCAATGAAGTCGATTGAGAAGAAGAGGTAAGTGTTTCTACAACTTATGCCTCTTATTTGTTTTAAAATTTCAATTTTTTTGCAATTTATTTTGCTTTAATTTTATTTTGTTTAAATTCTTTGTATAGTAAAGATTTTAAAATGTAATTTTTTTAATTTTCAGGAAGAAATAATCTCCCTCCACCAAACCCTCCACCAAACACTCCTCCAAACCCTCCATCTCCTCATGAAGAACAAAATGAACCTGAATTGCCTCCTCCAACAATTGAGAAACCTCCTCCTGGAACCCAAGAAAATTTGATGAACCAAATTGAAAAAGGGCAAAAAGAATTAGAATCTTTAATTAGTAGGTTAAAATATTCTAGAGGTACAAATCTGGGACGGGAAAGTCTTGCAAAATCATTAGAAACAATCTTGACCCACGTAAGCGCGGTTAGTGGGCAACTTAATATATGGCAGGATAAAAGAGAAGAACAAAAAAGATATTATGCAAATAAATTATCTTATGTCGACATAAAGAAGAAAAAAATCACAAAAGATGACATTTGTTTGCTATTTAAAAAACCAGGGGATGCAAATACTCTTAGAACTACAACAAAGAGGTTCCCAATTCATTGGTGCACAAATGAAAACATTAAAAATAATTTTTGGGATAGATGGTGGATGGTCTTTGATGTGCCTCCTTGTAACAATCATGAAGTTCCTATATATTTCTTGAGGAAACTCTATTGTGAGTTTGTACTCAAAGAGGTGCCAAATTATTTTGACATTCTAGATTCTCAGGGTAGAGGAGGGGGGTCATAATTTGATCGAGAAGGGGCACATCGTGACCCTAATGCACCTAGGCCTGTTATTGGCAAGCCACAGGCAGATCATGTTAGTATTCCTTCTGCTGTGAAGGAACATGTAGAGACAGACACACTAGGCACAATTAGTGCTCTGACACAGACTCTCATTCAGTGTGCCACTCCTTTAGTTGAGGGTGACCATGGTCAATCCTCGAGGGGCCATATTTGTCGGTCATGTGGATGCTTGTGCACATATGGTACTGGCGAGAGAGAGGAAGATGATCCTAGATTTATGACCGATAGATTTCTAAATACGACATTTGGCATTGACACACAGGTAAATATTTCCAAGTTCATGAAATTGCTTTGATCATATTTCATTTATAAAAGAATAACTATTTAATTTGTAGTATCTATTGTTTATGATGAAAATTCAAGGCAAGAGTGTCAGTGACAGTGATGGTGGCGGTGGAAGTGGCAATGATCCTAATGTCCCCTTTTACACTTCGCCGCCACACACCGGAGGACGCGGTGGAACCTTCACAGAGGTATCATTTACTCATTAGTAGGGTTGTAAAAAATATATGTAATCTTGATAACTACATAATTTAATTTTTTTGTTTCATTTTCAGCTTTTGACATCAGAGACTCCTCCTTCTGTCCGTGATACTTTGGATCGCGGAGTAGCTGCAGCAGTAGCTAGTTCTGAAGCACTGATTGAGGTATGAAAGAGATCACTTAACTTTAATTGTTATTTTAATAGTTTGTATTGAATTTTATAATGATATCCATGTATGTATTTTAATTATTATTTTGATCATTGTTGTAGGGACTTATGACTCTAGATCGCCAGCATGCGCCTTCAGTGGATGAACATAGTGACTATCTGCTAGCGGTAAGCCAATATTCAATTTTATGTCATTGTATAATTCAATTTTGATGTATATTAGTTATCTCTATCTAATTTTATTTTTTATCAGGTCGAGCTACAGAAGAGTCTAGATAGGAGGATGAGTGAGCGCACTCGAAAGACTACGGCATCCACTGCATCTCCATCGACGCGACGATTGAAGACAGCTCGGGA
Source organism: Chamaecyparis obtusa (assembly GCA_027943335.1). Classification (NCBI taxonomy): domain Eukaryota; kingdom Viridiplantae; phylum Streptophyta; class Pinopsida; order Cupressales; family Cupressaceae; genus Chamaecyparis; species Chamaecyparis obtusa. The sequence goes on from BSBK01006554.1 coordinate 703,747, forward strand.
TTTGTTTTCTTCCCCTAGCGGGAAAGGACTAGATTAGGGATATGGATTGTATGCCTATATGGCATTAGTGGACATATTTTTTGTATATTGTATCAGTGATACGTTGTACATCCATTTGGCTTTGAGGAAGCCAGTTTTACTGAATATATTCAATGTATGACATTATTGGAAATATGTATTTGACTTCATGCCCTACGAATATATATTTTTTATGTTTTAGGTATGCAATTCATGTGTTTGGTGTATTGATGTATACTAAATTATGTTTATGTTCATGTCTTTGCTTTGTAAATTTCCCATGCCTTATAGTTATGCTTGTATGTTTAACTTGCTAACTGTGCTACAAATGCCAATCACTGTCCTCAATAAAAGTCAATTCCTTAACTGTAATAATAACAAAAGTAATGAAATGAATGCATAAATGTATAAATATAATATGTAAGAAGCCTAAGTGGCTCTTGTTCTTGCAATGATAATTTTTTAAAGAAATTCTAACAAATCCAGATACTAATGCTTCAACAATTTGTTTATAGCTTGGTTGAAAATTTGATGCAAATAGGTAGGTTAGATTGGGGTTATTTTATAAATAAAGTTTTCTTGGTTTCCTCAAAGGTGTTCCTTACCCAAGTGGCCCCAAGTGCCAATATGCCACTAACCTATCAATCTGACTTCTCCCAACTACCTTACTATTATAGGGATTCAATATGGCTTAAAATATGAATCTAACAATGTTCAAGTGGTTCTTGAAGTCCTACTCCAAGATCTTACCCTCAATCCACACTCTAGGCTCTCTATCCTTGTAGTCTTAACCAGCGAGTTTTTCCCAAATAACTCTTAGTTTTCCCAAAACACTTCCAAAATAAATTACATATTCAGATACCTTTTATGGTTTTACAAAACATATCTCAGAATTAGGTAGGGTTAATTTGGAACACAACCCCCAAAAACTGCTGCTCCACTTTCCTTCCTAGACGTAATAGGTCACTTTTACAAAGGAACCCTATTAAAAACTTAACACCCAACCTTGCCACTTTTCACAGAGTGCTAATATGGTCCCAATTAGAGAAATTTGAAGTCAATTTGATCCTATAGGCTTTCTATACCCAAAAGCCCCAAATTGCTCCCTCTAGGCCTTCAAAACTAGGGCCTTATTAAAAACAACTCAAAACTCATTTTCAGAACTCCTCCTTGTGGATTCACCTTTCATTTGACATATACTTCTGCTGTTTCAAATAAAATTATACCCTTGTTAAGGCGGATCCTTTGCTGCTACACTTGTGGCATCAATTTTGTATCACTTTCCCACTCTTCGTCATGGTGTACACCCACTAAAACAACTTATCCTACATCCAAATGGTTAGTAACATCATACATATGCTACATAGGGTCCATTCAATGAAAAACATTATTTAAATTTATTGAATGGCCCATTATATCATCAAAAAGACCAAAATAGACTTATTTCAATGCACCAAAATGACCACCTACAACAACTTTCCAAATTTGAAGCAAAAAATATTATATAATCATTCAATATAGATGAAAAATGATGTTATGATGTTATTATATCACCCACAATTCTGTTCCAAACCCAAAACAATCAAACTTCAATACCGTTTTGGCTTTAGGGACATTACGCCTAAACCTAGCCTTTAGTTAGAACTCTTTACCAGTGGACTTCCTGACCACTTTGAAGCATGTAGATGGTCCTCATATGACCTAAGGACTCTGAAACAACTCTTAGTTTGTTCCTTTTACAACCATAACATAGCAAACTAGACCTGTACGCTAATTTCCTAGGCCTAAACCTAGCCTTTAGTTAGAAATCTTCACTAGTGGACTTCCTAAACACTCCCAAGCATGTAGATGGTCCTCATATGACCTAAGGAGTCTAAAACAAGTCTTGGTTTGTTCCCTTTACAACCATACCATAGCAAACTAGAACTGTACGCCAATTTCCTACGCCTAAACCTGGCCTTTAGTTAGAACTCTTCACCAGCGGACTTCCTGACCACTCCCAAGCATCCAGATGGTCCTCATATGACCTAAGGACTCTGAAACAACTCTTGGTTCATTCCTTTTACAATCATCCCATAGCAAACTAGACCTGCACGCTAATTTCCTACGCCTAAACCTAGCGTTTAGTTAGAACTCTTCACCAGTGGATTTCCTGACCACTTCCAAACATGTAGATGGTCCTCATATGACCTAAGGACTCTGAAACAACTCTTGGTTTGTTTCCTTTAGAATCATCCCATCGCAAACTAGACCTGCACACCAATTTCCTAGGCCTAAACCTGGCCTTTAATTAGAACTCTTCACCAGTGGACTTTCTGACCACTCCCAAGCATCTAGATGGTCCTCATATGACCTAAGGACTCTGAAAAAACTCTTGGTTTATTCCCTTTACAATCATCCCATAGCAAACTAGACCTGCACGCCAATTTCCTAAGCCTCAACCTAGCCTTTAGTTAGAACTCTTCACCAGTGGAATTCCTGACCACTCCCAAGCATGTAGATGGTCCTCATATGACTTAAGGACTTTGAAAAAACTCTTGTTTTTTTCCCTTTACAACCATACCATAGCAAACTAGACCTGTACGCCAATTTCCTAGGCCTAAACCTAGCCTTTAGTTAGAAATATTCACCAGTGGACTTCCTGACCACTCCCAAGCATGTAGGTAGTCCTCATATGACCTAAGGACTCTGAAAAAACTGTTGGTTTGTTCCTTTTACGACCATACCATAGCAAACTAGACGTGCACGCTAATTTCCTATGCTTAAACCTAGCTTTTAAATAGAACTCTTCACCAGTGGACTTCTTGACCACTCCCAAGCATGTAGATGGTCCTCATATGACCTAAGGACTCTGAAACAACTCTTGGTTTGTTTCTTTTACAACCATACCATAGCAAACTAGACCTGCACGCTAATTTTCTTGTAGCCTTCTCAACTTCGATTTTCCACTCTAACTTCTTCACAACTTGGTATCTTGACACAATCAAGATATTTTTAGACACCCATTTAGAAGTTATTTAAGATCCCAAAGCCTTGTTTTCCAACACCACCTAACACTCACCTTGGAGACAAACCTAATTTAATGCAGAGGTGATAGCTGAAAAGTAGTGTGCCCTTCACTTGAGTCCCACAATTCACCAATCACCTGTAATGACTTAAGGGTATTCCCAATCTCTTAAGATGGTATAACACAATCAATTAAGTGAGTTTCTATCCCAATAAACTCCCTTCCCAAAGTTAGACACTTAATCAAAGTTCAATGTCTTTTTGGCTTTAGGGAAACTAGGCCTAAAAGTGACTTATTGCTGAAACTCTTCACCAGTGGACTTCCTTTCCAATCCCAAGCATGTAAATGGTCTTCATTTGACCTAAGGCCTCTGAAATAACAACTGGTTCATTGCCATCAAGACCGTACCATAGTGAACTAGACCTGCATGCACTTTTCCTTATCGCCTTCTCAACCTCGATTTTCCACTATAACTTATTCACAACTTGGTATCTTGACACAATCAAGATATTTTTAGACACCCATTTCGAATTTATTTAACATCCCAAAGCTTTTTTTTCTAACTGCACTACAGCACAACCTAACACTCACCTTGGACACAGACCTAATTTAATGTAGAGGTGACAGCTGAAAAGTAGTGTACCCTTCACTTGACTCCCATGATTCGCCAATCACCTGTAATGACTTAAGGGTATTCCCAATCTCTTAGGATGGTGTAACACAATCAATTAAGTGAGTTTCTATCCCAATAAACTCCCTTCGCAAAGTTAGACACTTAATCAAAGTTCAATGTCTTTTTAGCTTTAGGGAAACTAGGCTTAAAAGTGACTTATTGCTAAAACTCTTCACCAGTGGACTTCTTGACCAATCCCAAGCATGTAAATAGTCCTCATTTGACCTAAGGCTTCTGAAATAACAACTGGTTCATTCCCATTAAGACCATACTATAGTGAACTAGACCTGCACACAATTTTCCTTGTAGCCTTCTCAACCTCGATTTTTCACTCTAACTTATTAACAACTTGGTATCTTGACACAATCAGGATATTTTTAGACACCCATTTCAAAGTTATTTAACATCCCAAAGCCTTGTTTTTCAGCTCCACTCCAGCACAACCTAACACTCACCTTGGACACAGACCTAATTTAATGCAGAGGTGACAGCCGAAAAGTAGTGTGCCCTTCACTTGACTCCCACAATTCACCAATCACCTGTAATGACTTATGGGTATTCCCAATCTCTTAGGATGGTGTAACACAATCAATTAAGTGAGTTTCTATCCCAATAAACTCCCTTTGCAAAGTTAGACACTTAATCAAAGTTCAATGTCTTTTTGGCTTTAGGGAAACTAGGCCTAAAAGTGACTTATTGCTGAAACTCTTCACCAATGGACTTCCTGACCACTCCAAAGCATGTAGATGGTCCTCATATGACCTAAGGACTCTGAAAAAACTCTTGGTTTGTTCCCTTTACAACCATACCATAGCAAACTAGACCTGCACGCTAATTTCTTACGCCTAAACCTGGCCTTTAGTTAGAACTCTTCACCAGTGGACATCCTGACCACTCCCAAGCATGTAGATGGTCCTCATATGACCTAAGGACTCTGAAAAAACTCTTGGTTTGTTCCCTTTACAACCATACCATAGCAAACTAGACCTGCACGCCAATTTCCTAGGCCTAAACCTGGCCTTTAGTTAGAAATCTTCACCAATGGACTTCTTGACCACTCCCAAGTATGTAGATGGTCCTCATATGACCTAAGGACTCTGAAACAACTCTTGGTTTGTTCCCTTTACAACCATACCATAGCAAACTAGACCTGGACGCTAATTTTCTTGTAGCCTTCTCAACTTCGATTTTCCACTCTAACTTCTTCACAACTTGGTATCTTGACACAATCAAGATTTTTTTAGACACCCATTTAGAAGTTATTTAAGATCCCAAAGCCTTTTTTTCCAACTCCACTCCAACACCACCTAACACTCACCTTGGAGACAGACCTAATTTAATGCAGAGGTGATAGCCAAAAAGTAGTGTGCCCTTCACTTGAGTCCCACAATTCACCAATCACCTGTAATGACTTAAGGGTATTCCCAATCTCTTAGGATGGTGTAACACAATCAATTAAGTGAGTTTATATCCCAATAAACTCCCTTCCCAAAGTTAGACACTTAATCAAAGTTCAATGTCTTTTTGGCTTTAGGGAAACTAGGCTTAAAAGTGACTTATTGCTGAAACTCTTCACCAGTGGACTTCCTGGCCAATCCTAAGCATGTAAATGGTCCTCATTTGACCTAAGGCCTCTAAAATAACAACTAGTTCATTGCCATCAAGATCGTACCATAGTGAACTAGACCTGCATGCACTTTTCCTTGTCACCTTCTCAACCTCGATTTTCCACTATAACTTATTCACAACTTGGTATCTTGACACAATCAAGATATTTTTAGACACCCATTTGGAATTTATTTAACATCCCAAAGCATTTTTTTCTAACTCCACTACAGCACAACCTAACACTTACCTTGGACACAGACCTAATTTAATGTAGAGGTGACAGCCGAAAAGTAGTGTGCCCTTCACTTGACTCCCACGATTCACCAATCACCTGTAATGACTTAAGGGTATTCCCAATCTCTTAGGATGGTGTAACACAATCAATTAAGTGATTTTCTATCCCAATAAACTCCCTTCGCAAAGTTAGACACTTAATCAAAGTTCAATGTCTTTTTGGCTTTAGGGAAACTACGCCTAAAAGTGACTTATTGCTGAAACTCTTCACCAGTGGACTTCTTGACCAATCCCAAGCATGTAAATAGTCCTCATTTGACCTAAGGCCTCTGAAATAACAACTGGTTCATTCCCATTAAGACCGTACTATAGTGAACTAGACCTGCACGCACTTTTCCTTGTAGCCTTCTCAACCTTGATTTTTCACTCTAACTTATTAACAACTTGGTATCTTGACACAATCAGGATATTTTTAGACACCCATTTCGAAGTTATTTAACATCCCAAAGCCTTGTTTTTCAGCTCCACTCTAGCACAACCTAACACTCACCTTGGACACAGACCTAATTTAATGCAGAGGTGACAACCGAAAAGTAGTGTGCCCTTCACTTGACTCCCACAATTCACCAATCACTTGTAATGACTTATGGGTATTCCCAATCTCTTAGGATGGTGTAACATAGTCAATTAAGTGAGTTTCTATCCCAATAAACTCCCTTTGCAAAGTTAGACACTTAATCAAAGTTCAATGTCTTTTTGGCTTTAGGGAAACTAGGCCTAAAAGTGACTTATTGCTGAAACTCTTCACCAATGGACTTCCTGACCACTCCAAAGCATGTAGATGGTCCTCATATGACCTAAGGACTCTGAAAAAACTCTTGGTTTGTTCCCTTTACAACCATACCATAGCAAACTAGACCTGCACGCTAATTTCCTACGCCTAAACCTAGCCTTTAGTTAGAACTCTTCACTAGTGGACTTCCTGACCACTCCCAAGCATGTAGATGGTCCTCATATGACCTAAGGACTCTGAAACAACTCTTGGTTTGTTCCCTTTACAACCATACCATAGCAAACTAGACCTGCACACTAATTTCCTACGCCTAAACCTGGCCTTTAGTTAGAACTCTTCACCAGTGGACTTCCTGACCACTCCCAAGCATGTAGATGGTCCTCATATTACCTAAGGACTCTAAAACAACTCTTGGTTTATTCTTTTTACAACCATACCATAGCAAACTAGACTTGCATGCCAATTTCCTAGTCCAATTAACCTTTAAAACCTCACAAATCTAACGTAGCAATTTGTCACTATCTAGGTGAACCCTGTGACCTAAGGTATCTTAGGCTTATAACTTTGCCAAAATATCCTTGATCACACATTAGGATTCCAAACCAAAATTAGGATGATCTATACATATCCATCCTATTTATTACAAACACTAACAAAGCAACACAAATTTCTACTAGTGGAGGGTGCCCTGCACCCTACTTGGCCTAGTCAAAAAGTCAGAGAACTCCATTTGATCTTTGAATAGGACTAATTCCTTGAGTTGATTCCAAGTTACTTGTTGAATCCTCAAGTTGAGTTAGCGTATTTAAGGTGATAGTGGAGAGCTCTGCATCAAGATGGTATGAAAGGAGAGAATGAAGTAAAGGATGGTCATTAAATGCTACAAACTTCTCGTTATACATATGGGGTAATGCATGAGCAATTTACAATCCACCCAATTTACAATGCTATATAAATTTGACATGTTATGATATTTTGTATCTCCATTTAGTCCAATGTACCAATTGGGTCTGCCCTACCCTTGATTGTCTCAAGTATTGCCTCATGGTCTGACTCAAGAACCTTCCAAAGAGTTTTATTTTGCGGTCTTCCCCCATATCTGATTAAGTGGATATTTGATGCAACGACGAGGTTTGAATAATGAAGAATCTTTCTGTGTGTCTCCCAATCCTCAAACAACCACAACCTAGGGTTCTTCATAGCATACTGTCTAAGCCATGTACCAGTTACAACCACTGCTCCTATAGGGTATTCCAATTCTTCACCATCGATAACTGAGTGATCCAGTTTCTTTTTTGCCTCTACACAACGACACAAATAATAATTTGTCCCTTCTTCATTGTCTTCAGGTGCAATAACAGCAAAAACATGGCTTGTAATGATATAAACATAATGAGGACATTAGTTTACTAAATATTTATGATAAAGTACTAAATTTGAGATTATTTGTATGTGGAAAATACCAACCTAGTTGTACTAGATCAGATAAGCGATCAAAGTCAATGGATGATTCCATTTTTGTCGGTTGTAGTGATTCATGGGGATGATAGGAGGCAAGTGGACTCAAACTATGTGTATACCATTCGTCAACCCATTCCTTTGACTCACACCCATCCCAATCTTCATCTACACATGATGAACAAAAGCACACCATATGTCATGTGTGGATACTCCATGAACCTGCATTACAACTTCTAAAAGAGTGTAGCTCACTCGATCCTATCAATGTACAACAATCCTCATATGGTGCAATGTTAGTTTCATCCATAAACCAAAAAAATCTATGAACCATAGACTCACCTTCATTACCTGGACCCATTGTAGCATTACACCATTGGACAATACATCTCGCATTTGACAATGTTTCTTTCTCTGTGTACTTTAATTCTTCACGTGCTAAAGCTCTTTTAATACATGCACCTGCGCCATCATGCTCTCCCTTTCCATGACCGGCCTCTGTGAAATTCCACATATATTGAATTCCAGTAATCTTATGCATCCTGCACAACCAATAAAACATCCACGAATTTTTGAATTGGGATGCACAATTATCTGACCAAATGATATGTCGATGATATTTTATGCCCCTATTTGCCAAATGACCATAAAATAGTTGAAAGCAACCATGTACAAACTCTGTAGAATGTGAGCGATCATCGCTGATATAAAAATGATACTCCCTCAATATCTTCCTGTTCAGCTCTGTACTATCTGGTGCATGCATGAATGTTATATGAACAAATATAGCAACCTGTTGAGAGCTGTAATACTTTGCTTGCACCTCATTCTGTGGTTGTAGTGTGTAGTTCTCTGCAAAGTCCACAACTGAAACAATGGTTTCAAGTGGGAATGTGTCCTTGCACAACTTGAATTGCATATCTAACCATCGTGCTCTATGTGTATGCCTTGCATACTCATAAATAACTTTTTTTTTAAAAATGTCCATGAACTGATACACTGGAATTTTTTCAATTACTAAATCACATCTTTTAGCCTCTTTTCCATCTTTTAGATTGTATGTCACGGTCTTATATTTTCCAAATTCCACTATTTCATTACCGATTGCATGCGTACTCTCCATATGTTGACAAATTGGCAAACGTCGCAAACCTCCGCAATCTATGCATGTACCATTCAAGCATGAGAGCTTGTAAAATTGTTGACCATCCACTCTTTCACATAAAATGGTAGATATTAATTCCCTTGAAGATCTAGGTGGGACATTTATGTTACAATCCTGCAAAACATTGTTAGAGTGCAAAGCTACACATATATTCCTATAAACTTCAAAATGGTTAGAAAATTCAATATGTACCCTACAACAACAAGTTGTGCGTGTGTGATTTATCTTGACATAAAAAGGTTTACACATTTCAAAATATCTTTGAATAATTTTAATTTGAGGATACGAAAGCATAAATTTTGAAAAGAATTGTGTCTGAGTTGAATCCAAAAAATGTTTTGGATGTGGAATACAAATTCGACTACCAATCCTCCTTCTTACAACATCTCTTTGATTAGGAGATACCCGTGTATTATTCTTCCAAAATTCTTCAATCAAAGATTTCAAAGCTTCAACAATTACTTTATCTTTTCACGGTAGTCTACCGGAAAATTCCCATAACTCATTGCTATTTGGATCTTCCACTCTTTTACGCCTTCTCAGGGCTCTCATTAGAGACTTTCTACTTATTTTCAATGTTTTGCTTGTCTTTCTAATGAGTCGAGATTTCTTCATTTGATTGCTTACTATTGTTGATGTAAGTACATGACGTGTGACATTACTATCTTTCGTGCGTGATGTAGAACCCACACTCTCATATGCAGTCATTAGATTCTTTACAATAGATTTTTCACTCGACTCATCCATTGTTCTTAGCCCAAGAATCTTCATGATGGGCCTAAATTTAAGATTTCTCATCATTTCAACAAATAGTTGACATCTTCCTGTCATGTTTAAATTCTCAAAAAATGATCTCCAAATACGATTAGCATTTCTTTGATAAGTACGCTTGGGAATCTTGTCAGGCATTGCTTGCAAAATGTTAGTATCAATATCAATCAAATATTTTGGCTTTCTATAAATAATTCTAGGAGCATCAGAAACATTATGTGTGAATTGCGTACCATCTTGAGTGTCATCAACATGAGACGATGTGGTTGCTACACCTTCAGATGTAGATAATGGTGTGCCTTCAACATGATATAAGGGTGTGCCTTCAACATGACACATTGGTGTGACTCCACCTTTGGAAGTAGACGATGGTGTGCCTTCAACGTGATACATTGGTGTCCCTCCACCTTCGGAAGTAGACAATGGTGTGCCTTCAACATGATACATTGGTGTGCCTCCAACATTGGATGACGATGTCTCTTCAACTTGGGAACTCATAGATGATGTCCTCGCATTTTCATAATTCAATTGTCTTGTTGCACGCAAGTTTCTCATTCGTTGTCTTTTTGTTTCCAATTCCAATTCTCTTTTACATTGTATTGATGTTTCATGTTCCTCATCCAAAGACAAATCTTCTTGTATGGTTTCTAATTTTTTGTGTTCACGAAGTTGTCTCATTCTTTCCCTTTTCTTCTCTTTGTCTCTTTCATGCTCTTCCGATGTTAAATTCTTTGCTCGTTTCCTTGGCATGATGATGATTTCTACATATGAATTGATTACAATTTTAAAAATATAATATAAATGTAAAACAATAAGTCAAATTCTAATTTAAACCTCTTACAATATGACAAATTATAATATAAATTTATTATAATTATATCAAATTATGCATTGAACAAGTATATATCATACCAATTATAAACCAAAACACTCTTTATTCACATTTGACATGTAAAAAACTAAAAAACTTACCTCAATCAATAAATTTCGCTGATAATGATTGACCTTCGCAATTTGATGTTGATTTTTAAACAATAAAATAGTGCAAATTGACAAAATATGTTTTTTTGTCACTTAGCACCATGAAAAGAAGAAAACTTGTCGGCTAAGATGCAGAAATCAAACAAAAAAAGCAAAAGTGGGCCTCAATCACGAGTTTCATGGCCAATTTAACCGTTGTTTTTAGTTTTGCATAGCGCGAGCGTGCTATGCAAAACTAAAAGTCTCTCGTCTTTACTTTTTTATAGCGCGCACGCGCTATGTAAAACTAAGACTAGAGTAATAGTCTTTAGTTTTTCATAGCGCGCACGCGCTATGTAAAACTAAAGACTAGAGTGATAGTCTTTACTTTTTCATAGCGCGTACGCGCTATATAAAACAAGAAAAAGGGAGAGAGGGAGAAGGTGATAAAAAAGGGAGAGGGAGAGAAGGAGAGAGGGAGAAGTTGAGAGAGAGAGAGAGAAGGGGAAAGGGAGATAGACAAGGGGAAGGAGAATGAATGTAGTCCTTACAAGTAGTACTTATTTTGCCACGGGCACTAGCAGTAGCACTGAGAGACCAATAAATATGTGTATGTTTGAGCCTTGGTTGGATATGGGAGATGGTTGGATAGTTTGGATGGACTCTAGATTGGAGAGGGATCGTGAGGGAGTGGATTGAGATAAGGTCATCTGACTAGGATCTATGTGTTAGGCCAACAAATCTAGGGGTGACTATAGCATATACAATATGGTGGGTTAGGATGATACCAAGAGATATGTGTAGGATAGGGATTCCTACTCTATGGATGTGTAATAGGGAGGTGCACATACAAGGACACCAGGTTGATGCATACCAGTTGGCTCAGTGCTTGAGGAGAGCAGTGGTAGTGGCACTATGGAGGAAGAGAAAGGAAGCATCACCTATGAGGGGGTACAAAGACAGGTAGAAACACTTTACCAAAGGGTGTTCAAGAAAAGAGTAGCTAGGTAAGATAGAGGGGGAGATGGAGGAAGACCATGGGTATAGGTAACCTAGATATATGGAAGAGATAGTGGGTAGGGATGTGTTACCATGATGGACATTGATCAGGGTGCACAAGCACAACCACAAGTACTAGGACAAGGACAAAGACAACATTGGTACCACAACCACCATCTAGTACATGGACCAATATGGAGGACTAGAGCATCCATGAAGGTACAAGGAGAGGGAACCTCATCCATAGGGGATCATGTGACAAAGATGTTAGGCCCAAAAGGAGGTAAATACAACTAAGAGTGGTGGGGTTAATCAATTGTTCACTCACAATTAAAACTTGAGAATGTCATAATATAACATATATGCAAATTAGATAACTATGCAGATAGACTAGATAAGAATGAAAATGCTCTGATAGTTTACCTCCCCAAGACATAATCAAGGATGGGGGTAAAAGGCTTAATTAGGAAAAGCAACTAAGTTAGGATGAATTATGGGTGAATAAAAATGCAAGCGAAATGGTGATGAAAAATGATCATGGATCTTGAGTACCCTTGCAAATGGCTTGTCATGTAGTGAGCACTTATTTTGATTTAGCAACATCAGTGAATAGCCAAGGTATGAAGAGCCAAGGTTGTGGCATAAATAGTGCATAGGACATGACACGACAAATAGAAACTGTTAGACTGGCATCACACAAGATCCATAAAGGACTTTGGTGAAAATGATGTTGGAAGAACACAAGAAAGAGATATGACCTAGTGCACCATGTGACTATTGGAATCACATGTGGAAGTGCAAGGAACAAATTTAGACCACACACAAAAGAAAATAAAACCATAAACAAGTCCCAAGTTTCATCATTCACGACACACCATGATATAAAGGATCATGGTAACCTTGAGGAGACTAAACAAGAGAACTCCAAGAAAGATATAAAAAAATCCAAAAGAACTAATGTCAACATGAATGTAACAAATATCTTTTGCCAAAATTAGATGATTGAAGAAAAAGATTAGATTTGACATGTTTGACATAAGGATGGATGCATCCTACATAGACTGATGGTGGGAAGATGAGTGACTGCCTGAGGATAAAATACACTCATATATGTTATGATACCTAATGGCAACAGACAACCAAGAAAGACCAAATGTACCCAATTTATATCTAAATGTACCCAAATGTATATCTAACCCAACATTTAAGAGCTATGTATGTTATGATACCTAATGGCAACAGACAACCAAGACAGACCAAACCAATTCTAGAGGCCCTGCAATGCTCAAAAGAGTAGGGCAATGGCATATCTACAACATTGGAAAATCATGTTAAGCATGATAATATCCACGGAGATTTGTGTCAGTTTTAGACAAAAAAATCAGTTTGAATAGATTATATATTTCACATGCTTATAGAAGCGTGCAATATGCAATATTTTCTTACTTGCAGTTGTAATTTTAGAAATCCTTGACAATCTAGAGAGAGAGAGAGAGAGAGAGAATTGATAGCAAGTGGGATAATGCAGATGCTTTAATAAACCACTATCTTCTTTACTCAAGCAACATCTGGTTCATCTGCTCGACTGGGGCATGTTTGGGATCAAACAGTCTCCATTTAAACTCAAGTCTCTAGAAGCAATTATATTTGTCAGTAGAGGAGATACACCTATTGGATCTGCAATAACTTTATGCTCACTAGAATTTCCACTTCTCTTCAATTGGGATACTCTTTCAAAAATTACATCTACCCTTTTACCAATTTCAAAAATTGAATGGGTCTATTTGAGGACCTCCAAGGAGTTGGTTGCCTAAATGAGAACCTTGAGATGAATCGGGAACTTCTCTATGAAAGAGATCAGTACCTTGATAATCTCTCCACTTGTCAACTGAATTAAAACCTTGGACCATAGATGGCTGCCCTTTGTTGTAAAATGAGTCCAGTGAGACTACCTTTCCAAAGGTGCCAATGAACTTACATAATTTGATGGATATTGCCCAACATGAGTAACCGGGTTTCCCACGTCCCGTAAATGTAAGGCCATTGATGAATAGGCATTTCTAATAGAAATATTTGTGGTGCTAGATTGAAGTGCATGAACAAATTCTTTGCCTACTAATGAACCAATTTTCAAGGCTTCATTTCACATTGCTCTATGGATAATTCCACAACACTTGTTACTTCTCTATCTAAAATTTTTGTGTCAGTGTACATGTCCACTGAAGAGCTTCTGTCACTACTTGAGCTACTAGAAAATGGTGAGTACTCATGATGATCATCTCACATAGGCTCACACGCATATCTTACTTTTTGCCTTTGTCGCTTTCCCCTTCCTAGCTCTTCCTCCTTATCTGTAACTTCTATCATGGGTCCAAGAAGCTCTTCCCACTCTTTCCAAAATTGCATCTACCCTTTTACCAATTTGGGATATTGAATGGGTCTATTTGAGGACCTTCAAGGAGTTGCTCACCTAAATGAGAACCTTGAGATGAATTGGGAACTTCTCTACGAAAGAGATCAGTACCTTGAGAAGCTCTCTGTTTGTCAGTTGAATTATAACCTTGGACCATAGATGACTACCCTTTGTTATAAAATGAGGAGTGAGACTACCTTTCCAAAGGTGCCAATGAACTTACATAATTTGAGGGATATTGCCCAACATGAGTAACTAGGTTTCCCAAGTCCCGTAAATGTAAGACCATTGATGAATAGGCATTTCTAATAGAAATATTTGTGGTGCTAGAATGAAGTGCATGGCCAAATTATTTTCTTGCTAATGAACCAATTTGAGGCTTCATTTCACATTGCTCTATGATAATTCCACAGCACTTGTTACTTCTCTATCTGAAATTTTTGTGTTCTAGTGTACATGTGCACTGAAGAGCTTCTGTCACTACTTGAGCTACTAGCAAATGGTGAGTACTCATGTCATCATCATCATCTAACATAGGCTCACATGCATATCTTACTTCTTTCTTTTGCCGCTTTCCCCTTCCTAGCTCTTCTTCCTTATCTATAACTTCTATCATGACATGGGTCCAAGAAGCTCTTCCCACTCTTTTCCATTAATTGTGGGCTTTTACTCTTCGTCCTAAGTAATTGGCATACCTTCGATGGCACCAAAAATCACCATTAGATTCTAAAATGTCCCTTTCTCTCACATTAATCTCTCTATTAAGAAGATTTTCTATATCTTCTTCGGTATATTGAATAGATGTAACTGCAATCCCATGTTCATCAAGAATATTCCTTGCACCATTGAGTGATATATCATGCAATTCCTTAATAGTTTCATTCTTAAGAAAATTCATAACTAGATTTTCCATAGCCAATTTTCTTCTTCATCATTGCAATATTTTCTCCTCAACTGCACATTTTGTAATCAGTTGATATACAATCACATTTTTCTCTTAGCCAATTCCATGGGCTCACAATTAAACCTGTAAATCCATAAAAGGGTTGAAATTTGGATCCAATTTGATGCACCTTCGCTATTTGATCTATCCCTTCCCTTTCATTTCACTTGCTTTGCTTATTTTTCACATCATAGGCCAAGATTTGACAGTGGATATGACCTTGGTGCTATCGACGTTAATGGTAAATTTTACCTTTTAGCTATTATTTTTTGTCATTTTTATTGTATGATGCTTTTGTATATGAATTGTGGATATTCTTTAGGAAACATTTCATCCTTCTTGTAGGATGCCTTTGTATACAAATTTTAGAGAATCTCTATTTTGGAAAGAGAGAGAGGAAGAGAGAGTGCTCTCTATCTCTCTCTTTTCCTCTCAATTCAATATAGCGCGCACGTGCTATAGGGCACGCGTGCTATAGCGCGAGCGCGCTATTGAAAACTATGACTTTCATAGCGCGCACACACTATGAAAGCCATAGTTTTCAATAGCGCGCTCACGCTATAGCGCGTGCGCCCTATAGGGCACATGCACTTTTCAAGGCATTGGAATTTACCAATCCTAAGGCTTGGATTTGCCTTGGAAATCCAACCCAAAGGCTTGGACGATTCAAACAGGCCTGAGACGTGTTTTCCAGCAAACATACAAAAAAATAACATGTTTTTTTGTGTGCTCCTCGTCAGGTTTACTCGTTGTTCAAGAACGTAAAAATCAGACAACATGATATTGTAGATCTCTCTGTTAGCTATCTAAGCATATAATTTATTTTGAATTCTGATTATGTTAAGTTTTTCAACTCTAATTTCTATTGTGTGTATGTCTATTTTTTGTAAAAAACCAACGTTTAGTATTTTGGGCATAGATTTTGGCTCGTTCATCAAATTTTGCAACAAGTTACATTTTTAGAAACTAGACTCCATTCTACACACTTTTTAAAAAAAAAAATTGATTTTTGATTAGTTTTAAATGATTTCTAGGGGGAGCACACAGAAATTTCATGTTTTTAGGATGTGTGTACTTCATAAATTCATAAAAAATTATACATTCATCAAAAAATTACCAAAAAATTATGGGATAAACTACGTGGTGTTAGCTAACTTCTCACCGGAGCGATTAAAAAAATTCAAAAAAAAAGTTAACATTTTAGGGGGAGCACACCAGACGCTATGTTATATTTTTTCACAAAAAATAGGACCACTTTTTGTGCTCCCCCTTTTTGAGGGCCTTAATCTGCACTATTTTCAAAATAAGTTAGTAGTTTAGGAACTAGATTTAGAGTATTACAACTCTTGTTTTTGTCGCATCTTAAAATTTTGAGTCTAACTATCTTCAATTTGTTGTTGAAGTTCAGAGTTTGCTGATTTCAAGAAAAAAGTGGCATCTTATACCCCCTTTTTGGTCCCCCATCTTTGTGCACTTACCCATATATATATATATATATATATATACATATACATATACATATACATATACATATACATATACATATACATATACATATACATATATACATATACATATATATATACATATATACATATACATATATCTATATATATATATATATATATCTATATCTATATATATATATATATATATATATATATATATATATATATATATATATATATATATATATATATATATATATATATATATATATATATATATATATATATGCAGTATTTCTTATAATTGTTCTAATGTATGTCCTAACATTTGTATTATATTGACTAGTTGAATACTTGAATATACATGCATGCACTACTAATCTGCTAGGATAAAAGGAATGGTTGGAGAATGAATCAGTAGCATTGACAAGGAAGTGATGAAGTTTCTGCCACGATGAGAAGAACCATTAATACAATCATAGGACATGCCTGAAGGATTGAAGGAACAAATGTCTCAAGGAATATAGGGGCACAACTATGCTAAATCTCCTCTACAATCAATATTCTGTTGAAATGGTTGTTTAGTCTTTATGATCTTTCGTTGTGGACTATTGCATTTTCCTTTCTTTATGGATGAATCAGTCAAACCTTATCTATATGTTCAAATGTCAATCC
Organism: Chamaecyparis obtusa; assembly: GCA_027943335.1. NCBI lineage: Eukaryota > Viridiplantae > Streptophyta > Pinopsida > Cupressales > Cupressaceae > Chamaecyparis > Chamaecyparis obtusa. The sequence continues at coordinate 720,912 of BSBK01006554.1, forward strand.
TCTATATATAGGGGTATGATTGTTGGAAATCTAGTTAGACAAATGATTGTATTACTGTTATATTAGAAAGAAATTTATTGTGTGTCACAATTTTGGATACAAGGCTAGTTAGTGTAGATCTAAGGTTCAATCAGTGAGATTTGGAAAAGGGAATGTCAGTTATTTTGAATGTAGATAGTTTGGTCCTTTTGCTAAATCATGAAGATTTGACAGTGCTCCGATGAATAATGGAAATGATAATCAGGTTGCAGGATTTATTAGAGATCAGAAGTATAATGCAGAATGGAAGAAGTAATATGATGGTGTGGAAAGCTCAATGGTACCAAATCCTAGTACTAGCTCTACCAACAAATGAGTTGAATTCTTGGGCTCGGGGGAGTATACAATATGCTAGATCATACACTCCCTTTTCTTGACGTGTTACCAGTAGCAACTAGCATGTCTCCGATATGATGATTGGACATATAATAAATGCAATTATTGATTGATTGATGTGATGTACATAGAACAACTGAATTGCATCAGCAATATTTAAATTTTGGCAGGAAAATTAATTATGTTGTTTTGTGGCTTTAAAGGAAGAATATGTTGGCATAACTGATGCAGAGATTGTTGAGAGTGTTTTGGTATAGGTTTAATCTTTGGAAGAAATGATGAAATGAGTTTGGCATTTGTAGAAGAGATGAAGAAAGAGTTTGAGATGTCAATGATATGAGAAATTAAGTTCTTTATTGGACTGCAAATTTCACAACTAAAGGATGGTATCTATATCAGTCAGTCCAAGTACATAAAGGAAGTACTGAATACATTTGGAATGGAAGACTCAAAACTGGTTGGTACTCTCATGGTGACTAGATGCAAATTGTCCAAGGATGATGAGTCAAGTGCAGTGGATGAAACTCTATACAGATCCATAATTGGTAAGTTGCATTATGTTGTTCATAGTAGACCAAGAATTGTACAAGAAGTTGGAATAGTAGCCATATTTCAAGATAATCCTAAGGAATCTCACATGGTAGCAGTGAAGATGATATTCAGGTACTTGAAAGGGAAAGGAGACTATGGTCTTTGGTATGCTCACAAAGGTGATTTCTCTTTGAGCATTTTTACTGATGAAGATTAGGAAGGAAACATTGATGATAGAAAAAGAACAAGTGGAGGATCATTCTTCCTAGGAGGGAGACTTGTGTCAGGGACAAGTAAGAAGAAAATTTGCATCTCCCAATCAATTGCAGAAGGTGATTATATAACTACAACTATCAATTTTACTCAAATTTCATGGATGAAGCAAATCCTAGAAGGTATCAAAGAGAATATAATTGAACCGGTGACTATATTTTGTGATAATACTAGTGCAATCAACATTTCAAAGGACTTGGTGATGCATTATAAGACTAAGCATATTGCAATCAAGTATCATTTATTAAGAGAGAAAGTAGATGAAAAGGTAGTCAAGTTGGAATATGTGCCAACCAAGCAACAACTAATAGATATATTCACTAAACGACTACCTAAAGATACTTTTGAGTATTTGAGAGGTAAGTTAGGGGTTATTTCCCTACCTGGTCAACACTAATATGATGTTGTAAGATTCAATCTACTGGAATCATTGAATTTTTTCACTATGGAATGATATTATGGGGAATATTCCTTAGGGGGAGAAGTTAGAGGCAAAGGAAGATGTTGCAGCAGTAGCTAACCTATGTGGCATCTTTGGCATTGTTGTCAAAGGGGGAGAAAAGACTAGAAAAGGAACCACATGAATGAAGGCATGGGGGGGAAGAGAAAAGAAGTTTTTGAAGGAGAAGACCAGACAATAATTTTGGTGCATTAGCTAAGGGAGAGTTGTTATTATCATATCAATGTTGTGTTGATGTGGTGTTTCCATCAATGCCAAAGGGGGATATTGATGACATAACTAATGCAGAGATGTTGCAGAGATTGTTGAGAGTTTTTTGGTATAGGTTTGATGACAGGAAGATCAGTTATTTTGTTTCCATTCATGTCAACTTAGCATTGTGTTGGTTGAAAGTGAGATGATAAGTGTTTGAGTTAATGAATCCAATAAGCGGTGAGTATGTGAAGGAATTGGAGTGTGTGGTTGGAGGGGGAGACTTAGTGATGTCTCTAGATGTTGTATGCTAAATTAAAGAAGCTGAAAAATAAGTATGGAGAGAGTTATGATCAATCAAAGGGTAACAGAGGAAAAAGAAGAACAGATAGTGACAAATAGTGAATGATTTGATTGTTCTATCAAAATGGTGTGGATTCAAGTGGTGTGGTCATGATATTTTTATCTTGACTAGTGTATTGTATTGATACTACGATCGCAAGTTGATTGGATTACCGCAAGGTATGGTTTGAGGTGACACAAGATCATTTTGTGAAATGTTTGAACATGTTTGGATAGTTGATGTTAGATTGGTGAGAAGTGATGATGTGGTCAGTTGCAATAAATGTTTTCATGATCCAGGTGGAAAGGTGACATGACATAACATATTTGTAATGATGATTTGATGTTACATTGTTCAAGGTGATCAGATTTAATCAGTTGTTGGAAGCGTGTTGAAGAAGTCAAAAGGTTTGACTGTTCTTGATTCAAATTGAATGTGCAATGGATCTAAAGGCCGACATGGACTTGAAATTGTAATTAATAATTGGTAACATATTTTACGGTTCAAGGTTCGAGCATGAATGATTGAAATTCAAATGTACTACATTTTGTAAGTCGCCTAATGCCCTAATGAGAATGTAACATATTTATATGTAAATTGGTGAATTATGAAGTTGTAGATTGTGGATGCAAAGTGTGGTCAAGTAAAGAGCGAAGATTTTTTACAAGAGAAGTGTTGTGATTAATTAGATCTGAACAAGCAAAGCAGAAGTACGATACCTAGATCATTGTGCTTATTGACTCCTAATAGGTTATGCGAGAAAATCCCTTAATCGGGTAGACTTTAACAAGTCTGATTTGTAAATCCTTTAACAGGGTGATTCTTTAACTAGGGTTTGAAATCCTTTAACAAGGTTACTCTTAATAGGGTAAAGCTCCTAATAGAGCTAGAGATAAATCCCTTAATTGGGTGACTCCTGACAGGGTCTGCTCCTAATCAAGCATCATTGTAAGTTTCTAACAGGTCTAGGCCTTTAACATGGTGCTTTTCAGAAGAGTGCAAACTATTAGTGGGTTCTAATTCCCACCATGATTTTCACCCTTAATCGGGGTTTCCACAATAAAAATACTGGTGTCACTTTTTTGCATGATTGGATGGTTGTATGGTTACTTTGTTTATTACATGCATGAAGTTTAAAGTTCACGAATGTGGTTGATATTGTTGAAATAATTGTGAAAATTTTTAGATCTGATAAATTATTGATTCACCCCCCCCCCCCCCCCCCTCTCTCAGTAATCTTGGACTTTATAGTATTAGCAAAATATTTTGAAACATTTGGTATTTTAGTAGGAAGAAAATTTGAGAATTTGTAGAGAGAGACTTGTTAAGAGTTCATGGCACCTAAATTGGTTGTTCGTAGTGTCAGTGCATTCGTAGCAAAGAAAATGAAGAAGATTGAGTTAATGTAGTTTGAAGCAGATTGCCTGGTGGTGAAGATATCTATAAGAAAGAAGTGTAACAATGACAAACATACACTCTCTGGAGTTATCAGTCAGATGAAGAAATGTGTGAAGCAAATTACTAATATTTAAAGGTATCATCTTCGATGGCTTGCACCTATAACAATTTCAAATATCAGAGTGAAGTAATTGAGAAAGATTTGAATGAGATTGGGAAGTCGTGTGATGTTTTCAAGGATCAAGACGGTAAACAAAGAATTATAGTCGGTGAACTTCAAATATAATGGTTGTTTCTGCAAAGATAGAGAGAAGATCTGATAAAAACTTTTTGGCTAGCGAAATAAATGATTGAGGTTTGATTAGGGTTTTCTTCTAGCATCCTAACCAATGCAAAGGATTATGAGCAGTGGTTTTAGTCTTTGGATTGGATGAAATATTTTGATAGATTAGTGGAATGTGACAGTTTGTGTGCTTGAATGGAGGCAACAATTGCTGAGTGGAAGAAGAAGCTTCCAACCCTAAAGGAGAGGTATAAGAAAGTATTTTCACTTAAGACTGTTACATATTACTATGATTTTACTTTATTTGTTTTTTGGTCATTTTCCATTGTGGCAAAAAGGGGGAGAGAAAGGGAGAAAATACATGTTGCATTTATTGAGGGGGTTTTTTTGGTTGATCTTAGAGTTTTCAAAGTTTTTTGCTATTTTTCCATCAATACCAAAGGGGGAGATTGTTAGACTTATTGAGTTGTTGTTGGCATTGATTGTCATTGATGTCAAAACCTACATTCTTGAAAGATAAATCAAAAGCATTTGAAAGGTTTGATATTTTTAGGGCAATGGTTGAAAAAGAAAGTGAATTTCAAATGAAATGTTTTAGATCTAACAAAGGTGGAGAGTTTCTTTCTAATGAATTTTTTACTTATTGTGAAGAGCATGGGATAAAAAAGGTAATATTCTGCACCTAGAACAACACAACAACATGATGTAGTTGAAAGGAGAAACAAAACAGTCAAGGAAATGGCAAGAACTTTACTTAATGAAGCTAAACTTTCTAACAAGTTTTGGGTGGAAGCAGTGCATACAACAGTCTACATCCTCAATAGAGTTCATTTAAGACCAAACAGTAAGAAAACTCCATATGAGTTATGGTATGGTAAGTTTTCTTTAGTCAATTATTTTAAAGTTTTTAGAAATAAATGTTTTATTAAAAGAGAAGAGGAAGGATTGAGTAGCTTTGATTCCCAATGTGATGAAGGTTTATTTCTTGGTTATTTAACTCACAATAAATATAATAGATGTTATAAGAATAGGTTGATCAAAAGTGTTATTGAAAGTGTTAATGTGAAAATTGATAACGGTTTACACAATGAAAACTTTAAAGATTCTATTGTTAAAATAGATAAATGTGATTGAAAATAATTCTAATCCTTCTTCAAATAACTTTGGTGAAAATTATTCTACAACAAATACTTCTATTGGTGATGATGAAATAAACTCGGAGAATGCTAGTCAAATATCTTTTGAAAATGTTGGTGAAAAGAATCCTTCTAAGTTTTTTAAAAGAAATCATCCTGAAAAAATTATAGGAAATGAAGATGAGTTAGACTTATGTAGTTGCTATTGGAATTGATTGGCATTGATGTCAAAACCTTCAAACGAACACTCTTGCAGTATCAGTTGATTGTTGGTAGTTTTGGTTTTGTTTATGTCGGTTGTTGGTTATGCAATAGGAGTTTTGGTTATGCACAAAACAAGTTCAATATGAACATATTGGAGTTCCTGGTGTTCCCTGGAAATTATACATTGTTCTACTCATGGTCTATTTGTTTTGGTGTACTTGTATTCTTTTGGTGTTCAGTATCACATGTACTATTCTATCGGTTGCTGATGTTTTTGTTATCTGGGCAGTGGTGCATTCATCAAATGTTTTTGGTTTACTGGCTATATTGTATTCTAGACAAGTTTTATCTATCGGTGGCTTTCACCATTGTCATGGTTCATCGTTTGGACTTGGTTGTGGTGTTCAAATGTTCTCAGTAACTTTAATATGTATTGTAGTGAATATAATACACCTACATTTGCTTCTATGTCTCCAAGGTCAAGGAATCATCAAAGATGGGGTTATAATTCTACAACTTTGTAGAGGTTGTTTGCATATATGTTGGTTTTTTCTACTTCAAGGGTAGCAGAGGCTTGGAGGAAGCACAAGATGACATGTGATGCTCCTAATCTACTAACAAAATTGTTTAATGTGCAATCAAAGGATGGGACAAATCATCATTGGAAAATTCTTTTTTCAGTGGAATACCATTTCATATGGCTCACTCTACTTGTTATAAGGAGATGGTGATGAAGATAGAAAGGGTAGGACCATCATATGTCCCACCAAAGGGAAAGAAAATTGAGGACCACCATCTTGGATAAGAATAATTCAAAGATAAATATGTTAATGGAGAAAATGAAGGGCCCTACATCACAAGTGGATGCACAACATAGCCATGGATGGATGGATGAACATTAGGCATGATGTAGGAGCATTGTCTGACATTGAATTTTGGTTATGTATCTTTCATTTTTCTTACTAATTTTTTTCTGGTTGAGTGAGCTTGGTCTCTTGTCACCACATGGGCATGAAAAATTAACAATGGACAAATTAATAGTGGCAGTTACTAGTTACCTAAATCCATTAGTTAGAATAAATTAGTTTTAGAGAGGAACAAAAGGGAGGAAAAAAAAGAAGAGGATAGAGAATGAAGATTGAAAGGAATGGAGAGAAGCACTAGAAGTCAAAAGAGGGAGCTCACACCTCCTAATTTTTGGAAACGATTCCCATCAACAAATCAAGAAAAACAATGTAGAAGAGAAGTTGAGGCAATAGAAGTAAATCCCACTACATAGAGGCTTCACAAGAAGAGACTAGAATGTATTGGGCAACATAAGGGAGAAATGTAACACCAATGTAGAGAGAAAGGGGTTGTGAAATTAATAAAAGATAGAACACAAGCAAACATGGGAACGTTGTGCAGAGGATAAGAAGAAATGTAACTATAAGTTTTTGTTGAATGGTATTAATGTTGCAAAGAATCTTTGTATATTTGTAGCATGTTTGTAAGTTTGTGTTGTGGAATAGAGAATAATCAAATTAAATAATAAGGATATTGTCATTGTGATGTTTTGTGCTATTCTTTGTATGTCTTGAAGCTTTTATCCCTATGGATGTAGTGTTGCTACAGAATAACTAATATGTTGTTTTAGTTCCTATCACTTTGATGGCAGAGATGTTTAACAATTGTTTGTATGTGTGGACTTTTTCTCCATCAAGGCATCATCCACTCATCAATATTATGGTTACATAAGCAAAGGTCCCTTATTTTTGTAAGGAAATTGATTATTCTTGGCATCTCAAGGATACCAATTTTCAATTTCAAATCTTCAAAACTACTATAGAGGAGGTTGGTCAACAAAATGTGGTCCAAGTAGTAACAAGTTTAGTCCATGTGTGCAAAGCTACAAGGGTAAAAGCACAATAAGTTGTCACCCTTTTAAAAGGAAAAGGCTAACAAAATCAAAGTTGTTCAACTTCAATAGTATAAAAATGACATTTATGTTTGGAATTTGAAGATGATGTAAACTAATTAAATTTGAGAAAATGGATTAAGTTTATGATTAATATTTTAAATAATTTTTTTGAATAAGAATTGATATGTTTTTTAAATTTTTAAAGACGATTTTTCAGTTGCTGAAAATTAGGGGGTCTAGTTCCCACCAAAAAATTATATGTAAATAAACATTTTTTCCCCTAATTTCAAAATATGTCATAGATGGCATATATAGCTAGTGTATGAAGAAATAAAAATTGTTTTGTGACCTATATTTTCTCTTTTATAACAATTCAAATTCCAACTCACTAAAATCGACAGTTTTCATCTCGCAACATATTTTTCATAACAAATCTATTCCAATCAATAAATGAAATATATATTCTTGAAGAGGACTATTTCCTCTAGTGCACCATATGTTTTTCAAACTTATTTAATATGATTTACTATTTTTTTCTTTCTTTGAATCAACATCTCCTTGATTGTTAAAATACCTACTTGTAATATTTTTTAATTACAATAAACTACATCTAATTAAAACACTATAAAATCTATATGAGGATATTCTTGACTCTGATCTCTACAAAAGAGTATATTTTTATTTTTTTTTAAATATTATTAAAAAGATTGGGAGTTTTATTGAAACGCCACTTTTCTGAAATAATTTTATTTTTATGGTAATTGAACCCAAATTGGAATAAAACATGCATTTAATAGACATTTCCAATTGGAAAAGTTAAAGCAATTATCTAACTTAGCTAGAATGAATCTAACTAGATCATATGTTTGACCAGAATTAATTTTTAGTTAGAAATACTAAAATTCAATTGTGTTGATAAGTTAGCCTAAAAGGTGAGACCTGATTGTGCTTTTACCCACAAGAATGTTATTTGAGGCAATTGATAGACATATTTTGTGGAATCTTTGTTGTGTATATGTCATGAATAATGCACTTAAGAGCATTGAAAGCATTTATTGGATAACATCAGTTGTCAATGATGTTAGAGATATATAGATGTTTATTTGCAACCACTACACTTCACATGCACTCTTCAAGACATTCTAGAAAAAAAGGATTTCTTGGAAATTTTAGAGACCAAATATGCATTTTCTTGAAGAGGATTCTTAAGTTGCAAGAGATATTGCAACTATGGGCTATGACAGGAGAATGAAATTGATGGGTTGAGTCCAAGATAGAGAAGGGTAAGAGAATGAAAGATGTGATGAAGAGTATCATTTTTCGAGGTGATGCAAAATATATTGTCTCCATCATTAATCAAATCTTGCAAGTGGTTAGATATGGGGATATTAATGCACAAAGTCTTAGAGAGATGTATGAGTGAATTGATTTTATGTTTGACCAAATGAAGGCTATCTTGTGAGAGGACCCCACATTGCAATTCTAAAAAAAAAAATATTCAGTCAATGTATGAGTGAATTGATTTTATGTTTGACCAAAGGAAGGCTATCTTGTGAGAGGACCCCACATTGTAATTCTACAACAAACATATTTGGTCAATCATTCATCCTTGCACATGGCTACTTATGCATTGAATCTTGAGTGTCACATGCAAATGCATGATAGAGTGATACCCATAAATGATGCTAAGGTGAAGACGAGGTTCATTGTCTTCTAAAAGATGTATGATTTTGTAGATGTATGTATCATTTTTATTGAGTGGACTAAATTTGTCAATCTTAGGGGTTACTTTGAGGAGGCCAAAGATGGATAGGAAAAATATGGCATATGAGGACCTAATTTTATGGTGGACTATGCATTAGTTAAATTCTTTGAGCACCTCTCTAGCCATTCATTGTTGTCTCAAGTTTCTAGTTTTTTTGCTACTATGAGGAACTAGTCTACTTATAGCTTCAACTACACACTTAAGGGAACATGTTTACCTCTAGGAAAGCATAGAAGCTTTTGGATGTACACAATGTCTTCCATCGTATTGATCACAAGACTCACATATAAGTCCAACATCATGGTGGGATGTAGAGCCAAAGGAGCCAACACATGTTGATGATGATACTACATAACTAGGGCCAGTCGGTATTGGTTTGGAGGAGCTTGACCATGTGGAGTCCATTTATAGTGATAAGGAGTTTGGGGATATTTAGAGGCCTCCCTTTACTCCATTTTTCCATTTTAAAAAATTGTCATTATAATTATCATTATGAAAGTTTGAATAATATAAAATTTTGAATTTAATATTTTCATTGTTAATTTTCACTTCAAAATTCAGATGTTTAATGGAATCATTGTTAAAAACTTTACACTTTAGTAGTTTTACTAGTTTTCAAACATTTCACTTGTAATTTTTATGCTTTACATCTTTTTATAACCAATTTTTGAAGTGTTATATATATTTCAATGATGTCCCCTCACTACTGCCTTGTTATTGTCCCCACACCATCCCTTGCTCATCCCCAAACTTAGGCCATTGGTCTCCTCATCCCCAAAACTCATACCTCCATCGCCCCATCCCCCATCAAAAAAACTCCATGGAAATATGCTACTTGTAGACAATAAAAATCAAGCCTTAATTACTAAGTGATAAGAATTTTCTTTCATACTAGACATCTATTGTAACTATCCAACCATATTGGAAGAACACATATTTAATTTTGTTAGGATATTGGATGTCTCAACATTACTATAATATGTATTTTCATTTTGAAGATGGGATTTTTGAAACGCAATGTTCTGCTAAGTTTCAATTGTCTCATAGTTTGAGGGTCACTTTTGTATGGTTTAGAGTTTATTCAAGCACCTTTAAAATTGAGATTGATTACCATATATCTCAAGAACCCCACATTTATGAAATTTGTTTGATGGAACCTAAAATCAAAGATCGTGATCCTTTTAAATACTCTCATTATAAGATTAGAGAGGGATTATTTTACCTCTTCAAAGACTTATATAGCTCTCTATATTTTCACAACTTACAAAGATCAAAGATGCTTGGCTCTTTTTAAGATATGTCAAATCTTTGTTGCAACTAATTGAAGATTTTGCATCATTTGAAAGATTGTTTCTTTTGTTTACATTATTTACTTTGATTAAAAAGAAAGCAATCTCATGAAAAATAAAGATTAATTCATTTTTCTTTCATTTCTCTTTAATACTTATTTTCAGAAATTACACTTACACTCTCTTTTTCATTTTTACCTTTTTATCTCATGAACCTTTTTACCTTTATAAACATTAATATCATTATCTGATCTCAATTACAAGAATCCCCACATTTTAAAAAAATCTGTTCATGAAATCCAAAATCCAAGAAGCACTTTTCATCTTTTCAATATTTTATGTTCAATAATTGTACAAATAAACAAGAGCTACGATGCAACTGGAGTCCCTACCTTTTGTAGGGAATAGCAATAATGGCATTCGCATTCAGATAATTGCCATACTTTAACCTTTATATTTGTGTAGCAGTGAAAGGGCATCAAATAGAGCATAATGAAGTAGATTATTTCCTCTTCATTTGATTTGAATGAAACCAAAATGTGGAATGTTGGAATCCCCAGTTCTTTTTCACCCTTGAGGCATAACTACAACATGGTAGTACATTTGTTACAATCCTAGAAATTGAATGGTCAGATAGTGATACCATTCTCCACGTAAGAAATATTTGCTTTGTGGAATGAAATTTCACTATATCATTAAAACTGATAGACGGGTATAATTGTTGGATGTGAAGTCCGACTGTTCAGTTCATATTCCTTGACTGTTCCTTTCATCTTCCCATCTTTGTCTCTTCGTCTTCTCTTGAAGACTATTGTATAAATATGAGGGCAAAACCTTTTGTATGTAAGTTGTAAAGACTAAATAAATATCTGCTCTACTTTTTGGTGGACGTAGCCAAATTGGTGAACCATGTTAAAACTTGTGTCTTTGTTTTGTGTTCCCAATTTGTCTATTAATTTTACAATTGGTATTAGAGCGTATAAGATCCCAAGAGAGCAGGGCAGACAATAATGGGGCCAAGACAAGAATAACCCCGTTGAAAAGAAGGTTGCAGGGGAGAGGAAGAGTAGATTAAAGAAAACATAGAGGATTTTGCAGGACGTCACTTGTGTTGTCAATGTTTTGCTATCAAGTGTTCTTGACAGCTTTTGAAATTGAATTGTATGTTGAGAGGCTATCTTGTTGAATTGAAATTGAGGACAAAACTTTGGTCATCAAAGGCGAGCACAGCCAAAAGGAGATCCCTCCCATGGATGTGTGGAAGGCAATAATAAGTAGGGAAGTTGATAGATTAAACTCTGTTTATCTTAGCTTTGAGATATTTTAAGTGTGGTTATCCAACTTCCTCAGAGGATAGAATGTGTTCTTCAAACACACCTGCATAGACAGAATGTCCAATTCCAAGAGAATGAGACAGGAGATATCACATGTTCCTAATGGTGGATTGTGGGGCCCTTTTGGCAGAGGCAAGCACAAACTGCAAAAAAATTTAGATGGCGGCATTCCAGTAGCTCAATACCTTTTTTTTCTTCTTTTTAGTTGAGATGAAATTCAAGCCAGGAGAACAAACATGATTAAAAATATATTTGAGAAAAATGTTACCATTTCATTTTCCTGTCCGCGGCATGAGGATTGAGATGTAGAGCTTCTATCACAGAAAATTTGCTTCGTAGTTTTCCAGAAGATGAATAGATAGATATTCATGTTGTTGCTTCATCACCGTTTGATATTTTTTTATTTGCAGAAGCCATTAAGGAGAGATGGAATGTCGGACAAAGCCATTGGAGAGAGAAGAATGATCTACAACAAGCATTAGACAGTCAAATGAATGGGCCTCTGCTAGAAAAAAAAATAGGTCCACCAGTGTTAAGGATATCAAATCTGCGTATAGAAGACTTTCTCATCAATACCATCCATATGTGAACAAAGAATCTAGAGAAGAAGAAATATTTAAAGAGATAAGTGCAGCATATGAGTTGTTGTCAAATGACGAAAAGAGATCTTTGTATAATCAATATGGTAAAGATGTAGTAAAAGGTGCAGAGTGCTTGCCGAATAGAGATGCAATGGTGGAGAAAGCAGATCCTGATAAATTGGTATGCATGGAAGATGGAAGGCCGTGGAGAGGTAGAGCAGAGAGGGCTCCTATTATTTGGTATTTTATTTTGTTTGGCATTCACCAGATGTGAAGACCCTATCGTCAATCTCATTACAGGCACATGCACTCCTTTTCTGGAGAATTAATTGGGAACTTGGTGATGCAGGATATTGCAAAATGATTGAGGTGGTTGTGGCATCTTTAGCGAGTTTGTGGGTTGTGTGATTGTATATGAATGGAGGTTAAGGGGCTGGCCTAGTTGGTGGTGGTCACGGAAGCTCCTCAAAATTTTATTGGGAGAAATTTGTTTTGGTTCTACTCTTGTAGATTATGCACAAATTGCAGCTTCAGGTATAACTGTTCAGTGTGATGTTTGGTATCATTTTTCAGATTTTGTTTTTGGTACCATGAATAATTTGGTGTCGCACTGCAGTGGGAGTTTTTGATATGGTAGTAAGAAATTTTATTGTCGTGAGATGGTTCCCCCCATGTGATTGGGGATGATTGTAATTATGTCATTGTTGGCTCTTGATTCTAGATTAGAGCGTTAGCGTGATATAGGTTCTCTTGACAGGTTATGCTCTTTGGAGCATGAGGTTTTTCATATGTGGAGATCAAGTTGTGTTCCCAGGTAATGCAGATGTGCAGTGGGAGTTTTGATGATTGGTCTTATAAGTGCTCCTGGTATCGAGTACTTTGGCGAATTGACCATGGAGGTGCTCTTGAAAACTAAGAGGCTCGGGTGAGGCTATAGTTCTCTTGATTTAGAGAACATTTGTTGAGGCAACTTCTCTTTGGAGGTTTCAGCATGAAGACCGAGGAGCCTACACCTGTGGATGGACACGAGTTCAATATGGACCTAGAGGAGATTTTTCTCGGAGAAGAGTCATTGTGACTTGGAGTATCCTGGAGGATCATTCTCACTCCCTACTCTTGGTCTACTCGGCAGATTTATCTCCTTATGCTTTTAGGTTTAGGAGATGGTTGAGATTGTTCCTAGTTTTGGAATGTTTTCGAGTTTGGTCTTCTTGTTTAACAAGAGCTTTCATCCATGGTGGTTGGGTGTTGTAAATGCTCTTCTCTTTGGGGGAGGTAAAGGAGATCATACTTGGCATAGTTGAGCACTTGGTGGTGTTGGTAAAAGGATGAGTTATGGTTTGCATGGGTGTCCCTTCCAAGAGTTTTTGAGGTCATCTATTGTAGTCGTACTTCATTATTTTTTTAACTACAATATGTGGTCTTTTCATGAGGACTTGGAAGATATCATTTTGCAGCAGGTTGGTTACGATTTGCAGATCATCTCAAGTTATTGCCACACCTTCGGTGTGCTGATTGGTAGATTGAGTCAACTTTTGGTTGACATTGCTCATACAATTTGGATTGGTCTATAATGATCTTCTAGGTTTTTGCACCTCAATGGTTTTTTGATGTGTTTTGTTGGAAGATGTAATTATTTGCTACATGATGAGTTGTATGGGATGGATATGCTAGTTATAAATCTACTGATGTTGCATGGTTAGTTTGATGTGATTAGCAACTAGCTGTGGTTGCTATTTCAGCTATGAAGATTGTCTATTGGCAATGAATTACCATGGTATTGGTAAGGGAAAATAGAGTTTAAGTGAGAGGTTGTTCAGATGTGAAGTCGAGACATCAATCAAACTTCATGTGGGAGATTGTTGGATGTGAAGTCCAACTGTTCAGTTCATATTCCCTAACTGTTCCTTTCTTCTTCCCATCTTTGTCTCTTCAACTTCTCTTGAAGACTATTGTATAAATATCAGGGCAAAACCCTTTGTATGTAAGTTGTAATGACTGAATAAATATCTGCTCTGCTTTCTGGTGGACGTAGCTAAATTGGTGAACCGCGTTAAAACTTGTGTCTTTGTTTTGTGTTCCCAATTTGTCTGTTAATTTTACAATATTAACAATAATCTCCAAGATGGAATTGATAACATCTTACACTTCACTCTACAAAGCCTTTTAAAGGAAGAGTGATCATTTGCAGAAGTGATCATATGCACCTCTGAAGCTACAATGTCAAGACATAGAAATTACAATTTCCAAGTGGTTATAACGACATAGAGCATTTGTGAGTGCCCCCTTCCCTACAAGCCGTCTACAAGTACCCTTCTTGTAGCGAGCCATGTTGACATGAAAGTGTCATGACAAACACCGGGTATCTCACATTCAGTTTCAATTTGCATACTTTACTGCATTGATCATTCTTTGAAACATGGAAGCCTCACAAAAAAGCCTCTTAAAGCACATTACATTAGAACAGCTAAACAACTTATATTAAAGCACATTACATAAGAACTGCTAATAAACTTATTTTGAAGCTAAGTGTAAATAGAATGTAATGATGTTATTAGACATAGTATGCTGATCCACAACGCATATAAATAGCTAAATAAACGAATTAAGATATGAATATGAAGAAAGGGTATTTGTATGACGAACCATATGAGATCCTGCATGCTTTCATTAAACACAACCACAAAGACCGCCTATTTTGAATAGTTCAGAGAGCAACAGCAAAGACCTAGAATCCGGGTGACTTTTGTCTATTTGGTGGCTCGGACCAGGTCCGGGTGCGCACCGGGTCCGGATCCGCATGCGGGTCCGAGCTCGGTCCGGACAGGGTCCGAATTTGGCCCTGTGGGTCCGGCCGGGTCCGTGGTGCCACGGACCCGGCCGGACCCACAGGGCCAAATCCGGACCCTGTCCGGACCGAGCTCGGACCCGGGCGGACCCGGGAGGACCCCCCAAGGACCCAGCGCGGACCCGTACGGACCCGCGGCACTATGGGTGTTTGGTGGGGTCAAAAAGTTTTAAAATAACATTTTTTTATTGCTTTTTAAATTGGGAACCCTAATCCATCCCTTATACTTGCTTCCAAACCTCATTTGCACTCACTTTGCTCTTTCATTTTGTTGTTGTATTTTGCTCTCCCATTTTACAAGCTTGAAGAGAGGTGAAGAGTTTCAGCTGTGGAGTGCTAGATAGGATCCACAAAAGAGATTTAACTCATTCAAGTGTTTAAGGTATGCATTTGAGATTGATTTTGTAGAAGTTTGAAGTAAGCATTTGGATTGTTTTTAAAAAAATTTTCCAAACTTTCATGTTTTTGTAGAAGTTTGAAGTATGTTTTTTTTCCATTTTATTATAGATTGCATCTATCAAAATCAGCAATGAGTAGTGAAGGCTCAAGGGCTGAGGGGTCTCAAACCTTCAAAATTGATAAACAATCTCCTTTGTGGAAATACACTAGTAGAGCTGCTCAATGTCCTGGAGGTGGGGGGTTTGTTTGGACATGTAATTTTTGCAATACACAATATAGGAGCTCCTACTATCGAGTAAAACTTCATTTTTTAGGCCCTTCAGGTAAGGGGATCAATATGTGTGTGGGAAAAGACAAGAAGGGGTTACCACCTAGACAAATAGCTGCACTAAGAAAAGAACAAGCAGATGCAGACAAACTATGTGCAAAAGGGAAACAAGGTGGCAATACCAGGATACAACAAACAACATCACCACCCACTCAAACAACCTCTAGACATCCCTTCCTGCCTATGCCTTCAGAAGAAGATGAAGATGTGAATCAACCACAAAACACCCCCCGCAAGAGAGGCCCATTAGACAAGGCATTTCAAAATGAGTTAAGGGAGATTGCTGATGAAAAAATGGGATGTTGCCTCTTTGGAAATGGTCTTTCATTCAACTTAGTGAGATCACCCTATTGGAGGGAGATGGTTCAAGCAGTTAATGCAGCACCTTCTGGATACCAATGCCCTGGATATGAAAAGATGCGCACCACCTTATTGAATAATGAGAGGAGAAATGTAGATAACCGATTAAAACCAATAAGAGATTCCTGGGTTCAAACGGGTGTATCTATTGTTTCTGATGGCTGGAAAGATTGCAAAAACCGTCCTCTAATCAATGTAATTGCTGTATCCCCCAAGGGTGCAATGTTTTTGAAGGCAGTTGATTGTGGAGGGGAAAAAAAAGATGCAGAGTATATTGCTCAAATTCTCATTGATGGCATAGAGTCGGTGGGTAGTGACAATGTTGTCCAAGTAATTACGGACAATGCAAAAAATTGCAGGGCTGCTGGTCTTTTGATAGAGGCTAGATATGATCACATCTTCTGGACACCATGCACCGTCCACTCCCTCAATCTCATTCTGAAAGCAATTGGCACCCAAATAGAATGGGTGAAAAAAATATATGATGAGGCTGAGGAGATTCAAATGTTTGTGACAAATCACCATATGTCACAAGCAATTTTCAGAAGTTTCTCACACTTGGAATTATTGAAGGTAAATTTAAACTTTAATTTATTTAGTTTCATTTATCATTTAGAGTTCTATTTCATGTTTTACATATTTTAAATGTGTTATTAACTCACTATTGACATGTGTTTAGGTGGCTGAAACCCGATTTGCATCCCACATAATCGTGCTTCGACGACTTGTGAGGGTCAAGGAAGCATTGTGTCAAATGGTTATTAGCAACCAATGGAGTATTTGGAAGCAATCCAATACAGAGAGGGCTCAAAAGGTGAAGGCTACAATACTTGATGATGATTATTGGGCTCTTGTGGATTATTTATTAGAATTCATTGAACCTGTCATGTCTATGCTTCGGTTTGCTGACACCGATGAGCCTTGCTTGGGGGATGTCTATGATGGCATGGACACCATGCTGGAGAAAATGAAAATGGTAAGTTACAACTTACAAGTTTATAAACATTAAATTTACATAAGTTCATAATTTAGTAATTTTAAATTTACATAAAGATAACTTACATGAACACCATTTGATATCCCAGGTCATTCAAAGGAAAGAGAATGATCCTGATGACATCTTCTACAAAAGGATTGAATCAATTGTGCACCATCGGTGGAACAAGATGACTACATCCTTGCACCTACTTGCATATGCCCTATCTCCTAGATATTACAGCTCAGAAGTACTTTCTATTCCAGGGAGAGTGGCACCATTTAGAGATGTTGAGGTATCCAATGGGTGTAAGAAGGCCTTGGCTAAAATGTTCCGTGATCCAGAATTGGGGGCACATGTTAGAAGTGAATTTGGGTCATTCGTCTCAGGATAAGAGCTTGATGACATTGCTGAAGAAGACAGGGGTCGAATAAATGCAATCAAATGGTGGTACCTCCATGGGCAAGAATTCAAATACCTCCAGCCCCTTGCAATTAAAATATTGTCACAAGTAAGTTTTTAATATTTCAGATTTCTTTTTCTTTTTTTGGGCCACTTAACACTCTTGAATTTATTATTTTAATTTATCTTGTATTTATAGTTTATACAATTTGTTATTGTAGGTTGCAAGCTCTTCTGTTGCTGAGCGGAATTGGAATACTTACTCCTTTATCCACTCTGTAAAGCGTAACCGGTTGGCAGCAAAAAAAGTAGAGGACTTGGTCTACGTACACAACAATTTGCGCCTTTTGTCACGGAAAGATCCGAGATACAAGAAAGGCCCAGAGATGCTATGGGATGTAGCACCCGAGTCTGCTGACTTGGAGATGACCATTCAGGATCTTGCTCGAGCCACATTGCTTGATGTGGATGATGAAAACATAGATGACATGGTACCCAGTAGTGCTAGTGGAACCAATTTGGGCTCTACTGATGGTGTTGATCTTACACTCGCAGCCGCTGAAGACCCCGTTGATACTGATTATTTTGATAATCCATTTGATGATTGATGAACAATGAACATTGAACTATATTTCTGATTTCATGTTTCAAACTTTAGTCTTTATTGAACTATAGTATGCTACCTACATTTTCGTTTTATGGCAATGTGAATGGATGATCAAGTATTTAATTTGTTTATGAGTATGACATATGTTATGTGAATGGATGATCAAGTATTTAATTTGTTTATGAGTATGACATATGTTTATGAGCATTGATCAATGAATGAGGCTAGATTCATAGTATGAAGCATTGAAATGATTTAGAAATTCTGAAATTATGTATATTTCTCTTATTTTCTTGTATATATATTATATATATATTATATATATATATATATATATACACACGTATCCCCTACGAACCCAAAATAGGGGAAAAAAAAAATCCACGAATCCACGAACCGGGTTCTCGTACCCGAATCCATCCCCGAACCCGAATCGGTAACTTAGGAATTTTTTGATCAAACAACATTGAAGATATCGAGATTTATAAAAAAAAAATTTGAAGTAACTCACAAACAAAATCAGAAACATCACAGAAATCAGAATGGAAAATAAAATAGCATAAAGCAGCATCAATCAAAAAATTGGAAGGCATAGACAACAAAGCGATGTTTTTATGTGTTTGGGGTTTCTGCATTGCATCATTATGCAATATCTTTTTTTACCTGTAATCACCTAGGGTTCCAACACAGTAGGTACATGGGTATGATGGGAATAAACAATAACGGATGAACTAAATATAGTTTTCCATAGAATGGGAAAAGTTGAAGAAACTGTACTCATGTCCACCTACATTTAGGTAGCACATCATCAAGATTTTTCTCACAGTTGCTCCTGTTTCCTTTTCCAAACTCTGGTCCAATTGAAAGACAATCATGGTAGAGAAGCTTACAGTTGAAGGGCTGTGGAGAAAAATCAACAGAACAGATCAATTTTAAAGGGCCATCATTCACTTTCAGCAATACATATTGCCTTTATCACTGGAATATGTTAGAAAGTGTTCAAAATGCAATAGAAACATACCCCAACAATACCTTCAATCTTTTGAGTAATTCTTTTCCAATTCAACCGGCATCAACATGATCTATGGTTTTTCCTTCAAGATCATATAACCTGTATGAAACAGCAGCTACACCCCAGTCGCCCTCAAAAGTCTGCTTATATCCAGGAAGGAAATTACGCACCAATATGAGAATGCGCATGAGTTCATCTTCTGCCACTAGAAAGCAGCGATTAAATTATACACAAATAGCACCAAATGGTGCACACTAGAAAGTCTCTCATAAAACTGGTCAACAGCACATAAATATATTCAGATATTATGAGACTAGTACCTGTAACTTCTGTGACAGTCAAACTAGCTTCTGTTGCAGCATTGAGATCCGATCTGTGGTCCCATAGGCTGGATGGTAAGGCGTAGTAATCAGAACATGCAAATCGCGTATGTGCTTTTCGAGCTTTGCAATCAAGCAGGGATTCAGGAACTTAGAGGAATACAAACGGATCTCGCTGGTCAGAACTTCTCTTATGTAAATGACTAAGAAATGCATTAAAGGAAATGAAGATGCAGACCTTTTTAGGAGAGAAAATGGAGAAGAGAACGAAATTGTTGATTGCCAATAAGCAGCAATCTCTGTCCATCTTTAGATTGTATTTCAATATTTGCCACATCTCGGCTAGCATGTAAAATGTGGATCGCCACCAAGTATGCGAAATATGGAAGCACAGTTAGAACACGTGGACTGGTGGAACAATGCCATCTTATGCAGTTTTGGAGGCTCTGTCGAAACTTTAAGTTAAATTTTATTCTTGGTTTTGATTGGTCTAACATCTTTATTTTAAATTTACAAATAGAAAAATCGATAAAAATGCCAGGAAAATGTGACCAGCCAAATCAGAAAATTTTGAGATCATTATTTGGTTTAAGACTATATATAATCTCCGGCACTGAATCCAAGGCAGAAACTAATTAAGTAAACTGCAGTGAAAACATTTGTCTCTGTCAATATAGGCAGGGGCTAACAAGATGGCATTGTGACAGTCCCCACCTATACCAAGGTTTTGTATAATGTATATAGGCGTTTCATAAGACGTATTGAGAAGCCCGTATATAAATGCCAATTTCTTGCTGTGATTGCCTAGATTGCATCCACAGTGAATACAAAGAGACTTTCCGGAGCCCTTTGATCACCACTATCGATGTCTCCAGTGTCGAATATGTTCTAGATCAATGTGCCCCAATTTATTGGAACCCTAATCAATCTATTCATGTATCATTTCTAAGATTTTGAGGTCATGCGCCCCTTCTTGTGTTTCCCGGCCCTCATTTTCCCAGACTCTACTATAACATAATGAAAAAATTCTTCATTTGTGGGTGTGATCTCAGTCCACAAAATTATGAATTGTGTTCTTGATCTCTATCCAGCTGCATCCTGGCTCCTTTTTAACACCTCTTTCTCTCATCAATTTTCTCATTTTTGCAACACCAACCCATTTCCCAGCTGCAGCATAGATGTTTGATATCAGTATATATGGTCCAGAGCTTTGAGACTCCATTTCAAATAGGGACTTACTTGCAAGTTCAGCCAACTCCAAATTCCCGCGAAGTCTACAGGCACTAAGCAATGCAAGCCACATGGCAGCATTTGAATCAAATGGAGCATTCTTCACGAGTTTCTCTGCTTCCTCCAGCCTCCCAGCTCTACCAAGAAGGTCAACCATGCATGTATAGTGAGATACTGTGGGCAAAATGCGGTGCTTTTCACACATATTATTGAAGTGCCGCAGACCCTCGTCAAATAGACCAGTGTGACTACAAGCTGATAGAACACTAACATATGTGACATGGTTTGGCACTACGCCAGTCTTTAGCATTTCCTCAAACAACTGAATAGCGAGAATTCCCTGTCCATTTTGAGCATATCCTGTAATCATTGTATTCCAGGACACAAGAGTTCTCTCTAGCATATTTTCAAACACTTGTTGTGCATCTTCTGTACTTCCACATTTGCAATACACATCAACAAGGGCGCTGCTAACAAACACACTAGATTCCAATCCACTTCTAGTTACAAGTCCATGGACCTGCTTACCCTGTTGTAGAGCTGCAAGACTAGCGCAGGCTGTTACAACACTCGCAAATGTGATCTCATCTGGTCTAACATATTGTAACATCTGTAAAAACAACTGCATGGCCTGCTCACTCTCACCATTATGCACATAGCCTGCAATCATTGCATTCCATGAGATCACATTCCTTTGAGGCATTTCGTCGAACACATTACGAGCATCCCGCACCTTCCCACTTTTGGAACAAGCACTGAGGATGCTGACGATTGTTACTTGGTCAGGTTTCATTCCTCGTTGTTGCATCTCATAAAACAACATTAGAGCCTCCTCACCAAGCCCATTATGACCATAACCTGTAATCATAGCATTCCACAATACCACATTCCGCTCATTAATTCTGTCAAACATTAGGCGTGCATCCTCTATGCATCCGCCTTTCGCATACATATCAACTAGGCCTACACCCACAAGCATATCTGACTGACATTTAACTCGGATTATATGAGCGTGGACCTGCTTGCCTTGTTTTGGAGCAGGCAACTTAGCACAAGAACTTAAAACACTAGAAAAGGTTATCGCGGAAGGCACAATTCCTTCTGCCATCATTTCCCAATAACAATTCAGAGCCTCCTGAAAGTATCCATTCCTATCGTAACCTGTAATCATGGTATTCCATGAGACATCATCTCTTTCAGGCATGTTTTCAAACAGTTGCCGTGCATAGTCTATGCTACCCCATTTGAAATATCCTGCTATCATGGTATTCCATGAAAACACATTGCGCATTGGCATTCTGTCAAATATATTGCGAGCATCCGATAGATTGTTACACTTGGCGTACATTTCCACTAGGCGGTTTACGAGAAAAATACATAATCCAAGTCCAGTTTTGATCGAATGAGCATGTACTCGCTTACCCTCTCTCAGATTATTCAATGTGATGCATTTCTTTAACATTCTGTCGCAATCATTGTTATGGAGTGAGAATCTCAGGTCATCTGTGGTGCACGTGGCACCCTCTGTTGCCAGCACACTCCTTTATTTGTCAATGCTCATTTATGAGCCGGCTGCCTATTGTCTTCAGGTCAGGTTTTTTCATTTATTGAGAAATGACTTTGTTTTTGGCGGGCAGTTTTTCTTCTTAAGGGGATGTGATCTATTACTTGTGAGATACGCTGCAGTAACAGCAGGAAGGGCATTTTGACCTGGAGTGAAGTAATGATGCATGACAGCTATTTTTGAGGTGTAGTCTAGCAGATGGAAACAGAGAAATACACAGTAAGAGTGTGAGAGAGGGAAAAAGAAAAGGTGTTTTTCTTTGCTCAGGTTTCACACAGACAGATATGTTAACTGAGCTTCAGTTGATGTATTATGAATTTATTGTGAACTCATGATAGCTGTAATCTCTTTCTCTGTTTCATATTGAAGTTTTCTGGGACTGCCCTATGGTTTTTTCCCTCTGCATTGGAGGGTTTCCACGTATATTTTGGTGTTTCTGTGTCTCTGTTATGTGGTGCTTGTTGGAATTTTATTTTTGTTTCCATTACATTACTGCTGCTTGGTTGTTATATATGTTTTAATTCATACACAGTTAGAACAGGGGATTTAGATTTTGCCCTACAAGTGGTATCAGAGCCCTTTGGCTGCCTGTTTTTTTAACTTTCTTGTGTTGGATTAAATGGAGAATATGACTGTGAACACTATGGGTAAACTCACAGCTTCGAATTATTCAATATGGAAGTCAATGATGGAGGATGTCCTTTATTGCAAGGATTTACATGACCCTATTGAGGGTGATAGTGCCAAGCCTGATGATATGCCAGACAGAGACTGGGAGAAATTAAATAGAAAAACTATCGGGTGTATCAGACAATGCATTGATGTCAGTGTTTTTCACCATGTGTCTCAGGAAACAAATGCAGAGGCTCTTTGGGAAAAATTAAGGAGTCTTTATGAAAGAAAGACAGCTCAAAATAAAGCCTTTATTGCTAGAAAGCTTGTGAATTTGAAACTTAAAGAGGGTAAGTCCATTGCTGAGCACCTTAGTGAGTTCCAAGACTTGGTTAATCAGATGGTTACAATGAGGCTAGTAATAGATGATGAGTTGCAGGCTTTATTGCTTCTGAGTTCCTTACCTGATAGCTGGGAGACTTTGGTAGTGTCTCTTAGTAATTCTGCTCCGAATGGTGTGTTACAACTTGCCATGGTTAAAGATAGTTTGCTTAATGAAGAAACTAGAAGAAAGGATATGGGCAAGGATATTGCACAGGCTCTTGTCACAGAGAATAGGGGAAGGAGTAAGAGTAGAAGTTCTAAGGGGCGAGGTAAATCCAGAAGTCAGTCAGAATCAAAGGGAAAATTCAAGTGTTTCTACTGTGATAAAGAAGGTCACATAAAAAGGAATTGCAGGGCTTGGAAGAACAAATAAAAAGATGATAAAAATCAGAAAACGGTGGATAATGAGAACACTGCTGCTGTTACAGTGTTGGAAGATGAGGTATTAGCCATAGGACAAGATGATTGTTGTACAGTTTCAGATCCTTATGTTGAATGGGTGATTGATTCAGCTGCTTCCTGCCATGTCACTCCAAGAAAGGATTTATTCACTTCATACAAAGTGGGAAACTTTGGGAGAGTGAAGATGGGCAATGATAGTTATGCAGACATTGTGGGAATTGGTGATATTTGTGTTAGGACTAACACTGGATACATCTTGAATTTGAAAGATGTGAGACATGTTCCGGATATTCGCCTAAATCTGATTTCCACTCATGTTCTTGATAAAGAAGGTTATGGAAATTATTTCCATGATGGAAAATGGAGGCTTAGCAAAGGATCATTGGTGTTTGCTAGAGGGAAAATCTGCTGTACACTTTACAAGACACAAGTACAGCTATGCAAGGATGTTGTTAGTGTAGCTTAGGAGGAATCTTTGCTTAACTTGTGGCATAGGCGGCTGGCTCACATGAGTGAAAAAGGGTTGCAGATTTTGGCAAAGAAGTCTCTCATTCCCTCTGCCAAAGATATGTCACTAAATCCTTGTGACTTTTGTTTATTTGGTAAACAACATAGAGTTTCATTTAACATACCCTCTACTAGAAAACCAAATGTATTAGATCTCGTTTATTCTGACGTATGTGGTCCCATTGATGTTGAGACTTTAGGTGGCAATAAATATTTTGTTACATTTATTGATGATGCTTCACGCAAGGTGTGGGTTTATATTTTGAAAACAAAAGACCAGGTATTTGAGTACTTCAAAAAATTCCAAGCCATGGTGGAAAGAGAGAAAGGGAAGCCTTTGAAGTGTCTCCGTAGTGATAACGGAGGTGAATACACATCAAACGAATTCAAGAGTTACTGCTCTGAGAAAGGCATTAGACATGAGAAGACAGTTCCTGGTACCCCGCAGCATAATGGTGTGGCAAAAAAGATGAACCGCACTATTGTTGAGAAAGTTAGATGTATGTTGAGAATGGCAAATCTGCCTAAGTCATTCTGGGGTAAAGCTGTTGTGACAGCATGCTATCTAATTAATAGATCTCCATCAGTTCCTTTGGGTTTTGATATTCCAGAAAGAGTATGGATAGGAAAAGATGTTTCTTACTCTCACTTGAAGGTATTTGGGTGCAAGGCATTTGTTCATGTGCCTAAGGAACAAAGATTGAAGCTTGACATCAAATCCATTCCTTGTATATTTGTTGGATATGAAGGTGCAGAATTTGGCTACAAACTATGGGATCCTAAAGAAAAGAAGATGATCAGAAGTCGAGATGTAGTTTTTCATGAGAATGAAAACATGGCAGATTTTGAGAAAATTGAGAAGCCAAAAGCTACAGTTGTAGGTGTTCCTGATCTTACACCTACCTCTTCTTCCTTAGATAATGCCACAAATAGGGAAGAGGTACAAGATGAAAATAATGGTGATGAACAAACTGAATTTGATGCTGACGAGCCAGCAGATGTTGATGGTGATAATGTGACAGATACAAATGGTGTTGAGCAGGGAGAGCAGCCTCCTCCACTAGAGACGGTAGAACCTCAGGTGAGAAGGTCTACTAGAGAGCGTCGTCCATCAACTAAATACCCCACTACTGAGTATACTATGATTACTGAAGAAGGGGAGCTAGAAAGTTTTCAGGAAGTACAATCTCATAAGGATAAGCAGAGTTGGTTGAAAGCTATGCATGAAGAGATAAATTCTTTGAATAAGAATAAGACTTATGACTTGGTGGAACTTCCTAAAGGCAAGAAGGTACTGAAAAACAAATGGGTGTTCAAGTTAAAGAAAGATGGTGACAAGTTAGTGAAGTATAAAGCTCGTTTGGTGGTTAAGGATTTCAGTCAGAAACAAGGGATTGACTTTGATGAGATATTTTCTCCAGTGGTCAAGATGAGTTCCATTCGAGTAGTCCTTGGATTAGTAGCTAGCTTGGATCTTGAGCTTGAGCAACTTGATGTGAAGACAACCTTTCTTCACGGTGATTTGAAAGAAGAAATCTACATGGATCAGCCAGAGGGATTCAAAGTGAAAGGGAAAGAACATATGGTTTGCAAGTTGAACAAGACTTGTATGGCTTGAAGCAAGCTCCAAGACAGTGGTACAAGAAGTTTGACTCATTCATGGTGGGTCACGGGTACACGAGGACAAATGCAGATCATTGTGTGTATGTAAGAAAATTTTCCAATGGTAAATTTGTTATTCTTCTTCTATATGTGGACGATATGTTGATTGTAGGACAAGATGCAGGTGTGATTGGAAATTTGAAGAAAGACTTGTTCAAGTCATTTGATATGAAAGACTTGGGTCCAGCAAAACAAATTTTGGGTATGCAAATTCTACGTGACAGGAAAGCTAAGAAGCTATGGTTATCACAAGAGAAATATATTGAGCGGGTTCTTGAAAGGTTCAATATGAAGCATGCCAAGCCAGTCAGTACACCTCTTGGTGCTCATTTTAAGCTAATGAAGAAATCTTGTTCTTCATCCAAGAAAGAGAAAAAGGACATAGCATCATCCATTTATTCTTCAGCAGTTGGGAGTTTGATGTATGCTATGGTTTGCACACGACTAGACATTGCTCAGGCAGTTGGTGTTGTTAGCAGGTTCATGATTAATCCTGGTAAAGATCACTGGGAAGCAGTGAAGTGGATTTTAAGGTATTTGAGGAGTAGCTCAAAATTGTGTTTGACTTTTGGTGATTCTAAACCAGTTTTGGAGGGTTATGTTGATGCAGATTGGATAGGTGACCTTGATGGTAGGAAATCTACATCAGGGTATTTATTTACTTTTGCAGGGGGAGCTGTATCATGGCAGTCAAGATTGCAGAAGTGTGTTGCCCTATCTACAACAGAAGCTAAGTATATTGCAGCTAATGAAGCAGGTAAAGAGATGCTTTGGTTGAAACGATTTCTCCAAGAATTGGGTTTGAAGCAAGATGGGTATGTTGTCAATTGTGATAGTCAAAGTGCTATTGACCTAAGCAAGAATTCTATGTACCATTCACGCTCGAAGCACATTGAGGTGAGATACCATTGGTTGAGACTAGTTGTTGAACAACAGTTATTTGAATTAGAGAAGATTCACACAGATGAAAATCCTGCTGACATGTTGACCAAGGTTGTGTCAAAGGAGAAGCTAAAGCTTTGTGCCGGGTTGACCGGCATGAATTCTAATTGAAGATTTGGGTTGAAGATCTCCTCCGTAGTGTGCTGGAGGGGGAGATTGTTGGGTGCACGTGGCACCCTTTGTTGCCAGCACACTCTTTTATTTGTCAATGCTCATTTATGAGTCGGCTGCCTATTGTCTTCAGGTCAGGTTTTTTCATTTATTGAGAAATGACTTTGTTTTTCGCGAGCAATTTTTCTTCTTAAGGGGATGTGATCCATTACTTGTGAGATACGCTGCAGTAACAACAGGAAGGGCATTTTGACCTGGAGTGAAGTAATAATGCATGACAGCCATTTTTGAGGTGTAGTCTAGCAGATGGAAACAAAGAAATACACAGTAAGAGTGTGAGAGAGGGAAAAAGAAAAGGTGTTTTTCTTTGCTTTGGTTTCACACAGACAGATATGTTAACTGAGCTTCAGTTGATGTATTATGAATTTATTGTGAACTCATGATAGTTGTAATCTCTTTCTCTGTTTCATATTGAAGTTTTCTGGGACTGCCCTGTGGTTTTTTCCCTTTGCATTGGAGGGTTTCCACGTATATTTTGGTGTTTCTATGTCTCTGTTATGTGGTGCTTGTTGGAATTTTATTTTTGTTTCCATTACATTACTGCTGCTTGGTTGTTATATATGTTTTAATTCATACACAGTTAGAACAGGGGATTTAGATTTTGCCCTACAATCTGTAAAACCCATTGCTTCCAATAAATTTCTTGTTCACAAGGCGTACATGCCAAGAGTTCCAGATAAAATGGACGACGGATAGCCATTTTATTGAATCCAAGGAACCCACAATTGGGATCTTGGAAAGTGAAAGATTGTTAGTATCTCATACTTCTTATTCTGCATAGCGAAATCTTACACCTATCAAGAGTTCTAATCTAATGGGTTTTGATTGATTTTATCTAGCTTCTTATTTATCTTCTTATATGGTATTTGTTGCAATAAAACAAAATGGGATGCCTACCTAGTGCAATGCATCATCCTCTTTGCACAGGCTCGAAACTTCCTCCGCCATGAAAATCCAAATTTTCAGCTTAAACAAGTAGTTATAAGTGTCAGAAACACCAGGAAGAATCTTATATAAGTGCGTGTGCGTGTTTTGATATTATCATTTATAAGCATTTTTAATGAAAGTTTTGAAAGGAGCTTATGATGAATCGAGGTATTTTAATGATGTCCACATGATTATGTTGTTTAACGGACCAAAATATATCAAATTATTTTATTTTTAAGTTTTTTTATGTTGTTCTTTTGTTTATGAATCTTGAGTAAGAAACTTGTTGTTTTGTGAAGTTTTGCCTCTTTAAAAAGCTCATTCAGGTTGTTTCCCTTTAAATCATTTTCAAACTGGCTGAAAATATTTGCATAGATTGTACACTCTTTAATAAAATGTCATTCCCATTCCACCACCTCCTTGTTGTAGTAAATACAAGTCCTTTCTTCCCATTTTTCTTTGGGCGCCTTTCATCTACCAATTTCACCTCTTAGATGATGAGAACTAGTCCTCAACTATGTAATTAAAATGTTATCCTTTCTATTAATCATAGATCTCAAATAAACTTTTGCATCATGCTACCATGTGGGGTTAAATTATTTCACATGGCATGGTTTTTTCCTACCTAGCTATTGTGTCCAAATGATATTCGTGAAATTTTCTTTCACCCACTTTTTTATCTCCTCATTAGTTTTGGGACAATCATGTAGATTTATTTCCCACGTGTTCATCCACTTGCTATTATGTTTCTTCCAAGTTTTTTTTCTTACAAATTATCTCCTCTCCAACAATCATGTTCAAAAAGTGGTGCTTATGGACACATTTTCCATCTTTTTTAAGTAGCAAAACAACAGAATGATCATTGAGGCCTCAATTGGGAACATATTTGCCTCAGCTAAAAGGATCTTAGAATATATTGTTGATTTGACTTTAAGACACCTAGTGATTAGATGTTTTTGAAATCTTTCTATTTGTCGTCATTTGTGGTTTGACATGCTATTCCCCCAAACTTCAAACCCATAAAGAATAACCGCCACTACTAACAAATCATACAAAGTTTTCTTAGTCTTCCAATCCCACAAGTCCACTTTTTTACACCTAATCTGAAGAAGGTATAGAACCCTCCACCCTCCTTGCATCCTCTTTGATCTACACATCTCCCAACTGAGCCTATTGTGAAAATCAATTCCTAGGCACTTGTATTACATTGCTACCTACAAGGGACTACTCTCAAAGATAAAATTAACCTATTACCTCTTTTTTTTCAAAGAGAAGATAGTGACTTTGGTCTTATTGGTGTTCACTTGCATTCCAACCTCCTAAAAAAACTTTCAAGATCTTTCAAGTTCTCTCTCAAACCTTGTGTAGATTTTGCAATAAGAATAAGGTCATCTACATATAAAGTAGCTTTGCCATCTACCATGCTAATTGGGTACCTTCTCCAATAGTCATTTTCAACCACTCTTCAAGTTTGTCAATATATAAACCAAAAAAGGTGGGGTATAAAGGACACCCATGTTTGACCCCAATGTCACTACCAAAACACTCAAACATACCTTAATTATGATATTTTATCTGACTTGCTCATAGATTTTATGAATAGTAGATCTAAATTATTTTGAGACCCCAAGTTCTTCCATTTTGTGCCATAGTTTATCTCTAAGAACAATGTCAAAAGCTTTTTTGAAATCAACAAAGCAGCAAAAACTTTCTCCCCTTTGGTTGTCCTTAAAATTTTGAATGAAATGTCTTAGAGTGATGCAATAGTCAATGGTAGAGCGCTTAGGCCTAAAGCCAATTTATCCTCTAGCCCCTTTTCCCTCTTTTTTTTTTTCTTATCTACTAATTCTATGCTCTAGCATGCTCCTAGATAGTTTTTCAAAAAGAGGGTTGACCATGATAGTATGGTAATTATAAGGATTATTGATGTCTCCACTTTTGTGGAGAGGTATAACAACAGTAGTTTTCCATTCAGCCATAAAGATATTTTGAGTAACTCTATTAAATATATGCTTGATATGTGGAGCTCGGAGATCATCTCCCTACTTTAAGAATTATGATTTCAAACCATAGATATCTTGTGAATTACCACATGCCAAATTATTTATACCTAGTTTGATGTCTACCACTAAAAAGAGTTCACATATGATATCAATTGTGGGTGGGTTATTCTTCTGATTTGTTTGTTTATATAGGAGTTTTGCATAATCCAACCATTCAGAAACTATGATATTATTTTCTGTGTGTTTTCTCTATTGTTGTAACTCCCACCAAAGGCCTTTGGGTTTGTGTTTCCCCAAAGAAATCAATTCCTTTCTTCTTGCAATTACATAGCTTTATTATTATTATTATTATTATTATTATTATTATTATTTTTATTATTATTATTTTTATTATTATTATTATTATTAATTTCTTGCATGTTGTCTTGCTTTATTTGTATGAATCCTTCTCTTTGAGTGATTTTTTATAGCCTTACACTCTTCATCATACCAAGGGTTAGCATGGAAGGTATTTGAAACCTTCTTCAAAGTTCTAGATCTCTTACACTCATTTATGGCCTTGTGAATTAGAGGGATCAACATATTGTTGCAGATGTACCTTTTTTCTCCCTTGCTTTCATTTCCTTCCATATTCATTTTATCCAACTATAGGTTCTTTTTAAGAGAAACATTGAAGATCACTTGGTTTTCCTGATTTATAAGAATTTTATCTTGTGTGTCAACCTTCTTATGATTGTGTTGGGCCTATACTTCTTTTAGACCTTTTTTATTTATGTTAAACTTAATAGCAAGATGCATATGATCAAAATTCAATTCCATAGGGCAAGTCCCAATATTGAAGTTTAACTACTTTGGAATATCTAGATCTGCAAACATATAACATTGTTAACCACAAATTGTCCATTGTATGCTTTGCAAGTGATACTATTAGATCTTGACCAATTATTATGCCATTACATATAACCATGTGATATAAGTCACAAAGACCTAGTAGCTCTACCCCAAAGTGGGAAACATTCCCATTCCCAATCTGTGACACCCTTTTCCAAAGATGATCTTCATTTCACCCTAGCCATAAGGGGTTATTATCTTCTCCTATATCACTGCACAACAAAATAGATAGATTATTTGTTGTCTTAGAATTGAAGTCAACAGTTAGGGATATTTCCCTACACTATTGAAAACAACAATATCTCTCTAATGTAGTAAAAGGATCTTCATTATCTAGATTTCCCTTTTTATAGAGTTTAGAGCTTTTACGAGATAATAGAAAGTTACCAACCAAATTGTAACTTCGTTATCTATTAATTTCAACCATATGAACTGTCTATTTGGGCCCTCTTTCTCCAATTTTATGACACCCTTCCATATTTCTTTTATTAGGATTGTTATTCCTCCATATCTTTTACCTATTTCGGAATCTTCATTCTAGAAGAAGATTTTATTGTATCCTGCAAAGTTTGAACTGTGCATCCATCATGTTCATGTGTTTCTATAAGAAAAATAATGTCATTTCCCTCTATTATAGGCCCCAACCCTGATCATATTCTCCATAGACCTAACCTCTGCAATTCCAATCTACCATGTTTATATACTCTTTTGGGGCCCCAAATCCCTATTTCTTGTGTGTCCAATGCTCAATAATTTGAGCTTTCCCATTTTTCAGCCATGCCCATTTTTTGGCATCTCTTGTTGATTTCACTTTTTTCCCATTCCTTACTCAATGCTTCTTGTTGTGAAAATGTCAAATCCTCATCGACGTAAAAATGAGAACCTCTAAGAATCCTTCTATTCTTTAAAATCATAGATTTTTCTTCCAAGTTTCTTAAAGTAACTCTCACATGCCTATCCTTTCCTTCCCGTATTTTCCTTATGATCATATTTTCTTGTTGAATACCACCTATCTACTTCAATTTGTCTTTGAGAAAATCCCCTGCTAGAATATTTTATCTATCCTTCTCACCAAAGTCCTTCAAACCTTTGATGATAATATTTACCACTTTATCTTATTTGTCTCTTTCTTCCCTTATTTGTCTCTTGATTTTTTTTTCTATCCTTTCCTTTTTCTCAATTGATGGTTCATTTACTACTTTATCCCAAGATTTGACCTCTTTTATCTACTCTTTTAATATATTTTATCTTATTAACATGTATGTCATTACTGATTTGAACTCCTCCAACTTTGGTGTGCAATTTATTTTCATTGTCTTTGAGGTATCTTTCTTTGTTGCTTTTGTGTTTTCTACTTCTTGTTTTAAATCGTTTAACTGTAGTTGTCCTCTCTATGTATTGTTTTCCAAATTTATAACCTGGTCCTTTAGTAACTTTTTCTCCCTTTCAAGATTCCATCTAGCTTCTAAAATTTCCTTTAATTCTTTGTCTTCTTGACACACCTTTTCTTCTATAATTTCAATCCTCTTTTGAAATGTTAATGAGCTCTCTTACATAGAGCTCTGATAACCATAAAAAGGGGCATTTTATGAGGCTGTATATGTATTTTTTTCTTGCAATCCTTCCTCCCTTACCTCTTTGTTTATTGCAAAAGATTTAGTTTAGTTTTGATGGAATGCTCTTCATTTTTTCTCTAACATTCATCTATACACCTATGTCAAAAAAATGGGGTATTGATAAATCACCTTAGCATTTGCAATAGAAAAAAGAAGAAGAATGTAAGTTTCTTGAGGGTGTGTAACTACTCTCTTATTTTTATTATAAAAAATGATGAGTCTAATTATTACCTCAATTTTGTTATAATCTTCATGTTTTCTTGATACTCTGACAAACATTTCCAAGACATTTATGACTTATACTTATGTGAACTTATGCTAAGTACAACTAAAGCCACAAAATCTATAGGTAGCTTGAGTGATATGTTTTGCTGACTATTATAAATATAATGCAGTACTTCATATAGTTATTTCAAGCTGTGTTCTAACATTTAAGTAGGAGTTGAAAATATTGACTTGCATATATGTACCGAATGTTACTAACCTCTTAGGTAAACACGGAGTAGTATGAAGAGTTGTGCATTTGCATTAAGGAGGGAGCGTTAGAAGACCAACCATGGCGGGAGAATCCAACACGATTCTGATGGATATTTCACGCTTTGAAGGAGCCGTTGTTCCAGAGAATATAGGGAATCAATCCTGCTCTATTTCCTCAGAACTGTTATTCTGTTGTCAGCAGTAATTGTATTATGTCATGGTTGTTTTTATCTCCTCCATATTTGGTGAGGTTTAATGAGACTTTTTCTATTATGTTTTCAATAAGTGTCAATCCTTGATATAAAGGGATTTTGACTGATTTAGTAGGTAATGAGAAGAGATAGAATTATGTATTAAGTATAGTGGAAGTTTCTCTATTTTGTTCTTCATGAGTTGTTCAACTATTATGTAACCAGTTAAGAAAGATTTAATGGAAGAGTGATTTTGGAGTATTTCTTGTGTTGAGTAGTTAGCAGAAGCCAACCAAGGGGGCCCACTTGGGAGGTGGATTAGATTAAGTTAGAATAGATTTGTTTCCTTTACTTTTCCTATTTTCAAATAGAGTTACTATTTTACTCCTACAACATTGCCACTATGGTTGTTCCTGCAGCATTTGCAAAGACGGGTATAGTGAATGTTTTGAGTTGTTAGATAGGCTTAGATTCATTTCATAAGTTTTTTGCTGTAATTCCATTCAATAGTCAAGTGTATTTACTTTCCTATAGCAATAGCATAGATT
The DNA here is from genome assembly GCA_027943335.1 of Chamaecyparis obtusa. Classification (NCBI taxonomy): domain Eukaryota; kingdom Viridiplantae; phylum Streptophyta; class Pinopsida; order Cupressales; family Cupressaceae; genus Chamaecyparis; species Chamaecyparis obtusa. The sequence goes on from BSBK01006554.1 coordinate 754,355, forward strand.
CCTTTTATACATTTTATCTTCTTGCAGCATAAGTGTTATGACTCTTAGAGGAACTTAGTGCACAAACTATGTTGTCCCATTGCAAGTCTACGTCCCTGGTTTGACAATCTAAATGCATTCCATGGTGGGTAAAGTAATCTTTAGTATGAGTATATCAATCCTAAGAGAGACAATGGCATGATTATTATTACCTATTGTGAAACTATTTATTTTTGGCACTGTTGTCGGGGATGGTGTCAAACTAGGAACCTTAATGAGTCATTTATTTTTCAGATTAGTTTCCTATTTTTAGTCAATACCAAGAAGTTGTGAGCTTGCTTCACAAGTCATCAACTTACTTGCATGCATCGAAGAAGGCAAGATATTCATGGTAGATTTCTTCCAAAAGAACCTGTTAAACTGAAAGAAGAGTTTGAAGAACTTGAGTTACCATTTCTTGATGCCAGTCCTGAGTTTGTTGCATCATCTTCAATAGAAGAAGAAGAAACCCAAGAAACATTTGACCTCTGTCCTTTTGTAGAAATATTAACCAGTTTCCATAACAATCCCAATCCAGGACCACCTATTTCTCAGAGCCTTCTAGTCAATAATAATTTCCAATGATAGTTTCAATATCCAACACCTCTAGTAATGGTAGCTCCTACATTTCCATTTCCAATTCCAAGTCTTATTAACAATCCTAACCTCAAAAACATACCTGCTTCAGCACTTCCAAATTTCCATGGCCTTATTATGAAGGATCCTGACACCATTTTGTTCAAGTTTGACATATTGTGATGAATTTTTTACTATAATACTGACAGTCATAAGCTCAAGTTGTTCCCAGCAACACTGAAGGATTCAACTCTCAGATGGTTCATGGGCCTAGGAGCGAATGCAGTAGCTAATTGGGATGGAATGAGAGATTTGTTTCTAAGAAAGTACAAGGAATATTGTAAGGGAAGTGATTCAAAAGGAGATGACATCTTCTATATGTCACAAAGGGAAGATGAGACATTAGAGGACTACATATCATGCTTCTTATTTAGCTTACAAAAGAACCCTCAACATGCATTGTAGGAGGATTCACATAAGCTGCTTTTTCTAAGAGGAGTGAATGAAAATTGTCTTGAAGCTCTGGACCTCATGGCTGGAGGTGATATATCTTAGTCCTCCTGGGATGACCTTCAAAAGATTTGTCTAAACTATTCTAAAGTAGCAATCAAGAAAGGAAGGGTATTTTGCTCAACGTTGGCCAAAGGAAGTGGCTCTGGTATTTCAAAGATGGAGATTTCAAACCTGTTGTCAAACTTCAAGAAAGACATCATCAATAATGTTTCTACACACCTAGACATGATGACCGCCAAGAAGAAACATGCAGATGTAGAGGCGCAGCTGGCTAAATACTGCCCTCATTGCCGCAAACAAAAGAAGGATTGTCAGTGCAAATTAGTTGCAAACCTGGAGGACCAGCATCTTCCAACTGAATACTTGAAAAAAGAAGGAGAGGATGAGAAAGTATTCTTTGTTGCTCAATGTCGACCATGGGTCACGAGACAAGGTATGCCTCAAGACCCATTACAAATTTCAAGTCCATATAATAGTCAGTGGCAAAATTGGAATGTCCAAAGTCCTCCACAGTATAATCAACCCACTTGGAATAATGCTTGGCCAAATAATCAATAGAATCAATGGTATCCTCCACAGCAACCCCAACGGCCATAATTTCCAAACCAATGGCAATAACCACAAGGGAATTGGCAGCCCACTAACTAGTGGAGAGGACCTCAGCAATGGCCTAATCCAAATCCTAGATATCCACCTCTACCACCTCCAACAAATATACCTGCAATAATGCCACCACCTACAAATAAAAATCCTCAAAAGCAAACACAATTACCTGCTCAACCTCAACCGAATCCCAACAATCAATAGCCACAATAGAAAATGTATACTACTAATGCTCAGCAGTACCCTGCCTATGCACTTGATATAGCTAATATAAACCTAAGATCGAGTACTACCTTACCAGCACCTGAACCACCCCTTATCACTGAAGTGCCAAACCTTCCTGCAACATCAATACCGATTCCAGAGAATGATTTTCCAAATATTGTTGCATCCAAAAATGTTTCCAACTCAGCTAATGTTCATACATCAGTTTAACCACCTTTTTCCCCAAAGGCTCAGCATGGAGAAGCCCATACCAAAAGAAGATCAGCCATTTGATATCCTTGACTAGTTAAAGAACATGCATGTCTAGATTCCCTTGTTTCAAGAAATAAAAGATGTTTCAGTTTATGGAAAAGCAATTAAAGAAGCTTGTCTTAAAAAGCCTAGGAGGAAGAAAAATGATCCTACAACAATTCATGTTATAGGACAATTGGTTGATATCATGCTAGGAAAACTGGTAATTCCAAAATATTTAGATCCAAGGAGTCCAGTTGTGAATATCATCATTAATGGCCAGTCTATCAAAAATGCATTAATAGACTTAGGTGCTGCCATTAATGTAATGACTAAGGATACTATGAATAAACTTAGCATTGAAGGGTTGAGAGCTACTCCAACAATATTGCAATTAGCAGATAGCTCTACTGTTACCCCTGATAGAATGATAGAAGACATAATAGTTGCCTTAGATTCTTGGGAGTACCCTGCTGATTTCATGATCCTCTCACCAAAGGTCAACCTTGCTAGTTACCTTGTTATTCTAGGATGTCCATGGTTAGCAATAACTGATGCAAACATAAGTTGTAGATCAGGGAACATGACAATTTCAGATGGGCAAGCCACTAAGAAACTAGCATTGTATCCTCCAGCTCAACCGTAGCCAGATTTGAGTACACCTATATGGCCAGACTTAGGAGATGGGGAAGAAGAACTGAATTCTGTGGTCCAGCTCATGATGTTACATAGGCAATCTTTCCTGAAACTCCAAGAGGAAGATGAAGTCATTCGGAGCATTCTTAATAATGACTATGTGGTAACCAAATATATATTTGAGAGTTTTGTGTTAGTGTTAAGCACATATGAAGATAATTTTGAGAACTATGCATTACCTTCAAAACCCAACATTATCTATCAATTTCTACCTAGTGAAGTAAACACAAGTCCAATCCCTGAAGTGTCCATGCTTGACCTTACAACTATTGTGGAACTTTCTAAAGGTCATAATCTCCATGTGAATAATAAGCTGCCTCCACAACAAATAGAGAAACTAACTAAACTGCTACAAACACATGAGAAAGCCTTTGCATGGGACTATGGGGACATGAAAGGATTAAGCCCTACACTATGTACTCATAGGATATATCAATGAAGGAAGCCTACCCCTTTGTCAACCTCAAAGAAGGATTAACCCAACATTAAGGGAGATAGTCAAAACTGAACTTCAAAAGCTATTAGATGCTAGCTTTATATATCCTATATTTGACAATAAATGGGTATCACCTCTGGTCATAGTACCAAAAAAGGGGGGTAAATGGAGAATCTAAATGGATTACAGGGAGTTAAACAAAGCTACCAAGAAAGATCACTTCCCATTACCATTTATAGACCAAGAACTTGATACTTTGGTAGGTAAGAAGTATTTTTCATTTCTTGATGGATATAGTGGATACAATCAGATAACTATTGCTCTAGAGGACCAGGAGAAGACTACATTCACATGTCCATGGGGGACATATGCATATTCAATTTTACCTTTTCTGTTGTGTAATGCTCCAGCAATGTTTCAAAGAGCTGTAATTAGTATTTTTGCTGACATTTCACATGATTGTATGGAGATATATATGGATGACTTTACAACATTTGGAGTAACATTTGAAGAGGCCTTGAAGAATCTTGAAAATGTGCTAATACAGTGTAAGGAGCATAATCTATCCCTTAATAGTGAGAAATACTTTATGATGATGTAGGAAAGAGTGGTACTTGGGCATTTCATTTCAGCAGCGGGAATTCAAGTGGACCCAGCTAAAGTTGAGGTAATACTTACACTACCTACTCCTACCAAACAAAAAGATGTAAGATCTTTTCTAGGACATGCTGGATACTATAGATGTTTTATTCAAAAATTTAGTCAAATTGCTAGTCCTCTGTACACATTGCTTACAAAAGAATATGAATTTATCTGGACACAAGCATGTGATGAGTCCTTCCTACAGCTAAAGAAACTCCTAACAACTGCACTAGTCCTCAAAGGACCAGATTGGTCTATTCCATTCCACATCCATACAGATGCATCAGATTATGCCATAGGTGTTGTGCTAGGACAAAATCCTACTAACCTTGAGAATGCAATTTACTACATTAGTAAAAGCCTCCATGGCCCTGAACTAAACTACACAGTTACTGAAAAGGAACTCATAGTTGTAGTTTATGCATTGAACAAATTCTAACACTATGTAACAGGCTATCCCATTTTTGTTCACACTAATCACTCAGCCATAAAATACCTGATGAACAAACCTGCTATAATAGGAAGACTTGCAAGATGGCTTTTACTCTTGCAGGAATTTGATATAGCAATTTATTGATAAGCCAAGCAAGGAAAATGTCATTGCTGACTACTTGTCTCAACTTCAAATTACTGATGAAGACACTACTCAGGTTGAGGATACATTTCCAGATGAACACCTATTCCATATAGCAATAAAAAACCCATGGTATGCAGACATAGCCAATTATCTTGCAGCAAATATGATGCCCCCACATTTTTCTCAGAAAGACAAGAAAAAGCTTGCAGAGAAAAGCTTTTAGTTTTCATGGATAGATAACAATCTATTTTACACTGGTCTGGATCAAATTATGAGAAAGTGTGTGAGAGAAGATGAAGTATATGATATACTCCATGCTTGTCATGATGAGCCTTGTGGAGGTCACTTTGCAGCCGAGAGAAGCACCTTGAAAATCTTAACAACGGGATATTATTGGCCTACATTACACAAAGATGCAGTCGGTTATTCAAAAAAATGTGATAAATGTCAGAGGATGGGTCATCCAATGAAATCAAATGAGATGCCACTTAATCCACAAGTAGTAATGATACCCTTTGATAAGTGGGGTATGGACTTCATCGGATCAATAGATCCTCCATTAAATGGAAAATCCTACATCCTAGTATGCACGAACTACATGACAAAGTGGGTGGAAGTGAAAGCAATGCAGAATGCTAGAGACCAGAAAGTAGCTAAATTCTTGTATGTGGAAATTTTTACTAGATATGGAGTCCCTAGAGAGCTTGTAACGGATCAAGGAGCACATTTCACATCAAATCTGATCAACAAGCTAATGAAGGAGTATACTATTAGGCATCGAAAGTCTAGTCCTTATCATCTGTAAGCAAATGGACAGGCAAAGGTAACAAATAGAGAAATAGAGGCCATATTAACAAAGATAGTATAGTTGCATCACAAGGATTGGAGCATTTGATTAACAGAAGTAGTATGGGCTTACCGCACCACATGGAAGACAACAATAAGGTTCACACCATTTGAATTGGTGTATGGAAAAACAACAATGTTGCCCATAGAATTTGAACACAAAACATTGTGCACATCACTGGAGCTAAACATCAATCTTCCTATAGCACAAGCAGAATGTCTCCTCCATCTCAACTCATTGGATGAAATGCGCAAGTCAACATTGTAGAGAATAGAGCTCATCTAGAACCAAAGGAAGAGATGGCATGATTCACATATCAAGAATAAGGAATTTCAAGTAGGAGATTGGGCTCTATTATATGATTCTAGATTCAAGGAGATTCCAAGAAAGTTACAAACTAGGTGACTAGGACCCTATGAAATTCAATATGTCTTTGATAATGGAGCAGTACAGTTGACCACACTTAATCTAGTACAATTTAAGCTACTTGTCTATGGACACCACTTGCGTCTGTATCACAAGCCTCAAACCAAAGAAGAATTCTTGCAATAGTTCAACATGCACAGTTTACCAGCCCCTCAGGAAATAGTTCCTGCAACAGAAGGTGAAAGCCTTCCTCCTGCAGCATCACCATGACATGCTTTCGCTAGCACTCATAATAAAACTTCATTTAATGAGGTATATTTCTTCATTCACTTTTCTCTTTTCTTCTCACCAACTCATCTCATTCCTATTTCTACCACCCACTCAAACACCATGTCACCCACACTTTCTATTTTCAAAAGCTTTCAATAAATTGCCACGTCAGCAATCTCATGAGGCCACCAGAATTGACACTCTCAATAGCTCACATTCATGTACGATAACTAATCGTCAGGTAAAAATTTCTAACTCCTTACTTTTAGCGCATAGGTTTAATTAATTATATCTAGTACTACATTAAATGTATAATATATGCATTAAACCAGTTTCCCAACCTCGTGCTAAATTTATCAAGTGAGGACACTTGTTCAAATTTCATAGGGGGCAGAAGAAGTGTACTAACTTCCAAGTGTCATTCCTAAACTACCCTAGTCACCTCCCTATCACATCAGTGTTGTACTTAGGCTACGTTCCATTGTTTTTTTTAATCCTCCATATTTGTCGTACCTACAAAATTCTAATTTTCTGAGCTTGACATGACTTAAAAGGACCTTAATTAAATTACGAGATAACTCTAACTTAAGACTCTAATGGCCTCTGTCATCAATGCCATTATTATAGTTCATGTCAAGCAATACAAAGGTAATACAAGAAAAAATATCAACATTTTTAAGAATCACAATTGCATTTCAAAATGAAGGAATTTGCAAAAGAGACCGAAAGCTTAGCAGTGGGTTGGAGAGCTGAAAAATTAGAGATTGGGCATTATTAATATGGGCAGACAATTATAGAGACATGAACCGGTTGTCCATGGTATTTTTCTAGCGGATGTTGAGGCAGTCCGCAGGTTCAATGCATGCGGCTGGCTTCGCTATTTTCTTCAGCTGATAGAGTTTAATGAGGAGGTTGCAGCATAATTCATGAGCACTTTTGAAGAAGGACAAGCAACTGTGTGGGGATTGACAGTCATTGCTACTGAAGAGAGAATTGTAGAAGTTACAGGGTTACCAGTTGTTGGAGAACATTATCCAAATGATCATGACACCAGGTCATCTCAAGCTCAATTCTCTAGGCCGGGTGATCCTCCGCTTGAAATTACTAAGCAGAGGTGTATGATTTTGTCTCTTCCACAACTGTTTCTAGAACTAGCTATGCACATTATCAGGTATTTAACTTGTGAGGGAAGATTTTCAAACCTGCATGCCCATCATTTCAAATTGCTTAGTTGTATCAAGCATAATCTTCAGGTCAATATTCCCAATTTTCTTTATAATAGGTTATGCATTAGTGCTGAGGAAACACAAAAGGGAAATAAAAATTCCATAAGCCACCATTCCCTAATCAAGATTTTGGTTGAAAAATCTCTTAGGGATGTTTATCCCATGTAATGGGCAAAATATGTCCAATTTAAAACTTTGCAACCCCAAGTAAATCTTGTGGCCCAACCTCTAGAAGATGCAGTAGATCTTTTGGCCCTACCGAGGAAGTCATTGTGAAAGAAAAAGAATTGGAATTATCCCCATAAAACCAATCTCCTGAAACTACTCTAGAGAGTAATGTACCCACTTCTTCCTCAAGAAAAGGAAAGCAAAAAGTTGGAAAGGAAATCCCTAACTTAGAAGGAGAAATTTCAAACCTTGCAATTCAAATAAATAAAAGAAAATGGTCAATTCCTGCAGTGTCTATTCCTGCAGCATCTACTCCTGCAGCACATAAACCAAAAAGGTCTTGCCAACCTAAAACTATAGTGGTTAAAGACACAACTGTGTGTAGAAGCCCTCACATGCAAGGACAAGTGTCTTCACCTTCTCCTCAAAACCCAAATGTTCCAACACCAAAACCTGCTGTAGAACCCTTTGTTGAATATATTCCTGATGACTCCCCTCCACAGGAAAAACCCCAACATATGGAGGAAACTCCTAATGATCAAGAACCTAGCAGTGGAATGCCACATAATGATCAGGGAATGCCTGAGCTGAACCCTGAAGTAATGCAAGAGAGCATTCCTATGAATGTTCAATCTACTCCTCAGCATCTTGTATATTCTAATGTATCCATTATACCCTTCCGATCAATGTGGTTCACTAACTTCTTTTAGTAGACTGCTAAAGAGAAGAAAAAGAAAGCTCGGATGCAAGAGTTCCCTTCATCAACAATTTAGTCTATCCTCTTTCATCTATACAACCATTTTATCTTTCAGAAAACATGGTGGAAGTAGGAAATAAATCAAATGCAAAGGGAGATGTTTGATAAGGATGAGGAAATTGAATCTCTCAAAGAGTAGCTAAAGAAACAAAAAGAGCAAATGGACAAGGCCCTAAAAATAGCTGACCAGGACATAGCTTGTAGACTACCACCTAGGGTATATGCTATTTGCTTAAAGGAGCAATTTCTTTTGTTCCAACTTATGATGACAATCAAGGATATTGATTGTGAATTCAAGTCGGCCCAAGAATTCAATGGTTTGTATCAGACTCTGCCATCATGGCAACAAAATCTATTGTGTGAGCTCTATTTGCACAATTTTATTATCCCACATGAAACAGAGTGGAATCCTCTGCTCTATATAGGAGACATTCACTTAAGGGCCTTGATGTCATGGATGCATAATAAGACAAATTATGACAGACAACTGAACACCTACAGGGATCTGGAGAAATCTGAGCCTTTTCCATTAAGGACTGAGTCACATAAGCCTGATGTTCTTTTGAGGGATTGGCTCGATTTGACTTATGAGAGACCAAAGCCTGAAATTAGGGAGAAAGTATTTGCATTAAGGGATAAAGTTTATAAAGATTATCAGACATTGCCAAATTTTACAACCCAAAGAACCCTTTCAGGTGTAAGGAGTAGGTGGAACAGATTGCCAGAAGCTTTCAGGAAAGTAGAGCCACATAGCCCAATTAACTATGAAGCAGTTGTTCATAGAGTGACTAAATACATGTAGTTGGGGTGACAACCTAGAAGGGAATTATGGATAACCTTATCCTTCTAGCCACCTACACTCTTTTGGCCCCTATACGACATCAATGCTACTATATTGGATCAATTGGTTGAGCAGCATCAAGGAAATCACTGGGAACGCACAAGGGGGTTTTACTACACTTTCAAAAGTGGAAAGAAAGGGAAAATGACTGTCAGTGATTTCAGGACCATAGCCAGGAAATACAATGCTTGAGGACAAGCATTCTATTAGTAGGGGGCAGATGATGAGTTTAATTATTGCCTCAATTTTTTAATAATCTCCATGTTTTATTTATACTCTGACAAATATTTCCAAGACATTTATAACTTATACTTATGTGAACTTATGCTAAGTATAACTAAAGCCACAAAATCTATGGGTAGCTTGAGTGATATGTTTTTCTGACTATTATAAATATAATGTAGTACTTCATATAGTTATTTCAAGCTATGTTCTAACATTTAAGTAGGAGTTGAAAAGATTGACTTGCATATATGTACGGAATGTTACTAACCTCTTAGGTAAACACAGAGCAGTATGAAGAGTGACACATTTGCATTAAAGAGGGAGTGTTAGAAGACCAACCATGGTAGGAGAATCTAGCATGGTTCTAATGGATATGTCACATTTTGAAGGAGTTGTTGTTCCAGAGAATATAGGGAATCAGTCCTGCTATATTTCCTCAGAGCTATTATTCTGTTGTCAATAGTAATTATATTATGTTGTGGTTGTTTTTATCTCCTCCATATTTGGCGAGGTTTAATGAGAATTTTTCTATTATGTTTTCAATAAGCACCAATCCTTGATATAAAGGGATTTTGACTAATTTAGTAGGTAATGAGAAGAGATAGAATTATGTATTGAGTATAGTGGAAGTTGCTCTGTTTTGTTCTTCATGAGTTGTTCAACTGTTATGTAACTAGTTAAGAAAGATTTAATGGAAGAGTGATTTTGGAGTATTTCTTGTGTTGAGTAGTTAGTGGAAGCCAACCAAGGGGGCCCACTTGGGAGGTGGATTAGATTAAGTTAGAATAGATTTGTTTCCTTTACTTTTCCTATTTTCAAATAGAGTTACTATTTTATTCCTGTAGCATTGCCACTATGGTTGTTCCTACAGCATTTTCAGAGATGGGCATAGTGAATGTTTTGAGTTGTTAGACAGGCTTAGATTCATTTCATAAGTTTTCTATTGTAATTCCATTCAATAGTCAAGTGTGTTTACTTTCCTGCAGCAATAGCATAGATTCCTTTTATGCATTTTATCTTCCTGTAGCATAAGTGTTATGACTCTTAGAGGAACTTAGTGCACAAACTGTGATGTCCCATTTCAAGTCTACATCCCTGGGTTGACAATCTAAATGCATTTCATGGTGGGGAAAGTAATATTTAGTATGAGTATATCACTCCTAAGAGAGACAATGGCATGATTATTACCTATTGCGAGACTGTTCAATAACAATGACATAATATGTCCTCAAAGTTATGTACGTGTTGGTTGTGACCCTATGCAATGTACAAGAGAAGATGGCTAGTGGAAAATTGGAAGCTAATGAGGATAACAGAGACCTCTTCCTGTTTCTGTAGGAAGAGTGGGCCACTACCCTGATGTCTAAGTGTCTGAGTGGGAGATCCTAGCTGTTGCTGGTGCTATGAGGTTTTTGTTCTGGTTCGGGCCTGTAGGCCCCAAGTTTCATAATTTTCTTTTCTATTTTATGGTTAAGTTTTTAAGACTCTAGTTTAGCCCTGTGTGGCATGTTACTATTAATATGTTCTTTACTTTCTGGTTAAGCTACTCTTGTTCGATATTTTTGATAAGGACCTTTAAGTTTGTTTTTGATATAGGTAGACTAGACACATACTTTCTGCTAATTATCTATTGTGTGACTAGTGCTATTAATATGCTTCTAGTCATTCTATTCCATGGGCCAACACCCTCTTCCTACTTTTTTCTATCAAAAACAATGACATAATATGGGAAAATTCATATATTTAGTCTACTATCTATGAATGCATATATTTAGTGTATTGTCAATGAATCTTGATGTAGAATTGTAATTAATAGCTCTTACAACTTGGTGATCCTTTATAGATGGTTCCATTAATGAATTTTGATGATCATTCATGTTTTATGGCTTGTCTTTAAATTCACAACATATAGTCTGTATATTGAGGTGTTTTCTTTACAATTTTATAAATAATGATTGCATATTTTAAATGGTAAGATATTTGAATTATGGGACAACATTGTTGGTAAGATTTTGTCTAAGAGGCATAACTAAATCCATGGTCTAGTTCAATGATAAGGACGCATAAAGGGTAAATAGTATCCATACACATATGTTACTTGGGATAATTTCATTTCTTATCATTTTTATTTTACTCATGTAATTACAACTAAAATTGGAATATTCCACTCACTCAATCAATTGTAGTTTCCCTTAGTTTGAGACATCTTCTAGGGTAGTAAAGTTACTATAATACTTGCCATGTTGGATGATAATCATGAGGATCATTTTAGTTTAGGTTTATACGTATACCCTTCTCCTTTTGAGCATTCATTTACTATTCTCCTTAGGTACTATCATTACCAACAAATTTTCATTTTATCATTTTCTCACTCCCAATCAACCACATCCCTCTCTACATAATTCTTTTGTCCTCTCCCAATTAATCTAATTTATATGTCATCATCATATTCAACTTAAAATCATAAAATTATTTAAGTATTAAGATATTTTTATTTTCCAATTTTGGCATGAGTTATCGGGAAATAATTTAGAATAATGAAATATGGCATCCAATATGGGAGTTACATCATTTTGAATTGCTACAAAAATTGTTTAAATTAAAGTTTTGGAAAAATAACTAATTTAGGACTCGACAACATGGAGTGAGGATGAAGAGAAGCACATAATGAAAGCATGTAGCCATGGAGGCATCTTTTGGAGAAATGAAAAGAATAATTTAAAAAAAAATTAGGTGTGAAGGAGGAGAGTTGAATAAAACCATATTTTACATCAAGATGTTCAATTGATTTGAAGTTTCATAGAAGTTACATTTATTTTTTCTTTGTAGTCGTAATCAAAACATGTATGTATGTATGTATGTACAGTTGATGTAAAACATCCATTGCTAATATATATGAGGTCTTGAGACCCTTTCTGGTTTGTAACTTCAAATCTGAAAATGTTCATTTAATGAAAATCATGAAGTTGTGTAGTTGCAAAGAGTGTAGATTGTATCAATGTCAGATTGTTTAAATAAACATCCTTTTCCCAATGATATTGCACCTTAATAAGTGATGCAATGGTACTCCCCTCACTAACATACTCACAATAGAAAAATAAAAACATATGAAGAGAACTCCCTTCACTCATATACTCACAAAAACAAAATAAAAACTTATATGAAGGGTACTCCCCTTTAGAAGCATACTCAAAGAAATCTACACTCTTTGCAACTATGCGAAATGAAATAAATCAAGGTAAATTCATAATTTTCATTAAATGAACATTTTCAAATTTGAAATTACAAACCAAAAAGGGTCTCAAGACCTCATCTATATCAGCAAGGGATATTTTACAACAACTATATATACATACATGTTTGCATTATGATTACAAAGAAACAAAATGAAAATTCAAATCAATTCAACAACATGATGTAAAATATGGTTTTTTTCAACTCTCCTTCTTCATGCCTAAAAACACCCTTAATTATTCTTTGCATTTCTCTAAAAGATGCCTCCATGGCTACATGCTTTCATTTTGTACTTCTCTTCATCCTTAATCCATCTTGTCGAGTCCCAAATTAGTTATTTTCCAAATCTTTAACATAAATATTTTTTTCTAGCAATTAAAAATGATGTAACTCCCATATTGGATGCCATATTTCATTATTCTAAATTATTTCCTAATATCTCATGCCAAATTTTGAAAATAACAATACCATATAGCTAAAAATGGCATAAATCACTAGCTATGGCATCTAGAAGTTTTTGGGATGATTCCCCACAATATCAACACCCTATTTTTCTATTTTGTGTTTTAAAATTATCCTTGGTACCACTTGACATATTCATACCATAAAATAATTGACTTTCTAGCACTCTATGCAAGAAAATAAATTTACAAGGCATTTAATTTAAGTACTCCTCCATAACTCCCTTTGACCCAACATAATTTATTTTTGAATTCAAATTTTATTTTTTCTATATATTTCCAACACCCTATATCCTATATTTTTCCAACACCCCATATAGGTGGAAATATTTAAAGTAAAATATAATGTTAAATTCTAACATGGTAACCATAATTCAAATCCTAATTACTCTTAATAACAGTAAAACTGTTATCCAAATAATAAAAACAATTATTCACTAGACCTATTGAAAATAAAGCAAACAAAAATCATTATAATTTTTTTAGTGATGCAAGGTTGCTCTTAGAACCCCTGGATGTACACATTAGACACTCCAAGTAAGTAAAATATTCCATGAGTTGGAGACTTATGAACATTTGAAAATTCTATTGTTTTTTATCCACCAATCTTCCTTATTTACTTGATTTTTTTTCTTTTCCCTATATGAACTCTTATCTCTTCATTCTTTTAAAATTAACCTTTTTTTACCATGATTCATCTTATCAATACACTTTATCATCCTTGACACTACATACAAATCAACACTAAAAAATTCATGATTTTAAATTAATGAACCATCTACACATCTTTCTCACTTCTTTTTCCTTCATCGTCTTCTTCTTGCATGTCAACAAAAATCATCATACTTCATTATTTCATTCTCTAACATATAATCGTTTCACCTTATCATCTTTCTTTATTTTTTTAACAATTTCATCCTCACAAAAGTCAATTTTATTAACAACATTAATTTTACTTAATTAAATCAACATTTTCTTTGATTAAATTAGCATTTACCTCCTTGCCTACAACTTTTTCTTCTTCAAAGAGGCATGTATTAGTTGCAATCTCTTTCATCATCTTCTTCTATTGTTTCTCCTTCAAACAATTTTAGCAAGATATTATAATGATTTTATGTATTCCTTCTTTTAAAGATTAATATGACTCAAGCTCATTTTTGCATTCAAATTACCTCTATTATTTGATTGTTTATTTTAGAAATATTTAGTTACTAAATATGCCTTTATGTTATTAATATGTATTTACTTGAATATTTGTAAAAATTTTCACATACTACATAGGGTATTCAATACAAATATAATATTACTAAGAATTATTTGTTCTACAAAGGATGGTTATGGGTGACATATGGTAGTTTAAATATAATGTCTAAATATTAGTTCCAAAATAATGTTTAAAATTTAAAAAGCCAATTGTCAATAGAAAACTTAAATTAAAATATAAGGTTTAATATTTTGTTATTTGTAGTAAACCTTGGTGTGATGAGATAAAAGAGATAACTTATATGTGTAATAACATCATGTACCAAATTATAATAAATTACATAAGTTCATATATACATAACTATAACATCGTATATTAATATTATTGCATGGCTTCTACATGTCTTTCATTCATCATAATTTACTTTCACTTCTCATATTCTTTATTCTCGCATACATTTAATTCATATTGTCCTACACAAGATTTCACACAATTTCACACTCTTATCTTTCACATTTCCCTCTTTATACAACCTCTTAATGTCTCTTTGCTATACCTTTCCATTATATCTTTCATAATAGCACTTAATTATCTTATTCTCACAAATTTTCCTTTTCTTCTATATTTGTTAATTAAGGAACAATCAAATTTTGAAGGGAACCAAAACCATTTTTATAAAACACTCTTACAAGGAAAAACATATTAAAACCAGTATCCAAAAGATAGCAAAAAGTTAGCAAACAACCAGTAACAAGACAACAGACAAAAAACTTAGTTAAGATTCTTGAGAGTTATCTTTTTCAAATCTTAAGTTTCTTGGTTGTTAGATTTCTTCTTCAAGTTGTCTTTAGTCCTTTTGGAAGGACTAACGTTCTCCTCGTACATCTTCTCAAATGAAACAACATCAACCATTGTCCCTTCATATTGAAGGCCTTCAAGTTTTCCTACTATAGTATTGATACTTCTTGCAAAATTCTTAACCACTTTGTGGTTGTAGGTGATAAGGGAGATAAGATTGACATTAATCTTTTGAAACTTGTCTTCCATTTGTTTAAGTCTCCCATCATAATCTTTTTTGAATTCATCTTCTAGCTTCATAACCTTGTTGTCAAAATCCTTCTTGAGATTATTAGTAGTGTTAATAGTCTTATGCATATAATCCACAATTGATTTCCTTTCTTCAACACTCTAATGATCAATATTGTAGCTATCATGTTTGGTATTGATTATACAAAGCTTAATATTGATTTCTTTGATTTTATTAAAAATCCACTTCTGCATTCTAAAGTTGTCAACTGAAGCATCACAAACAATGACAAGAACATCATCAAGGTTTTCCTTGTCAAGATTAATATAAGGAGAGTCCACATTAAGATCCCTATGAAAAGGGATTCTCTCAGCCCTATTTGTGATAAACACAAACTTATTAGGCATTACAGGCAATCCTGAGGAATGTTTAGTCATAGAGATAGGGGATTTCTATCCTTCTTAGACTATTGAACCTTCTTTTTTACTTCTTTGACTCTAAATCTGACTCATCCAATTTAGTATCCCAGTCCTCCTCATCAAAATAATGACTCCCATAGACTTCATCCTTATTAGCTAGCTCATAGGAAGAGTTAGTGGCCTCTAAGGAAGGAGAGGGTTAGACTAAAGATGTTCAAAAGTCAATAACAAAAAACCCTTATGAAGGACTACAATTTTCTTTTTTCCCTATGCTTCTTAATATGAGCAATAATGGAAGCATGCAAATAAAAAGGAAAAGAAATATGCACTTTGTGCCTAAAGTGGTTCAATAGAACAAAATGGTGCTCGAAATCTAGGTAATATAATGGTCATCTAGGGTTATGTATTTCATAATAACCATAAGCACACAATGCTAAACAAACTCAGTATTATCTACACCATAACTTCTCTTGGTAGCTTTAGTCAGTTTCTTTTTCTCTTTATTGTCTTTAGGGAACTTATTGACCGATGCATCTAAGAGTATCATGTCCTTATAGAACTTGGCTCCTTCCATGAACAACTGAGTGACCTCTGCTATAAGTTTTTCATCAATTTCAAAGTCCCTACCAAAGAGAGAGATATGTCCATCCTTCTAACCCTTTACAAATTTAATATTAACATTGAGATCAAACCCATGAAGTTTCTCAATGAATGGGGTTAGGATGCCTTTCCTTAGAAATCTCCAAATGGTGGCATCATTCCTCATTTCCTCACAATCAAGAGATTCAAATATTTTCCTATCACTGCCCATCATAGAGGGAATCACCAAGAAAACAATATGAAAAATAGGCACACCAAAAGAGCTTAGAGAGCACCCAAAAAACATGTGAAAGGCTATGGAAAATAAACATCAATAACCTCCAAACTTTCATAACACTCCTCATAATGATGGAAAGATCTGAACTCAAAATATGTCATCGTTATTCCATAGGGGGAAGAAATATTCATGCTTGAGATAAATCATATCTCATTAGGGATTAAAAATATATAGGGATATAGTCACCAAGGTGCCAAATCATTATTTTGTTAGCTTGAACTCCTTCATTTTCAAAAAAGTTTGCAATCCCATTAGCTTCACAGTAGGCATGAGTTCTATGAAATTTTTTAAAGACCTTAGGATATCCAAAGAGTTTTGAATCCACTTTTCAATAGTCCATTATAGATTTTGATGGCCCTTTAAACATCGGATTATATTATTTGAATCACCCTCTAACCACACAGTCTTTGAATTAAGAAATTTATCCAATCTTAATCCATGGAAGGTAGGAGTTTCTTCAGCAAGGTGGTTAGTCTGACATCCCAAGGGGAGTTCCACCTCTAAAAGGAACCTTTCATTATCATGTCTAATCACACCCCCACACCCAACCAACCTAGGATTTCCCTTGGTCATCTCATTGAAGTTGACTTTCACCCATCTAGAAGGAAGAAGATTCTAATGAACATTATCCTTGGGTGTCTTAAGAGGTTTGAAGGAAATAGATATTTATTCATTAGTTTTCTAGGTAGAGGCCACCCATAGGTCATACTAAGAGCATATTTTTTTAGACTTAGTAATGTACTTAGCTCTATAATATTAATAGTTTTCCATAGTAGATCGAATGATTTTACTATACACAACATTAGGAAGAAGAGAAACATCCTTGAAAACTCTATTTTTTTCTCTTTCCATAAACCCCAAGCCATACGAGGAAAAGTTAGAGACCACAAAAGATTCAAGGCTTGATTAGAAGATGAAACTTTCCATTATTTAAGGTGATCTAGCAGAGAAGATGTGACCACCCAATCCAAGTTTTAGCTATGGAGAAGATGGACCTAGATTTCATAGGCATGGGTACAATGAAAAAACAAATGTGATGTAGATTCAACATCTTCCTTGCATAGAAAAGATTTATTTGGTAAAATAAATGTCTCTTGCAAAGATTGTCAAGAGTCAAGATTTTATTTTGGAGAATGATCCAAAATAATATGTTGATGTTTGGAATGATGACATTTGACCACACTCTAGGCTTGAGAGGAGGTGGAGACATGATAACATATTGAAGAGAGATTATCAAAGCCATAGAGAAATCACCCGAAGATGAATTCTTCCAGACCAACTTATCATCAACATCCTGCTATAAAATTACACATAAATTTAAAGAAACTTGAAGAGAGTAGATCAGTACTAATATCAAGAGGATTTACCCACTTTTCATCAATAATATAATTAGAAAACCAATGACTAAATCTAGCAATGTAATCTATCATAAAAGGTCTAAAATTTAGATTATTTCCTAGAGGTTCATGATTAATCTAGCTATCCTCCCAAAATTTAATCTTTCTACCAGAACCATGTTTCCAACAAACTCTAGATCCAATAATATTCTTGGCTTTGATAACATTTTTCCAAAGAGTAGTTCCTATAGGCATCTCCTGTGTATCAAGGAAATCTTGCAAAGATAAAATGTGATGTTAATATTTTGTCCTCCAAATACAGCTCCACTCACTTTTTGAATTGAAAGTTCTCTAGATTTGCTTATCCAAGAGAGCTTTGTTGAAATCAAGAATATTCCTCAACCCAAGCCCTCACATTTTTTTACATTTAAAAACAAAGTCCCAAGCCACAAGAGGGAGTCTATTTATTTCTTCAAGTCTTGGCCAAAGAAAATTCTTTTGAATCTTCTAAGTGGACTCCACAAATTTAGTCAATATTTTAAACAAAGTGCATAAACTAGGAGATTCTAGAAAGTAGCCTTAAGAAGTTCAATTTTTCCAACTTGACTTAGAATATCCCCCTTCCATCTAGTCTACTTCTTATGAAAATTTTCAAACAAGGACAACCAAAAATAATTAGACACTTTGGAACAAAGAGGCAAACCCAAATAGATGGAAGACGAGTTACCAATGGAACACCCTAGGTTAACAAAGATCATATTTTGTCTAGCCTCTAAGGTATTAATAAAGAATAGAGAACTTTTAGCATAAATAATACATTTTCCCATAGCACTAACATATACCTCAAAAATTCTTTTGAGGGAACTAACTTCACAAATAGAAGAGCTCCCATGACAATCGTATCATCCCCACATTGGTAGCACTTGGAAATAAACCAATGCATTAGATGACAATCATAGACCTTTCAAACACACAACATTTACCATCTTGCGCATGTACCTCCTAAAGGTTTCAGCCAACAAAAAGGAGTAGAGACAAGGGGTCACCTTGTATAAGGTCCCTAGAAAGCTAAAAGAAGTCAGAAGGGGGGTCATTAATTATCACCACAGATTTAGACGAGGAGATGAGTTTCCAAACCAAATCGATAAATTTGTTGTTGAAACCAAAATTAGTCAAAATTTTGATCAGAAAATGCTATTCCACTCATTCATAGGCTTTGAACAAATCAAGTTTAAGAAAAAATCCTTAATGATTAGAAGTCACTACAGAGTGTATATTCTCATGCACTTTCACAATGGAATCCAAAATTTGCCTTCCTAGGATGAAACTATTCTATTGAGTGGCAATGAACTGAGGAAACACAACAAGCAACCTAGAAGTAAGAACATTAGACAGTATTTTGTAAATAGAATTTCATAAGCTGGTGAGACAAAAAGTCTCAAAAGAATTACCTCCAGGGAGCTTATGAATTAGCACAATAAAAGTTGAATTCAACTCCTTAAGAATCCTTTTAAATCCAAATAATTATTTAACCATATTCCCAACATCTTCCGCCACAATGTCCCAAAAAAATGGAAGAAAAACATTGGGAAGCCATCAAACCCTGGGGCTTTATTCCTCTCAAAAGAGCACATTGCCTTTTTAATTTCATCCAAAGAAGGGATAGCAACTAGAATTTTATTATACTACTTCTATGTTATTTTACTCTTTTATAGCTTATTTAAGCATATTAAAAAAAATTAATGCTATTTAAGTGTATATAATAGATATATGGTTCTAAAAATTACCTAAATAAAATATGTGGTGCCTCACATCCTTCTATATCATGTCAATATTCTCCTCGATCCTAAAACATTTTCTTATCATCACGAAATCTAGTGAAAGCACTTGAATCCTTCATGATTATCTCCCTTTACATATCTCTTCCTTAATAGAAACATTTTTTATGTTCTCTACTTATTCTATAGTAACACCCACTTTGTGTGATTAACAAGACCCGCCTTGGTGCAATCAATCTCTACTCAAGCATTTAATTTTTTCTTGATCATTATTATTTTTTTACATATGAATATTTAAGCTTATACAACCTTTAAAACATATATGATATTTTTCTCCAATTTGATCCATTAGTCCATCCACAATTCATATGTTATATTCTGTCATGGATACGTTTTTCTTCTTTTTGTTCCAATGTAGTATTTCAAAATGATTGATTAGTTAACAAATAATACAGGGATGAAGATTCCAACACATTTTTTTATATGTCCTTTCCTATAACAATGATAATATTGTATTTCTTGATTTATTTTTTATAACTTGTTTCACCTGTGACAACATTTTCTTATCCAATTCTAGGACCTTCATTATCTAGCCTCACAATTGGTGTGATGGGTTTACTAAATTTTCTCATATATATTCTTCCTATGCAATAGTAAATGGGGAGAGTAATGCATCATATAATGTATTAAGTGAATTACTTCCCCATTTCATTGATTGTACATTAGGAAGGAAGAATGCCCACAATAAACTCAAGATGTGACTCAAGCACTAATTGGGAACAAGATTTGTCCTTCACCAAGAAATGTAATGAGTGAAATGGGAATGATTAAGTGATGTAATAGATCTAATAGGAAAGTCACTAAAACATTGTTGAAAATAGACTATAACAGACAAATAATAATCTGAACTAATTGAAACAAAAATTAAATGATGAAATGGACCTGTAATAGAAATTTGAGAAAAAAGTGGTCAAGATACATTGAGTTTGGTGATGTGTACCTGGGACAAGTCAAGTTTGGAGATGTCCCTGAGGTTTTCGGTTGAAACTTTCACAAAACCTGCAACTATTCATGTTCTTCTCAGATCTAAATTTGTGGCTCCATAACCTATTCCTATACATAGAAAAATGGGAAAAAGGTTGTGGAAAGGGGTTTTCCTTGGTCAAACCCCTTTTTAGGAATCAACCTTGAAATATGAAAGAAATTGCATAACTAAATGTATGTAAAAAGGAAAACTATTGATTTACCTTGCATAAAATTACCCTCATGGACGAATGTAGTGTTGGTTCCTAAAACCACAGATTGGAAATCCAAGAGCTTTGCCAATTCCCTAGTAGGATTACTCAATCAAATTTTACCAACTAATGAGAAAAGTACCTTGATACAATTCTCCTACACTTTAGGCTTTGCTAAACCTAGGTGGGTATACCTTCACTTCAAACCCTAATCACTTGGTCAAAGGCTTTTCTATAGTGAATTTAAACCTTATGATTTCCCAAGGTGCCAATTGGTCCTTGAGATTAATCAAAATGAACTTGAATGGGGTTAAAATAGATTCAACTCCATTCAAATGTAAAGGGGGAAATATGAGATCTATTCTCAAACCCAAATTCCCAAAGAAGAGATCCAATTTGATCAACCAAGAGGTTAATGCAGAATCGAATCAATTTATGAAGAATATGGAAGAGAGAGAGAGAGAGAGAGAGAGTAAATCTAATATTTCCCTATGAAGGAAATTATGCTTGAAATATGGAATAATTGAAATACAAATACTAACCTTGAATTAGGGCAGATATGGAAAATGTCAAATTATGATGTCTGTGTATACTTTCAGAAGATTCTACAACCTGTTCTGGACTAGAAATGTCAAGACAAAGAAAACCCAAAAATCTTTCTCCAAGATGAACTCAGGTCGGGTTTGACCCTCACAAAAGGTCAAATACTACATTCTTTATTTGAAGGTCGATTATGTCTATGTTCACAGATCTCGGAAGTTTGTCGAAAAGGGTATCCAAATTCGCTCTCATATTTAAAATTCTACACCTGTACCTGCAAGAAAATGGGGGTTTTTGTTGTATGGGGGGTTTGCCTTGGTCAAACCCCAATTTAGGAATTAACCTTGAAATTGAATTGAAATATATTATGCATAAACAAAGTAATTGAAACAAATCACCTCGCTTATGTTGAAGTTCTTGTAGAGGATTCAAATCCTCAAATCCACAAGTAGGAATGCTTCAATGGATGTAGATTGAATGGTAAGATGTCTCCAATCAATGACATTTGATCTTCAACACCAATCTTGACTTGATCTTTGCATATGAGAAGGCTTGAATGAATGGAGAAGGATGGATCTTCAAGGGGGCTCCAAAGAGATTGAATCCTTCAATGGCTCAAAATGGATCTCCTTGATGGATGAATGCTTGAAGGCTTGTTTGCACTTGAGAGCTTGAGAGATTGCAATTGCTTGAGATGAGATGAGAAAATGAGAGAGGAAGGCCTCCTTTTATAGTGAACTAGGGCACAATCCTCTAGAGGGGCCACCTTGGAGAATTAAATCCCAATTAGGTCCTAACCTTTAGAAAATATACCTAGATTAAATGCAATTAGAGGATTTACCATTCTGAAACCCGAAATGGCTAACTCGGAGGTGGGAAAACAAATATCCTAAAAGCTCGATGCCCAAAAATCAAGGAAATTGGAAAATTGAAGGAAGGGGGCAAAATCAAGGTTGGACCTGACCTGGTCAAGTTCGAGCTCAATCTTGACCTAGTCAGGTTTGAGCTCAACCATGACCTAGTCAGGTTCGACCTCGAATCTGACCCTAGTCCCAAATTCACTCAGAACCAAGTCAGGAGGTCCCAGGGATGCCCAAAAACCTAGAAATGATATCAGAACAGGACAGAATGCCAAGGATAGACATAAAATCCTATGATTACTATGATGCAGACTAGGAGGACCTATTTCTAAATTGTACCTAGAAAATAGAGCCATGGAAGAGGGAAATTAAGGAGAATCCTTAGGATCCTAACCCTAATTTCACCTAGAATGAAGAAATCAAGTGCAGGGAAGAAGTGGAAAGCGGGGAGAAAGCCAAATACATGCAAAGACCTGATCAAGGCACTTAAAATGACCCCAAACCACTTACTCAGAGGGCTAAACACTCTTATCATGGAAGTGCTTCCATTTTAAGATGATACATTAAGCCCCCACTTTAGCAAGAGTATGGACTCGATGCAAACTCTTGGTAAAGGATATTAGAATGAAAAGATAATCTTATTGTAATCCAAGGGACAAAGAGAAACCTTAAGCCCCCAAGGACTCAAGTCTTCGTTGACTCCTAGATCATAATAAGAGAGACATCTCTATAGAGAGAAAGAAGGTGTGATTACCTCGCCCAATGAGAACTTATGTCCCATTGTGAACCACACAGGAAAATGGTGCAACTAGAAAGATGGAATTGAACTGCCTAGTGAATGTGGCTACTCACTATTCAACCCATCAAGGATTCATCCTTAGGAATATTTTATTCCATAAGAATAAAACTAAAAAAACAAACAAAAGAGATCCAGTCTTAAGGACACCTCCAACCTTAAGGGATCAAAATATATGTGTATTTGAAACTGGAGGGATCAAGAGATCCTAAAATATAAATCCATACTTTAAGGATTAGTTACTAATCCAAAAAGGGAAAAAGTATCTTGAAAAATAATATGCGTATTGAAAAAGTGTGTGTGTGCAACAGGTGAGCAAAGTGTATGCCCCCATGTTAAAGTCATTGCTGACACTTTAACAAGAGCAATGGCTTTAACAGAAATATAAACAACTCCACTGATTACATTTCCACGTCGAGATGCCCCTAGACAAAGACAAATCAAAGGAAATATCACAAAAACATACAGAGAACACATAAGGGATCTACCTACTATGGGGTCAGTATGATCATAAGATAATATATATATGATATTATTGCAAATGAATTGACATCATTCCCCAAAGAAAGTAGAACTACAATCACAAAGGAGGAAAAATCACATAAGATATACGAAGGAGAATCTTTTCGGACCATGACATGGAGACCAAAAATAATTAGTGCTACCATATCTCGAATCCAAGTAGATTACACAAGGAAACATTTATGAATAATAGCACATTTACAACATAACATTGAACAACGCATAGAAGAGTAAAGATACATATAGAAGAATTTGAACAACAGTTTCGATTCCTTCATCACCTTGCACCAACTAAGTAACAAGGATTTTATAAAAGAATCTAACAACATTTAGCAAACACATTATGGGAGAAACACAGTACAACAAGCAAACACACAACAAAGGTACCACGAAGGACAAGCCAATCAAGCATGCCGCCTACTCTCCCCATCTCGTTGTATATCATTTAGGGAAGGTGGGTAACTCGCAAGAGGGACTATATCCAACATAGCAGGAATGATAGCCAGTTCCAAACAAGGATCCTCTTGAGAATCACAATGTTCAACACTAGGTGTAAGAGTTAATTGTGATGAAAGCATATTAGGTAAATCAATGTCAATGTCAATAGTTTCATATTCATCATTAACATCATCAGTATCATCAAGAGTATCTTCTTCATCCAAATTAATCAAAATAGGATCTAAGATACGAATAGAATCATCATAATCATGCATGTGAACATCATTATTAGTAACAATCTCTTCTAACACATTATGCATATTTTTATCCGAAGAAGGTAAAGATCTTTGAGCTGTAGCATGAGCATGACACTTTTTATGACGTTCATTAGCAGATCGATTACATTTTGATTTATTTGAAATAGGTTGAGAACTAGGAGGAACAATCTTAGTATCCTTCATAGGTTCTTTAGGAAGGTCAATAGGATTATTAATCATAGGAGAAACAATCACAGGATCTTTGATAGGTTCGGTAGAAGGAACTTGATTAACAAAACTAGAAGTCATAGTTAAAGGAGGGATAAAAGGTGTAGGTAAAAGACCACAATTAAGATCCATAGGAGGTATGATTAATTCAAGAATCTTATGATGTTTATAAGCTTGATATGATCGAAAAAGATTATTAGGTCGAGGAGGACATGAAGGCCAAAAGAAATCAAGAGCAGCACAATCTCTAGGCCTGGAAGGTTGATACAAACTATGATTAACCATCTTCACTTCTTCATCATGAATGAACTTAAGACACTTATGGATAGGTGAAGCAATAACATGCATGGTAGTCAACCAAGGCAAACCGAGCTTAACTTGAAATTGATCAGAAGTAGGAACCACAACAAAGGTAGTGTTCACAATTTTTCCACAAAGTTCAACCGGTAAAGTAATAGAGCCAAATGATGGATAAAGAAAACCATTGCAAGTTTGAATCCACACATCCGATGTATCATAAAAGTCACGTTGTAAGCTTTTGATAAAAAGATTTTCTTCAGTAATAACATTAACTAAGGATGTAGGATCAACAAGACAACCATGAGTAGGTTTCTAAGAAATCCTAGCAGCAATGTAAAGGGGACCATCAGGAGCTTTAATAGTCTTAGAGTCATGAAAGGTAATTAAAAGTTCCCAAGGTCATTTATTCTGAAATTGTTATCGAGGTTTATGTTGAGTTTTCATTTGAGGTTTAGGTTTTGGTCGAGGTTGAGATTGAACTTGAGGTTGAATCTGAGGTTGATTTTGAAGTGGAGGTTGAGGTGGAGATACAGATTGATCAACATGCTCCACTTGATTAACAACATGATTGAGATCATCCATCTTTGAATCATACACAATTTCCATAGCAGATGGTTGAACAATAGTATTAGTATCATGTGTAGGTAAAGGGTTCGTATAGATTTGAAGGTTCTGATTAGGAGAAGAGAAAAATTTATTCCCACTACTATCCAGATTATCAACAGATAAAGCCTTAGAATCAATTAAGTCTTGAATCCTATGTTTTAAAGAATAACATTTCTCAGTATCATGACCATTCTGATGATGATATTGACAAAAAGCATTTTGATCAAAAGATTCAGATACAATTGTAGTAGGTAAAAGAGGTCAAATAGGAGGTAAATTAATCATATTAGTAGTCAACAACCTATTCATAATAGCATGTAAAGATTCAGAAAGAGGAGTAAACATACGATTTAATCAAAAAGCAATGGATGCAGAAGTGGCATTTTGAGATGCAACAACAACTTGATCAAGAACTGCATTCACTTGTTTGTTTATCTTGGCATAGTTGTTGAATTTTTGAAACTTGTTTGGATTAGGAGCAGCATCACTCTTATCAACTAGAATAGGAGCCATTGGAGTGGTGCTCTCAAATTGACTCACTTGTAATTGATAATGATGAAGCACTGCACAAAGTTGTTGAAAAGAGGTAAATTCAGTAAGTAGAATCTTATCTCTAATATCTTTTTGCAAATTTGAAATAAACATACGTTGAATATCAATATCAGGAACAAGATAGGAAATTTGAGAATGCAAATTCTTAAATCTACCAATAAATTTAGTTAATTTCTCCTTAGCACTTTGTTTACAATGCATCAAATCAGTCAAGGACACTTGCGGGCCAATATTATTTTGAAATTGTTGAATAAAGGCATTAGCAAGTTGTGGAAAGGAATCAATTGAATAAGGAGGCAAGGAACAATACCATTGTAAGGCCTTGTCACAAAAGGTTCTAGCAAATAGTTTAGCTAAAATCCTATGGTCATGAGCATAATCACTACAAAGGATTTGGAATGTTTTAACATGATGAACAAGATCTCCTTTTCCAATATAATTCTCAAGATGAGGCATCTCACCTTGCTAAGGAATAGGAGTACGAATGATATCTCGGGACAAGGGACTTCCCATGTCACATGTAGGAATACTAAACTTGTTTCGAGTTAAGGAAGCAAGTTGTTGTTGTAAGGATGGTAAAGTTTGAGCCAAACTGATGATAGTTGAATCATTAGAGAAAATAGGAGTAGCAACATTAGACACACTAGGTAAAGTGTAAGAAGCTGCAGGAATAGAAGACACAACTAGAGGAACACTAGGAACTACAATTGGAAGCGGATTGGAATAAGTGAAAGGAACATTATGATATGAAGGTTGTGATGTAGGAAGGGACATAGGAGGAACACTCATAGGAACAGAGGGAACCGTCACAGTCACCAAAGAAGGAGTATAGATAGGAACACTAGGTAAATGATTAGAAGGAGGTTCAACACTAGTGATAGGAGGAATCAACCCTAAATCTTGAGCTTCTTGAGCTAAAGGTTTAACATTTGTATGTACAAGGTGAGTAATACCACGCAAGAGGTTAACACCTTGATCACTATCACAGAGAACTTTCTTAAGAGCCTTTATAGCTTGAATGGAATCTTGATTATGGTTTTCTTGAAGAAGCCAATTACCCATTTTATCAAGTTCAGTGGAAAGTTTTTGGATTTTCTCAGGAGGAACTCTTAAAGCGTCATCCTCATCATGAGATGAGTGAGAAGAGTTTTGCTCCATTGTAAGATTGGAATCATGAAGAATCAAGTTATCATCCGGGATCCTAAGGAATGGAGAAGAAGATTCAGGATCAAAGGTACCCATGAGTCTACGACTTCATCTAACCAGAATATTATAAGTAGGACTAATGGTAGTAAAGCTCATAAACCAATGTAATTCAAATGAACTAAACTAAGAACACATAAAGCATGAATATGAAATCTAATTAGCATGCAAGATCTAACACAAAGGAAAAATCTAATACTAACAAGATAAAAGGAAAACACAATAATGCATCCAATTCCACAAAAGGAAAGAGAGTAAGTATGTTGGGTTCACCAAAATGAATGGGGTTAAAATGGATTCAACTCCATTCAAATGTAAAGGGGGAAATATGAGATCTATTCTCAAACCCAAATTTCCAAAGAAGAGATCCAATTTGATCAACCAAGAGGTTAATGTAGAATCAAATCAATTTATGAAGAATATGGAAGAGAGAGAGAGAGTAAATCTAATATTTCCCTATGAAGGAAATTATGCTTGAAATATGGAATAATTGAAATACAAATACTAACCTTGAATTAGGGCAGATCTGGAAAATGTCAAATTATGATGTCTGTGTATACTTTCAGAAGATTCTGCAACCTATTTCAAACTGGAACTGCCAAGACAAAGAAAACCCAGAAATCTTTCTCCATGATGAGCTCAGGTCGGGTTTGACCCTCACAAAAGGTCAAATACTACATTCTTTATTTGAAGGTCGATTCTGTCTCTGTTCGTAGATCTCAAAATTTTGCCAAAAAGGGTATCCAAATTCACTCTCAGATCTAAAATTTTGCACCTGTACCTGCAAGAAAATGGGGGTTTTTGTTGTATGGGGGGTTTGCCTTGGTCAAACCCCAATTTAGGAATTAACCTTGAAATTGAATTGAAATATATTGTGCATAAACAAAGTAATTGAAACAAATCACCTCGCTTATGTTGAAGTCCTTGTAGAGGATTCAAATCCTCAAATCCACAAGTAGGAATGCTTCAATGGATGTAGATTGAATGGTAAGATGTCTCCAATCAATGACATTTGATCTTCAACACCAATCTTGACTTGATCTTTGCATATGAGAAGGCTTGAATGAATGGAGAAGGATGGATCTTCAAGGGGGCTCCAAAGAGATTGAATCCTTCAATGGCTAACAATGGATCTCCTTGATGGATGAATGCTTGAACACTTGAATGCTTGAAGACTTGTTTTCACTTGAGAGCTTGAGAGATTGCAATTGCTTGAGATGAGATGAGAAAATGAGAGAGGAAGGACTCCTTTTATAGTGAACTAGGGCACAATCCTCTAGAGGGGCCACCTTGGAGAATTAAATCCCAATTAGGTCCTAACCTTTAGAAAATATACCTAGATTAAATGCAATTAGAGGATTTACCATTCCGAAACCTGAAATGGCCAACCCGGAGGTGGGAAAACAAATATCCTGAAAGCCCAATGCCCGAAAATCAAGGAAATTGGAAACTTGAAGGAAGGGGGAAAAATTGAGGTTGGACCTGACCTAGTTAGGTTCAAGCTCGACCCTGACCTAGTCAGGTTTGACCTTGAATTTGACCCTAGTCCCAGATTCACTCAAAACCAAGTCAGGAGGTCCTGGGGATGTCTAGAAACCTAGAAATGATATCAAAACAGGACAAAATGCCAGAGATAGACATAAAATCCTATGATTACTATGATGTAGACCAGGAGGACCTATTTCTAAATCCTACCTAGAAAATAGAGCCATGAAAGAGGGAAATTAAGGAGAATCCTCGAGATCCTAACCCTAATTTCACCTAGAATGAAGAAATCAAGTGCAGGGAAGAAGTGGAAAGCGGGGAGAAAGCCAAATACATGCAAAGACCCGATCAAGGTGCTTAAAATGACCCCAAACCACTTACTCAGAGGGCTAAACACTCTTATCATGGAAGTGCTTCCATTTTAAGATGATACAGAACTGTATGTATGTTGTGAATTGAATGTTTTTGTAAGAGAATATGATTATGAATTATGAATATGACTGATGGAACAATGAACTTTGCAATTTGATGAATATTTCCTAAATTATGAAACAATATTTAGACCAGTCCTTATCCAATATTGGGTAGATAGAGTCATTCCTTGTCAGATCTTTAGGTACAACCCTTGAGAGACAACATACACCATCCACTACCATGCATATATATAGAAAAGATCTTTCACAGTAAAAATCTTAGTCTAATTGAATTTAATTTCTCAGAGAAAACTAATTAGACAAAGTTACATGGACAACACTTGGCATGCAATCTTTGATGATCCAAGAGTTATATTGTAACACTAATCTTTTCAATAAATATATTAAATGGTAGCAATTGAATCTGAATCAATAATCCTAGAGGACTAACCTGATCAATTTTAATAAATAGTTCTTCAATTTGGACATAAAAGATAATCTTTGTATTAATTTCAAAAATTAGTTACAATTGATTTGTGCTCCAGTTGCATTTCCCTACATAATAATTTTTTAAAGTAATAGCTTTCATATGGGTTTCTATATATATCATCTATTTTATCTATTATTTATCCTATGTTATATCATTCTATATTATATCTTTCTCTTTACATTTTACACCACAAATATATATGTGGTTGAATGGTTTTCACGCCCCTTCAGGATGAAAAGATATCACCTTGCATTAAAATCAAGAAACTTCTTTTGACAAACTTAATCAACAAATTAACTAATAACTACCTATATTTCGGATTTTGTTTTGGTCGAAAACCCAAAACATCTTGTGAAAAGCTAAGATTCTAAATTGGAGCTTGGAAATTGGATTTTCTGAACTAGGTCATTTTCATATTTGCAATATTTTCTCATTTGTACCCTTTGTCGACATCATTTGTTCAACATGTAGAAATTACATCATTTCTAAAGCATGTTTTCTTAGGGATTTTCTTCTGATAGAATTTGTTCTAATTTGTGAACCTCAGAGAAATTGTATCAATATATCTTGTGTCATTTAAATTCTATTATACTATATCTCCATGATTCTCTTTGATTGGCTCTTCTTCCTTCTCAGCAAATCATCAAAGCTCGATCGTTACTTATGTTGTTTTAATTCATGTGTTGGCTCTTTTAATTTTGAGCTCATAAGCATTTAATCTACCTTATGCCAATTTATCTTTTCAAGAATCAACTTCAAATCTTCTAAAAGATCCTTTTGGTATTCAAGATGTACATTTATCATCCCTAATCATAATTTTATTGTTTTTCAAGTTTTCGTGCAACATCCTTGCGAAATGACGATATTTCATCATTTCGCATCTTTTCAAATCACTCCTTCACGAAATGGTGATGTTTTTTTTATGAACTCTAATTTAATACTTGCAAAATTTTGTTGTTTTGTAGGACCACTATCTTTCCTTTTGCAAAATAGCGAAAATCCATCCTTATGAATGTTGTGGCTTTTATGATGATATCAAATGAAAATAATTTTGAGGGTTCCACCAGTGGCTCTTTCTAAGGATGCATACTCCTTGCAGGTATTGTGAGAATCTAGTTATCTCTGGTGGAGGAAGACCAAGCACCAAGTCCATTGGACTATTGAGTCTCTTCATATTTAAATAATTTGATTAGATCTTATTTGGTGGCCTTGGGCCACCAAAAATATGGAATCAACATTTTCCCATGTCGAACACTTGATTATGATCGTGCAACAATATAAACATCCTGACAATATTATCATCATCCCTTTCTTTATCATGTTTCACCTCCTAATTAATTGATTTCTTTTTGAACATTTGGAACAAGAAAATCTTAAGAGCATATCCTCCCTCACACTTGGTTCCAGAGTCTTTTGTCTCCCTTTGTGACAAATTAAAATATAAATTATTGTTGATCTCCAAGTCATGTTGTCTATTAGTGTCAAATACTTAGTCATTTTCAAGGTAGAGTTGGTCGGTCATCACTGCGACTGAGCCATCCTACTAAGGTTGAGTAATGTACTAGACTTGTATTTTGTATATGTACCGAGTAGTAGTTATTGTCGAGCAAGTTAGTGGTCATCGAGTACTCCAGTAGTTACTGAGTAGTATGAATGTCAGGATGTATGTAACAGTTAGTGATGAGTGCCAGTATATGGATAACCGTTTTGACCGAGCACCAGAGATTTCATATGCAGAGTAAACCAGTTTTGGTATATGTGTTTGGAATGGCACAAACACCTAGGTAGACCATTTTGGCCGACTTCTATGCATGTTTTAATGATCGTTGAGATAATTTAGGAGTTGATTACGCATCATAATTGTGATCATTAATCCCTATGCAAGTGATGTAACCAATCAGAAAAAGAGAAAGTAAAAGCGACAAAAGTGATGAATCCAGATCATTGATCTTGATCTAGAAGCTTGATTAGTTATTTATTTAAGGTGACATCAAAACCCTAATTTTAGAATAGCTAGGAGATCTCACATGTATGTGTAAGAAACAATGTTTTGGATTTCAAAATCATAGATTAGGCAGAGTGACCGAACAAAGCAGTGAAGGACAGAACAGAGTTGTATTTAATTTTGAGATCAAATAAGAATTGGAAAGAGGAGATCCGTTATCAACATTTGGTGTGCAAACTGAAGGATCGGGTATTGATACATTCTAGCAAATGAATCAAGGTAAATCTCTTAACAAGGTGGTCCTAACAGACCTTTGTAAATCTCCTAACAGAGTGCTTATTGAGTTGTAAGTTTTAAATCCTTTAATGATCAAGGTCGATTTTATAAGTTTGTAAGCTCTTAGCATGAAAGACCCCTCACAGGGTAGATCGCCAGAAGTGATCAAAACTTTGTAGCCCTAACATGCACACTTTATTGCTGCAGTAGTGAAGATTTGCGGGTGTCATCCCCACCCCAGTTTTACCTTTCAAGGGTTTTCGGGTTACCAAATCTTTGTGTTATGTGTTTCATTTTCATGGATGTGATTAGCAGTCAAATCTATTTTAGCATTGAAGTTTATGTTTATGATTTACATGTTGAATTGGTTTCAAAGTGTAAAACTTTATAGATTCTGATTCACCCCCCCCCCCCCCCCCCTTCAATATCTTGCTTTCCCAATAAGACTTCCAACATATTGGTCAATGTTTTTATCTTATTATAAGAACTAGATGATTGATAGGCAATCCAATATTAAGGATACAAAATAATGAGTTCATATTGAAATAATTTATCTCTATTCTTTAAAGAAGTGATCCTACAACATCCTTTAAAGTAGTAGATACAACTTTAATAGTATTGTCAAGATATTCCCTTGTAATAGGTTCTTCTTTGAAACCTTATAAAAATAATGCATTGTTATATCATACCTTCATACACAAAAGAATAACCCATTTCTTTCATTAAACTAAAAATTAATAGTATTTTGCTCATTTTTCATCAAGTGTCAACTCCTAAATTTTAGAACTATTACTGAATGATTTGATAAATATGTCTTATCAAGAGTCATACATATTATTTTATATAGCTTGTATATTTTAAAATATACATAGTTCTTTCTTAGAATTTTTCACAAGAATATTCATTCTCTAATATTGGAAGAATGTCAAATAAATTAGAAGTGACTTATTCCAATTAATCTAAATAATAGGTCAAGAACTTTGTCTATTTTGAGGCAATGTATACATTATTCTAATAAAATATGATAATCTATAGAAAACATTTGCATTATCCCATGTAAGGAGCTCCATCTAATATCAACATGTTTAAATAGCTTGGTTCCTATAGTTATTTTTCAATCAAATATTAAAAATTTTAAAGCCATTTGGAACTTTGGTAAAAGTATGAGTGGAGGTAATTGGAAACTAAGCCTTCAACTTTTAATACTATAGAAAACTTTCTCACAAATTTAAATATGAAATTCATTAAATGGGTCACATAGTGAATGTCAATCATAAATGGTAAATTAGATGCTTATTATCTTTACAACAAAATCATTCCTAGTATCTTGAATGGCTAAAGTTCCACCTGTGCCTACACACCAACCTTTTTTTACAACTATGGGATTCTAATTTTATTCAAATATCTCATCTAAAAATAATGCAATAAAATTGATACTTTTTTACACATTTTTGTATCTCAGTGAAACAACTTCTTCATTCACATTCATAGTTTATTGACTAATGTATATTAAAGAATTTAGTAAAAATGTGAAAAGAAACACTCAATAATTTTTTTTCCAAGTGTTGCACCAATAGTATTTCCAAGCTGACCTTCAATTGTGTACTTCCACATGCAACAATTAGCTTCATCCTTATTGAATATACTTATAGTATTCAATGGCATGTTTAATAACAAGACATTATTCATTTCCTTTGCATAATTAATTTATTTATTTATTACTTAGTTTCATAAAAATTTACCAATATATTTTTTCTATACCTTCAACTTTTAGCCACAACTTCATGTCACTACTATATTTTGAACTATAATTGTTACACCTATGAGAGGTTGAATTGGTTTCATTCTTCACTAGTTTAACAAATGAATAATTTGACACATAATCAATCTATAATTTCTTTACAAATCTCACTCTCTCCTTGATTTTATTTTCCTTGTTTTCCTCTTGTATAAGACCAATGTTTTCATTATCACTTGTTGAGGTGGGTTTGTTAATATTGTCATTCCCACTCCCTTGAGACCCCTATATAACATCATGTTTGGCATTGTCATGCAACTCATTTCAATCTTCCTATGAGTTATTTCTTTTAATGTTAATACATGGCACAAATTTTGAATTTGTAGGTTGATTTAATGAATGACAAACATTGCCAAAGTATGGCATTATGGTTTTGCATCTTAATGAGCACCCTTTATCACTTTCAAGAATTTAGCTCCTCCTCAACATCTTTCATACATTGGAAATAAAAAAAATGTACTTGTTTTTAAGGTCATAATTCATTGTCAAAGATTAAACATTAAAAATTATCAATTTCATTTGTATTATGTAAAAATGAAGCTAAAAAGATAAATCAACAAAAGATGTCATAGAATATAGATTTGTGGGGTTAGATGTCTCAATATTTATATCATCTATCACAATGAAACCAAACTATCAAAAAAATAAATTAAAATTAGTAATTGTTGATCCCTAAGAGACTCATGCATAATAAGGACATTTGGAAAGTTTCGCAGGAGTGGGATGGATTGCACCATGTGAAACGACCTCTGTGATTTTAGAAGCCAGCTCTTCATAATTGTGGTTTGAAAGAAAAGGGAGAGAAACCCTTCAAAAGAAAACTAAGCTAAGGGAGGCAATTCACCATGACAAATATTTTATGACATATATTTAGGAATGTGTAAGATGACATTCATAGAAATCTAATCCTTCCCAGTTAGATTAGACTCAAACCCTCAAGAAATAGACACGATGTACCACATACCCTTCACTGTTGTTTGAGAGAAAAAAAAAACACATAAAATCTACATGACATAGAATTTAATGTTCAAATCCTAGTCTTAGGAAGCATCTACAAGGATTTGAATAAAGGCACAAGTCTACTAAGGGTTGCACAATCCTATGCACCAAAGACATGATACAGTAATAAACTTTCTAAATAGAATTCAAACAAGAGGCGCCAAGAATGGGCTCTTACTCTAGACATAAATAACTCCTATAAGGGTTAAATGAGAGAGCAATAAACCCCAAAGCTAATCTTATGTGTGCATCATTGTAATCCTTTCCCTTTGTGAGATAAATGGATAATTCTATTTTTCTCACTAAGCTATGTAGGTGGGATTTTCTTCCAAGGCCAACCAAATAGAGCCTTGTTTTTAGTCAAACATCCATATCCCCAACAAAGATATTGCTCCAACTTCACAAAACATATCTCTACTACCAGTTGAGTGTCTATAGCCCCAATAGAGTTGCTCACATAACCTAGATTTTAATTTTTGATATTTCACTTCATTTTCATTCATCATCATTTCTTTTTCTTTTTCAAATTCTTAGCTTTTACACTTTTGTGAATTGAATAATGAAGTCACTTTTTCCAGGTGGAGGTTGAAGTGGTAGTAGGTAAAAACTTTTTTTTTCACTTAGTGATAAATTGAAGACACATCCCTGTCAAATCATTCCAAGTAACTAATGTAAATTATGAGAAGATCTTATCAGATGATATCACTCAGCATGATATGAAAGGTATTAACTTCATTTATTTCAAAAATTAGAACTATCAATAGTATCAAATATAATCTTGAATTGCAACCGAGAATTAAACACATTTAAAATCTTGCAAATATTGACAAGTACAAAAACTTTCTAAATGCACTTATTTAGCAGTTGGAATGTACACATTGATAAAAATGGAAGGGAATGACAACCTTGGGAAGTGATCCTAATACTTCTAGATGGTTTGAAATGAAATTCTCCTAAAATGGAGTTAAATCCTATGTGTGTGAAATGGTTCCAATTTCTATAAAATGAGGCATTAGTATTACAATACATCATTCTTGTTATAGCAATCCCCTACAAATTATCTTAGGTGTGAGAAATATAATCTTAGTGAACCATGAATATGCTAGTTATACTCAGAACCACTAGGACTCAAAATTATTTCCTAGGTCAAGTAACCAATAGTAGCTTGATACATTTAATAGGCATTGAAGATGACCTAGTGCTTGTTATAGTGAAATGGGTGTTGGATGAGGATTTTCTAAATAGTGAAGACTGCTCTCATGTGAACACTAATATTTCCTCAAGGTATGTGGGCTCACTTCTAGATTTAGATGAACCTAGGGAGGTAATTAATTAGCTGACCTAGGGATTATTTGGGAGCAACTACTACGAAGAGCTAGAGGATGTCCTAGGAGTGGTGTAGCATTACATGGGATCGCCACGAGCAATGAACTTAAGGGTATTCCTAGAGAAAGGTACTGAGGTGTCATGGGTGCCTTTCATTTCTAATCTTCACAATAGGCCTCTTGAAGTGCATAGTTGCTACACAAGGCACAATGCCAACTTCCTAAAAAATCTCACCAGACTTGATCAAGACTTTAAGTAAGAATGAATAGATGAATTTTGACTTCAGGTGATGTTTGAGAAAAACTAGGACATCATGGACAATAGCGAGTCAAACAAAACTTCTACTTTAGATGGTGGGTTAGAAGATGTAGGAGGAAGCGAGGGCATCTTAGTGGGAAATAATCTAGGTTTTGATGATATGTGAACTATGTTATTAAAATGAAACCATAGAATGCACTCCTTTTGTAATTTTTTCTATGACAGTATGTAGTAAAGATGACCAAGAAACAAAAAGTTTATATCTATCATAAAAAGATACATGTTAATGAAATAGATATATATACTTAGTGTATTTCTTTGTTTGTTCAAATATTCTTCTTGTGTGTCATTTTCTTTTCTTTTAGAACATGTTCCTTTTATTTGAATTCATTTTGAAAAATCTCTATGAAATGTACAAATCTGGTATCATAGCAAGGGAATTTACTATCACATACAACATCAATAGTAAACTAGAAAATACATGTAGTGGGATTGTGTAAATAGAATATACCTTACCTTAAGCTCTAACATGTTTTCTTTTAACAAAACCTAAATTTGGTTGATACAAGCTTGCTTTAATTTTTGTCACTATGGATGATTTTTGTTCATTTATATGATGACCATAATCGAATAATAACCACCTATATCTGTTACCCTTTGAAAACCAAAATGAATGTGTATGTAGGATACACTTAGGAAAACTCACTATACACAGAACCAGTAATAGATGACTGACACATTGTAGCCCTTTTTTTGGAAATTAATACCCTACCTACCTAAGCTACCAAACAACAAAATGCAACTATAAGAACCCATTTATAGGAATTCAAAAGTAGTTCCCTTACAACCCAACTTTTTACATCTTAGAACATTTTCTTCTTCACATTTCCCAGATTGAAACTAGGAAAACAGGGATATACAAATTGGGGCATATGACACATTAGAAAATACAACATATATGTACATGCTAGGATCAATTTCTAACAATTGATGTGCTCATACATTAACATCTAATAATATTTCCTCACACTCTGATGTGAGTATGATAGGAATCAGCTGGTGAGTTGTAGACTTAAATAAATACATGATTGGAACCCATGGGCATGTACTGAGAGTATTTTTGTGGAGATGATATCTTCTATTTGTCTACCACCATCAAATGTTTCCGAATATGCGAATCCAATCTGTTTGGGAAGTTCCTCCATAACATTTGGAGAGTTTTTGTTGAGTGATGTACAAAAAGCCTCAAGTTCATCCAAAAAAAAGCATGTCCTCGTCTTTCATTTCTATATGTCCCAATGTTGCAGGCGAGTTATCCACCTTTTTGTAATTCTCACTGACTACTTCTTCATTATTAGGCACATTATATGGCTCTAGCTCTGTCTAAAACTCTAAATCTCTTCCTTTGAACCAGGTAATCTTCCTCTTCAACCTCCAAGAAATAGGGGAGGTCTGAAAGAAAAGAACTCTGATCCTCAAACTCAAACTACTCTTGAGGACCATTTTCTTTTGCATCAAATTGATCCAGCCATGTAAAAGAAAATGCTCCTCAGAGTTCTTTTCTTTCAGACCTCCCCTGTTTCTTGGAGGTCTGAAAGAAGAAGTATAAGAGCTCCTCTTCTTCTGGAACAACTTCCTCCTAGGGATATTCCATTAGGCAATAACTATGCCAAATACTGACAATGACATTCAATATGTTCCATATGTCTTAGATTGTTCGGTCTTAGATTGTATGTCAATGTCTCTGATCTAATGTTTTTCTTTGATTTTAGAATTATTATTTTTTTAGATTATCTAGCAAGTGTTTGTTTTTTGGCCCCCACATCCCATTACAACATGTTTACTACAGAACTTGTAATTTCAACTTGCAGAGAATTTTATGTAACTATAGAGATACCACTCCAATTACAGTGACATTGCTTAATACACACTGTGGCACTACAATGTGACCTGGGAGATTTAAACCTGGGTCTTTGACATGAGAGATCTATTGAGCTCAACATCACTGATGGGAAAATTGTGCATCAATCCCCAGTAGATTTGATATACAACACTACTTCATCTCATTATCAATGTTCATAGACACTGCTGCTGTTAAAATTGAAATTTACATAATCAGTAGGAAAAATCAATTTCTTTAAATTCTCTCTTTGAAAGAAACCCACTTATTAGATCACCATCAAACTTATACACAACCTCTGCCTCTTCTTGCAACATTTGCATTGAAAAAAATGCATTTGATTTGGAAGTGTTCCAACATACCACTAACTTGCAGCTCAATGGGCTAAATGATATCAAAGTTGCATTGCAGCATTGTCTAATAATTTCCAAATATAAATGCTTACCAAACAAGGTACTCCCCACCTATGGAAACTTGGAAAAGTCACAATTTTTTTTCCATTTAGTTAATGGATATATTAAATTACTTTCTCCAACTACCTAGCATATAGCCATAGGGAAAAAAATTCCTACAACTTTTCTTAATGAGCTGAATAATAGTTTTATCTGACATTTCAAATCAAATTGGCCAACACTCCATTAGGGTGACTAGATCAGGTGACCCTAGTAAAATTAAAGGCAGAGAAGAAGTTAGCCAAGAGTTTGTGCACTAAAACATATAGGTGACACTCATCATTATAAATCTTTAGAAAACTCAGCAAGTTCTAAGCTGATTCAGGCATAGTGAGCTGAGCATTAATAATTCCTTAGTGAAACACCAGAAAAATAAAGGAAAGAACAACTTAAATTTGATAGTCTACCCCTCTCCTTCATTTTAACATCTAAATTGATGCTTTGTAACATTGCAAGAAAATAAAAAAATATTAATGCTAAAGTTTTGAAAATCTCTGATTCCAAAATAACTTTAATAACCGAAACTAACCCTATCAAAATGTAAATTATCTCACAACACTTTTAAAGGTATAATTAAGAACAAGAAAACCAAGACTAAAAATAATGAGACAATTGACAAAAATAATGTGACAAGCAGGAGTGAAGCTATTGCTTGGGTA
Source organism: Chamaecyparis obtusa (assembly GCA_027943335.1). NCBI lineage: Eukaryota > Viridiplantae > Streptophyta > Pinopsida > Cupressales > Cupressaceae > Chamaecyparis > Chamaecyparis obtusa. Next base: position 793,447 of record BSBK01006554.1, read on the forward strand.
ATTAACAATACTGCCTGCATTAACAGGAATTGGCTAATACTTACCCGCAGTTGATAGTTTCAACAGAATAAATTCCTAAATGCAAACCTTAAGTACAAGCCCTAAAATGAGGAACACAGACTCTTGACAAAATAAATTAGCAAAGAAAAAGTACACAGGATTTTAAAAAATTATACGATAGATTCTAGAAGCAAATCTTTCTAATACAGTGGAGAAAATATGTCAACTGTGACAACCAAATCTATTTCTAATAGCGAGATTATTAAGCATTTTGTTTAAATGAATGGCCTTAAACCCTAACAAAATTTCAACGGCCTTAGTTATTGCAATTGACAACAAATAAACATGTTATAAGCCATCTTACTTGATGAGAAGAAGATTGAATTGATCAGAGAACAACATCATGAATATAGAGCCCACTATATTTAAGAAATTATAGACCTTCATGTGCCTTATTTCATGTGATTGCAATATAAGGGCTATGTTACTAGAAATGAGAAACGGGAAACAACAATGTGATGAGAAATGAGATATTTAAAAGCTGTGTATAAGAAACGGTATATATATATAATGTCAAATAAAAATAATAATTTAATTATTAAATAATTTTATAAATATATATTTAAAATAATTTAATATTTTGAAAACCTAAAATTATTTGTAGAACTAAATTTTATTTATGTGAAAAGTAATAAAATGGAAATTGGGTGAAAAACTAATAGTTAACTATAAATAACAAATTGAAAGTTCTAAGGGTCTTCCTACGGAGATAGTGATCAACTCCTCCAAAGGAAGTTGGACTCAGACCCTGGATTATGAAGGGATTCCCTTCAGATGTCAAAGATGCTTTAAAACAGGGCATATGGCTGCTCAGTGTGGATTAGGTAAAAACAAATCTGTCACATCTCGGTGGAAAGGTGCTTTGGCTCATCACTATTTGGTGGAGAAGAAGCATGTTTCACCGAAAATTTTCTCCCAGGTGGTTGCACAGGTCCCTCCTCCTTCTGTTGGTCAAGATTTGGCTCCTGTTTGTCCTCATGTTAGTACCTCTTTGGTTGCTTCGTCACCTAGTTTGGTGGAGGCAGTTGCACCTTTGGCCTCACCTAGTGTTGTGAGGGTCGTGGCTGCCAGTGTGATGAAGGGTGCTCCCCTTAATACCACAAACACATAACAGAAATAGAGAAACAACAACAATATGCAAGAACAGAAAATTGGCTTCTTATTATCTCCACAAATGTGGAATTACAAACTTTCAGAATTACAATATGCAAAGCCACATGGGCATTCCCTTACAATATTCTGTAGGACAAAGCCTCGAATCAATACCCAGATCTACTACCCAGAACTATTCCGAACCGCCTAAGACAATAATACAGCCTTCCTTATATAGGCAACTTTCCACCGCCTGGGAAGGTTCCAAAATTTTAGCCAATAAGGCCGACCAAACTTAGAATTATTTTATTTTACATTTTATTACATCATAGTCGGCTCAAGATAACCTTTGAAACCCGAACAGAAATTTTGAAGAAAATTATTTTCCGCCATTTCAGGTGGCCCAACTTCCGAAGACCATAAGTCATCACCAGTTGACCCGATCGGCTATTATAACCCCATTTTAGAAACGCCACGAAGCGTTCTACAGGCTTGACCAGCGCAAGCGCTCGTCACCCAAATTTTCAACCTCATCCGGGGCCTCTAAAGCCTTCAAAACTGAGTTCGAAGTTTCTGTACCCTGCTGCCAATACCAAAAATTTTCAATATCTTCCAATATACACTTGATCTGGCAATGAAACTTTACTGGCAGACTTATATGACCAACATGAACCTCCAAGAAAGAAATCAGATCATTCTGAGCACATACGAAAAGTACCAAAAATAGTAACTTTCCATAAATAGCAGCTCTGCACAAAATAGCCCTTATTGAATATAAAAATAGAAATATTTTTGGGTGATGCAAGATTGCTCTTACACCCAGGATGCTCCTGCATCAGACACCCAGGGTAATTTGAGAAGTGACCCTGTCACGACTCAGGTGTGCAGAGGAAAACCAAGACGGTTAACCTCCTCCTTTGTTAGCCATGATGAATCTTCAACAGGTCGTCCTTTCCACTTGACCAGATATTCTTCATATGTCCTGTTCCTTGTGCTTCTACCAACACGACTATCCAGTATATCTTCAATCTCCTTAGTGTCTGAACTAGTTGCTGGAATACTCCACTGTGCTGCTATGATCTCATCTTCAACACCTCCTTCATGATACTCTGTCAGATCTGAAATGTTAAACACTGGTGAAATATTCAGCTCACTAGGCAATTCTACCTCATATGCATTTCCTGAATCATGCTTCTTCAATATCTTACATGGTCCAAACTTCTTCATTTTCAACTTGTTATATGTACCAACTGGAAACCGCTCCTTCCGCAAATGAACCATGACTTCATCACCAACCTGAAATTCCTTATACCTCCTTTTCTCATCTGCCTTAGCCTTATACTATGCATTCATCTTGGTAATATGCTTCCTCACCTCCTCATGGATGTTCTTCAAGTGTTCTGCAAAATCTTCAGCTTCAGCACTACTTATTTCTCCTTTATCTATCTTCCTCAATTCAGATGCATTTCTTGGACTACTTCCATATACAATCTGGAATGGTGATTTACCAGTGCTTCTGTTGACAGAATTATTGTATGCAAATTTTGCCTATGGTAAAATCAAATCCCATCCTATTGGCTTATCCCCAACCAAACATCTCAGCAAATTTCTCAAACTCCTATTCACCACCTCTGTCTGTCCATCAGTCTGTGGGTGATGTGATAAGCTGAACTTCAAATCTGTCTTCAACTTCTTCCATAATGTACGCCAGAAATATCCAACAAACTTAGTATCTCGATCTGAAACTATGGTCTTTGGCAAACCATGAAGTCTCACTACTTCTCTGAAAAACAATTCTGCTATATGAACAGCATCATTAGTCTTCTTGTAGGGAATGAAATGTGCCATCTTCAAAAATCTGTCAACTACTACAAAAATTAAATCGTGTCCCCGCTGTGTCCTTGGTAAACCAAGAACAAAGTCCATACTGATATCCTCCCAAGGCTTCTCTGGTATAGGCAATGGCTGGTACAACCCTGTATTCTGCTTCACTCCTTTCGCCATTTGACATGCTCTGCAACTCTGTACAAACTTCTTCACATCTTGCTGCAACTGTGGCCAATAATAATTCTCACTAATCAAACCAAGGGTTTTATCACGACCAAAATGTCCAGCCAATCCTCCGCTATGCTTCTCCTTGATGAGATTCTCCCTCATAGAACTTCGTGGAATGCACAACAGACTCCCTCTGAATAGCATATCATCTTGGATGATAAAATCTAGCCATTTCGTCCTGTCTAGAGTAACAGGTTCTGTACAAGCTTTCCAAGCTTCACCAAAATCAGGATCCTCTGGATACAAATTTTTGAGTTCCTTGAACCCAACCACTTCAATCTGCATTTCTGCCAGCAATAGTTGCCTTCTGCTAAGAGCATCTGCAACCCTATTAGACTTTCCACTCCTGTGTTTCAAAACAAATGTATAACTCTGCAAAAACTCAACCCATTTCAAATGCCTTTGATTCAATTTTCCTTGACTATTCAAATATTGCAAAGCTTGATGATCAGTATACAAAACAAACTGATAAACTTTCTGTAAAAGCTAGCTAGACCATGAAAAGATCTTACCTCAGTAGCACTCCTTGGAGTAGGCCATTCAAAGATAGCCTGTACCTTCTCTGGGTCCATTTTTAGACCTTTTGCTGAAACTACAAATCCCAAATACACTAACTCTTTCTTCACAAAACTGCACTTCTTCAAATTAATCAACAATTTCTCATCTCTCAACTTCTCAAACACCATACGAATATGCATCATATGTTCCTCTAATGTCTTGCTAAAAATCAAAATATCATCTAGGTAAACAATGACAAACTTACCCAAAAATTCTTTGAGAACCTCGTTCATGAGCCGCATGAAAGTGCTCGGTGCATTGGTTAGCCCAAAAGGCATGACTAACCACTCATATAGTCCTTCCTTTGTCTTGAAGGCAGTCTTCCATTCATCCCCTTCTCCGATCCGAATCTGATGATATCCACTTTTCAGATCTATCTTTGAGAAATACACAGCTCCACTCAAACAGTCCATAATATCATCCATTCGTGGCAATGGAAACCTGTACTTGATTGTGATCTAGTTTATTGCCCTGGAATCTGTACACATCCTCCATTCTCCATTCTTCTTTGGTGCTAATACCACTGGTACAGCACAGGGACTCAGACTCTCACGGATCAATCCTTTCTGTAACAACTCATATACTTGTCTGTTCAACTCCTCACTTTCTGCAAGTGTCATTCTGTGTGCTGCCTTGTTCGGCAAACTCGCTCCTGAGATCAAGTCCATCTGATGACTGATCTTCCTGACTGGTGGTAATCCATCAGGCACGTTATCGAATACAATATCCTGAAACTCATTCAACAAATCTGCAACTTTTACAGGAACATCTTCTACTTCCTCTTTACCAGCTTTTGGAATTAAAGCAAAACATACATGCTCATGCCTCATACCATCTAAGAAATTTCTTCCATCAACAAAAGTTATCCTTGCATTACCACATACCTTTTCTTCGGTCTCCTTCAATGGTTTTAGCTTATGTCGCACTCCGTCCTTTGTCAAGGAATAGGTATTCGCACGACCATCATGTACAGCACATCTGTCAAACTGCCATGGTCTACCCAACAACATATGACATGCATTCATAGATATGATATCACACAATACCTCATCTTGGTATCCACCAACCTTGAACTTTACTAGGCATTGTTCATTGACCATGACCTTGTGGTCATCCTGTACCCAGGCAATCCGATATGGATGTGGGTGTTTCTGTCTCTTGAGCTTCAACTTTGTCACCATCTCTTCTGACACCAAATTGTCAGTGCTTCCACTATCGATAATCACATCACAGCATTTACCCTCACACTTACATCTAGTGCGAAACAGGCTCCTCCTTTGCTCAGGTTCATTCTCACCACTCAACAGGACTCTTCTGTTAATCAACGTTTCTCCTCTTTCAGCATCTTCAGAATTTGATGATCTGGCATCTTCATCTACATGTGCAACTCTGGCCTGGCCTTCATTTCTCCTGTCCGTTCTGCCTTGGCGCTGAGGACATTCAAATGCCCTATGACCTTCTTTTCCACAGTGAAAGCATGTTCCACGGAAGCCACCTCTTCCAGATCCTTGTCCTCTTCCTCTTCCTCTCTGATCTCTATTATTCTGATCCTGAAAGTGATTGGAATTATTTCCTCACTAATTTTGACTGCTACTGGCCTCATCCTTCTTTTTCAGATCTTCATTTCGGCCACCATATGACCGTCCACCAAATCGTCCACCGCGACCTCTTCCGTTTTGTCTGCTCTCGAACTTCTTGTTCAGCTTTTCCTCTACTTTTAGGGCAAATTGGTATGCCTCCTCAATACTGTTCATTCGAACCAGATTCAACTCCTCTTGAATGCTTGGCCTTAACCCATTAAGGTATCGGGCAACTTTCTCCTTATCAGCTTCGGCATGGCCTGTTCTGATGAGGAGTCGATAGAACTCTTCTGTATACTCCTGAACAGATTTTCCTGCTTGCTTCAAACTTTGCATTTTCTTCAGTAGGTCAAGCTCATAATCAACAGGAATGAACTGTCGCTTCAATTTTTTCACCATCCGATCCCATCTTGTGATTTTATCTTTCCCTCTTCTATTTCGCTCCAATTGAATTTCTTGCCACCAGATATTCACATGACCTTTCAGTCTGGCCTTCGCAAATTTGACCCTATCAGGATCCTCAACATCTTCATACTCAAAATACTCCTCACATTCATTGATCCAGTCGATCAATTCCTCTGGGTTAAGATTTCCAGAAAATGTAGGAACCTCAATCTTAGGTCTTTTCCCAATCTTGGAAATCGCCCGAAAAAGTCTTTCTTCCTCCTGGTTCACAATTTCAGCTTCTCCTTCTTGATATTCTTCTTCGGCTTCATCCTCACTTTCATCTCTGACATTAAGATTCATTCCTCTGCGAATCTCTTCTTGCAATACTCGCACTTGTCTCTGCAGCTCTCTAACCTCAGGTGTTACAACACCAGCTCTTCCGCCACGTTCCCTTCGTGGAGGCATTTTCGCGATGCGCGCTGAAACCCTAGCCACGGTCCTGGTGCAAACTGCCTCACAGTCGGCGATCTGTTTACACACTCAAGAACTCCTGCTCTGATACCACTTGATGAAGGGTGCTCCCCTTAATACCACAAACACATAACAGAAATAGAGAAACAACAACAATATGCAAGAACAGAAAATTGGCTTCTTATTATCTCCACAAATGTGGAATTACAAACTTTCAGAATTACAATATGCAAAGCCACATGGGCATTCACTTACAATATTCTGTAGGACAAAGCCTCGAATCAATACCCAGATCTACTACCCAGAACTATTCCGAACCGCCTAAGACAATAATACAACCTTCCTTATATAGGCAACTTTCCACTGCCTGGGAAGGTTCCAGAATTTTAGCCAATAAGGCCGACCAAACTTAGAATTATTTTATTTTACATTTTATTACATCATAGTCGGCTCAAGATAACCTTTGAAACCCGAACAGAAATTTTGAAGAAAATTATTTTCCGCCATTTCAGGTGGCCCAACTTCCGAAGACCATAAGTCATCACCAGTTGACCCGATCGGCTATTATAACCCCATTTCGGAAACGTCATGAAGCGTTCTACAGGCTTGACTGGCGCAAGCGCTCGTCACCCAAATTTTTGACCTCATCCGGGGCCTCTAAAGCCTTCAAAACTGAGTTCGAAGTTTCTGTACCCTGCTGCCAATACCAAAAATCTTCAATATCTTCCAATATACACTTGATCTGGCAATGAAACTTTACTGGTAGACTTATATGACCAACATGAACCTCCAAGAAAGAAATCAGATCATTCTGAGCACATACGAAAAGTACCAAAAATAGTAACTTTCCATAAATAGCAGCTCTACACAAAATAGCCCTTATTGAATATAAAAATAGAAATATTTTTGGGTGATGCAAGATTGCTCTTACACCCAGGATGCTCCTGCATCACAGTGATTCTATGGTCACTTCTCCTGTTTGGTCTACTGGTTTTGTGGTTGCCTCTGCTAGTAGCCATGATCACTCTGGCTTGGCTAATGATCCTCTGCATTGGCAGGTTGAGGCGGCTAGAGTTGAAGAGGGCTAGATTGTTGTCAAAGGAAAAAAAATTAAGAAGTCCTCCTCTTCTTTTGATATGACTCTTCGTTCTCATCAGAAGGGTGCTAAAGAAAATCCTATTGGATTTCTCTTTAGCTAGGGTTTGGATGAAGGCCGTTTCATGCTTTGTATCATCTAGGTTGTGGGTGCCTGCTGTAAAATCTTCGCTTTGGTCTTGACCTGTTCTTTTTAGTGGGCTTTCTTGAATATCTTTTGTGACCATTCTGTACAGGGTTTCGGGGCCCCTTAAAAACTTGTATTTACCTTGATCAAAAACAAATTGAAAGTTCTATCTATACAATTTATTCATTAAAAGAACTAATGTAATTTAATCATTAAAATAAATTGTGTGCAAATCTGAATCTTGATTGGTTGTTGAGGTTGAGTTGAATCATTGTTTAAGTATTGCTCCCTCTGGTATAGTTACTGCCATATGCATGATAGGAACTAATAAGGGAGCATACCCTTATTTCTCATGTTTAATTATTTGTATCTCACACTAGAAGTCTCGCAACATCTCACAAAGATTTAGTGCTATGTCCTCTTGAAAAGGTTGAGAAGGGGGCCAAATAGGGGAAACACGATAATTCCAATTTATGTATGACCAAATTAGACATGCACCTTACCAAGTGCACTTGCTAGGTTGAGAAGGGGGCCAAATAGGGGAAACATGATAATTCTAATTTATGTCTGACCAAATCAGACATGCACCTTACCACATGCACTTGCTAGCTTCATAAAAGCTAGAGGAAACCAAATAGTACACAATTTTGGTGACGATTTCTAGTTTAGTCCTACTGGGCATGCTAAAAAATATCTTTGATCCCTAACAAGCTCACGCCTAAATAAGGGTAGTTGGGAATTTTCACAAGAGTCGGACAAATTGCACCCTATAAAATGACCTCTAGGATTTTAGAAGTTGACTCTTCATAATTGGGGTTAGAAATAAAAGAGAGAGAAACCCTTCACAAGAAAACTAAACTAAGAGAGGTGATTCGACATGAAAAAGATTTTATGACATATATATGAATGTTTAAGGTGACATTCATAGAAATTTGATCCTTCCTAGTCTGAGACTCAAACCCTCAAGAATTAGACATGATGTACCATAGACCTAAAACATCTAACAGTGTGTTTATACTTTATAATCCTTTAATAGGGAAGGCTCCTTATAGGACGCACTTCATAAGAGTGCAAAAATTGTGAGGTTTCCTCACACAGTGGTTTTCTCCTGATTTGGGTTTCCACGTGATAAATCTGGTCTTGTCTATTGCTTGATTTTGTGTTAGCTATTTCTGTGATAGAATCTGTTCTGCTTACAGTTTTAGTTAGACTATATCAGATTTGATTCTTAAGTTTTAGTAGGTGTTGATTCACCCCTCCCCTCTCAGCACTAGTTGGGACTATCAATATGTGAACCCCATTGATCTTCCCAATGGTGTTGTGTCAGACAACAGTTGCTGTCTTCAATTCCATTCATGAACCACTGCAAAGGAGTTTGTATTTCCAACAAGCCTCCTAATGCAGATCCATCAAGATTCAGCTTTATTTAACAATGCTTGCATTAAAAAATATGTCATGGGATTGAGCGCAATGAAGCCACTCAATTTGATCAAACTGTATAGTTTTGTACAGCTAGCAAAAGTGCATTGCACTTACTGCAGTGGTGTAAAATGCATTCCCATCGTTTACAATATATTTTTAGTATTTTTTTCCTTTGGTTTTGTTGTAAAAAATGGCCTCAGACAGCAAGTTGTCCTAATGTCAGTGGGACAATGGAGGGACTCCAAGGATGCCTGGGCATTCCCATAGCAGTCCTAAATGGAAGGATGTCCTAGTTTTACCCTTTTCTTTATGAGATATCAAAATTAATAGAATGAAACAAAGAGAGTTGTTCTCTAGTTCGAGTTATTTCAAGTAGTGATTTTCTACAACACCCTTTGAAATAACTTGGATGAATCCCCTATTAATTCAAATGCATAGAATTACTAAGATTATTATATATAATTTATATAAAGGTAAGGTTTGCTAATCCTTTTTCATACTTATCTATGATGAAAAGTATACTCTAGGAACCAACCATGCTATCCTTGTTGTTCACCTATGCATCATACTAGCATAGTGACCAAACTCTTGTTAATTATTAATGCTAGAATTTTCTTGTAATAATACAAAAACATCTGCCCAAAGACAATCTAACTAAAATTTAATTTGTGGCATTGTCAGGTTAGAGAACAGACAACTTCTGTGCTTTCGGGGTTAATGAGAGGAAGAAATGATAAATTGGTTAAGGCTTTTCGGGAGAGTTCACTCAAAGAAGCACTTCTGCTGCAAAAGGGAAGCAAAACAAGGTAATTTTTTTTTACATGCTTGAAATTATCAAGCTACACTTATATCAGGATTTTGAACATATTGGTCGTCAAGATATTTTCCATTGTTTGTTTTCTAAATGAATCAGCTCGCTAATATTATTCGGGGTTTCAAAAGCTGGTTCAACTTTAGCTTGCAAGCATGGGATGGTGTTAGCTTTATCGTCCTTGGTATTATCAGTGCCATATGACATGCCAAGGTTGTAAGGAAACTCAGGTGTCGAAACAGCTTCCTACGCTAATCTCTATAGGAGAGTATTGTGCAAATTCTTATAAATCCTTACAATTTCAAATTCGTTAACTACTTTAACAAAGATATTACAACCACATACCATACATACAGAAAAATAGAGAATAACACAATGATATACCCTGGGGAAAACCTTTCAGTAAAAAATCCCAACACTCCAAAACCTGCACAATGTATTATCTTCAACACAAAGATTACAATACACTTGCAATGCAAGTTCTTTCAGGAAATGAGAGACAAAGCCAACAAGACTTAAATTTTGTTATATCTCTCCCATATGAGCAGCATCATATATATAGACTCCTCTGGACCTAAAAATAGGCACAACCACCAAGACCCATGCACAAAGCCACATGTACATAGTTGTTACATGCAATTCCAAGAATAGGCATCCATCCCTAGAATAGACTATGACAGCTTGTCATAGAATCCGCCAAAAATAACGGTCAAAAGAGAAGTGTAAGAGAATCTGTCATACCAACCTATTTTTGGCATATTCTCTTACACACCAACCACTTCTTCTTGGGCACCCAAATAGGCCCAAGTCATAAGATGCTCTTACACCTGTCATAGCACATTCCTTAAATAGTTCTTACGCGTCATAGGAATCCATCATGACCGTTTCAGTCATGATCTCCTTACGCACAAGATGCCGACACATCAAGTAGAGTGACACATCAACATGCCAACTAGACATGTACACTCACACTTAATTACATTATTTGTAAAAAATACATTTACAAAACAAATAATAAAAATAAGAATTATCCAAGGTTGAGACACCTTATTCCTAACAAAGGTGACCACTCAAACTTAAGATATGGAACACATGTACTTTAAATTAGTATGTTTTAAACTTTTATGTTTTTTGAACATTAACAAAGATCCGCCCCATTAAAATGCAGTTGGCTTCCCGATACCATATCTTTATTAGCACACTTCAATGGAGAACCATCACCAGTAAGAACTACTGTTATGAAAACAATTGCTGAGTTCCGGCGAACCCATGCAGATACTTGGGACCTCCAAAAGGAGTCATTTACTGAGGAGCAACTCGAGGTATCAAAAGTCTACTGAAAATACATTAGTTTTTTGAGTCTAAGCATTCATGTCAGTGATACAAATTCTGTATATCAGCAATGATGGCATATTGCTTATTATATTTTTCTTGCAGGTTTTGGCCGACTCATCATCATCACTATCATATTTTGCATAATGAAAAGTGCATGTAGACCTACTGTTTACATTTAGTTTCAGTAGTAAAAGTACTGTCAACAAATCTGTTAGCATATAAGTGATATTTCAGCAGTGGAATGGAAGCTACAGCTAACACAAATACACTTGCCATTTTCTTGTTTAAGATTTTATTTTTTGGATCACAAATATTTAAGCTGCATTTCTTATAATGTGCAATAATTTTTTGTTAAATATTCAGCACAAAAGACTATCCCACAGATATTGAGCCCAAAGCATTTTTTGGCTGTACGAATTTGTCATACTTATTTTAGATATGGATTTTTATTTGATTACAAATATTGATGATTAAGAAAAGCTTACATGAGGAACACCATCATTAGCTAATTGCCTGCTGACTGATGGTGCTTTGTCTGTTTGAGCCAAGTGCACCAGATTCACTGTCATATTTTATAATTTTGATATATTTGGCTCAACCGCATTAATGGTTTTAAATCTAGGGCTTTTTAAACGAGCAAGCACCAATCTAGTTAAATAGAATGCAATCCTGGTTTGTAAATAATATATCTTTTCAGTTTCATGTCAATCATGAAAAATAACTAGAGAATGGCGTGTTTACTTGCTTTTTTATGGATTCAGATTTCACTTATATTGTCAACTGTCAAGTCAATTAAACTTGCGGTTACCTCATCAATGCTATAAATAATCTTGCAACGACTCTTTAAATTCAAGTTGTATGACAACATTGTTTCCATTAGTTTGTAAAATCTTGACATGTTCATAAAAAGTGGGTTGAAATTTTAGGGTATGAAAAACCCCATTAATGTATCACATATAAATGCTAGATGTAGCCATAGTATCATGAGGTTAAAATATTTATATATGTATAGCATTAGGGCTCTAAAATATAGAGGGAAGTGATTATTAATGAAATATGGGCTCAATCAATAAAATTTCTTCGATAATGATTCTCAAGTGTTTGTTTCTATAGTGATGTTTGAGTCGCTTAAGGAGGACATTTACCTATAAATAGTAAGGATAGATTGCCCAGATTGTGGGATCTTGTTTTCCTCGCTATATTCTCCTCCCTAGAATGTATTAAAGATTTTATTCCTATCATTTTCCAATGTTGAATACACTTTCGACACAAGATTCAAATGAGTTTCTCTTTTTCCTTTTGGGCCCGTTTGGTGCATGGCATACGAAATGCTGGATATAGTCAATTCTGGAATATGCTGCAATTCTGGAAGATACATATCCTCAAAATGATATCCGGAATGTGTTGGAGTGTTTGGTGCACCTGGAAGATGATTGAGAAGATGTATTTTCTGCGTTTGGGTGCAACAAATTGGAATTGGAATATGCACTGAATAAGAATTTGTTTTAATTTATTTAATTTATTTATTGTTTAATTTAATTTGTTTTTTATATTTTCTAGGGATTTTTTAATATTTATTTTATTTTTCTATCAACGTTAATTTTATAATATTTTGAAATAAAATTATGTTTATAAGTTTTTTAAAATTTTAACATTTTGTATAAATTTTTTGTGATTTTTTCAACTATAATTATGTTTTTCAAATTTTGTAAGCGTTTTTGAATATTTATTTTATTTTTTTATCAAAATTAATTTTATAATATTTTGAAATAAAATTTTGTTTATAAGTTTTTAAAAAATTTAACATTTTGTATAACTTTTTTTTAATTTTTTCAAATGTAATTATGTTTTTCACATAACGTTTTATGTAATTCCTATACAAATTTATAAAATAACAAACTCCAAAATACACAAGTCATCATTATAAACAAGCCATTCATCTTATTATTATTATTTTTTAAAAATGTTGCCAACCCGGCTCAATTGGAGCACCGGTAGGAAAGAGCCGGCTAGAGAAAACCTCCGGTCTAGCCCCAAAACATACGATTACAATTTGGATGAGGCATTCCTCATTAGCAGATATGAAATTACAACTTGAATGAGGCATTCCTCATTACATAATGCAGATATGAAATTACAACTTGAATGAGACATTCCTCATTTACATAATGCAGATACAATGTTATAATCTGATGAGTCTTTAACGCTCTCTCATGCTTGAACTCGTGGTTTTGTCTGTGGACACTGCATACATAGAGCATACGACTACTTTGTGCTTTTGTTAGTGCACCAATGAAGTACATTCAGCAAACCTGGGTTAGAATTCTACAAAGCAATAACCAAGAAAACACTAATGTCAAATCATGTGACTGATAGCAGATTGGGGCTCACTTGAGCTATAAACATGAAGAATTATTATAAAAAAAGATGGAAACCATATATATGTGCACTTGATGCAAAGAGAAGTTATGCCATATCCATATTAAAATACTAGTTACAATATGAAAATACTAAACTGACTAATTCATGAGCTCATCTCCACATATGGTCGAAACAAAGATATGCAATTACAATACAGAGAAGGCATCGTAAAAATATAATTTTCGCATTTGCCCTAGTCTGACACGTTTGACACTCAAAGCCTTCATCGCGGATAGGTGGAGATGGGCAGATAGGTGCAAATGAGTTGTCATCAACCCAACTAAAATATCCCCGGCTATTATTTCCCTGTGATGCCCAATCTACATTAGTTCTTATAATATAATGAATAATATTTACATTACAAACATTAAAATATATACATGTTAGCAACCTTTTTTCTATTTGGGCAGCACCAAAATTGTCGTCTAGGGTTGTTTTGTGTTCGTAAAGTCTTCATAATGCACCGTCCACCACCACATTGACAGTTTGGCACATTGACAAGAGCCATTGAGCCTATATCCCAAAATTAAACAAAATTCATTGAGAAAAACAAAAGGTGGCAAGGTTGATTCAACCATAATTAGTTATGACATATTGTAGTGTTGTCGTGTTATATTTAATGTTCTCATGTTATATTTAATATAGTCATGTTATCAAAATTGCGTTATGACATATTTAGTGTTGTCAAAAGAAGTGGGAAACATGGATGTTGAGGTTGAAGTGATCCATCCAACTTCTTCTTGCAAGAGGAATTCTGGACAAAAGATTTTACTTTCTTGATTGATTGGTTTGACCCACAAATTACAGACTTGGGAGTTTGAGGGATTGATCATTGTTTAAGGTTGCTGAGAGGGATTGTTCATTCTTAAACTAGTGAATCAACCTTGCACTCAAACACAACAGAAATTATGTTCAACCAATTGTTCATTCTTAAACTAGTGAATCAACCTTGCACTCAAAAATAGCAGAAATTATGTTCAACCAATTATGGTTAAACATAATTTCTGTTGTGTTTGAGTGCAATGCTGATTCACTAGTTTAAGAATGAACAATAGAGAAAATCCTCTATGAAGTCGTGACCCACAAATTACTTTCTTGATTGATTAGTTTGACCCACAAATTACAGACTTGGGAGTTTGAGGGATTGTTCATTGTTTAAGGTTGTTGAGAGGGATTGTTCATTCTTAAACTAGTGAATCAGCCTTGCACTCAAACACAACAAAAATTATGTGACTGTCCTTGTGTCATTTATGACTATCCTTGTCACAAATGAGGATGTCTCACAGTGACTGTCCCTTGTGCAATTGCCACTTGAATTGTGACTGTCCTTGTGACATTATCAAGAAGAAAAGCATTTTCATGGTTCAATACCAATACATTCAAGTGGCAATTACACAAGGGACAGTCACTATGAGATGTCCTCATTTTAGTGCAATAGAGAGATGTCCTCATTTGTGACTGTCCTTGCAGTGACTGTACATTATCATGTTGTCTTTACAGTGACTGTCCTCATTTATGACTATCCTTGTCACAGATGAGGACGTCTCATAGTGACTGTCCCTTGTGTAATTGTCACTTGAATTGTCACATTATCAAGAAGAAAAGCATTTGCATTTGTATCTGTCATAGTTGATGGGGTTCTGTACTTGAAAAAAATGAAGATGTGAATATAGATGTTCTGTCGGGATGGGCTAACTCCATATAACTTGCAGAACACCAACCTACATGGCACTTGAGGTGATTGTGAATAAGGGCTACAATGGTTAAGAATAATCTTATTAACATGTTTGACAAGTGTCAAAGCATGGTGGATGCCATGGGTGTCCTCATGAGACAGTCACACTGTTCTACCAAATGAAACAAATGGGTTGCCAAATTGATCAGTCCACATTTTCCAACATGCTCAAAGCTTGTGCTGAAATGGGAGCTCTATAATAGGGTATAGATATCCATAGCATAAAGGATAGAGGATTTTCTCTATTCTTCATTCTTAAACTAGTGAATCAGCCTTGCACTGAAACACAACAGAAATTATGTTCAACCATAATTGGTTGAACATAATTTCTATTATTTTTGAGTGCAAGGCCGATTCACTAGTTTAAGAATGAACAATAAAAAAAGTACTCATGTGAATATCAGTAAATGGACAAATATATCAAAGGACTGTAAAATAGAATAGCATAAAGGATAGAGGATTTTCTCTATTGTTCATTCTTAAACTAGTGAATCAGCCTTGCACTAAAAAATAATAGAAATTATGCTCAACCATAATTGGTTGAACATAATTTCTGCTATTTTTGAGTGCAAGGTTGATTCACTAGTAAGCCTTAAACAATGAACAATCCCTCAAACTCCCAAGTCTGTAATTTGTGGGTCAAACCAATTAATCAAGAAAGTAATCATGTGAATATCAGTAAATGGACAAATATATCAAAGGACTGTAAAATAGAATAGAAAATACAAATTCACAATAGCCAGCTCATATTACCACAGTCGTTACATTTAACCTAGCACATGAATAGAAAATACAGTAAACAACACATTGGACTAGAAGAACCATAACTGCATTTTGAGACAGGTTTACAATGCCAAGATTAAATCCATAATTCTAATTAAATCCATCACAAGATCAGATTTTAAAAACAACAGATTAAATCCATAATTCTGATTGTTTTAATATGAAACATTAGTTTTGATTTGAAACATAGATCAACTAAAGTCCTCCAAACTTCCGTATCATATATGTGACTCTCTCCCCTTCATCCATTGTCAAGAACAATACGGCTAATTTTGGATCATGCATTAAGTTTTCATATGCATCAAGCATAGTAGCCTGGCTAAGGCCAGGGATTGCTTTAAGTGCTTTATACAAATCCGCTGCATAATTTTTCATAGTAGATGTTCTATCCACTTTCAGAGGTTGTGCAAGGCCTGTTGTAATGCCTGTAGATTTACTATTTGATCACTTCGCAAATCGAATCCAACGATCCTACCATGCTTCCCCTCTTCCTCTTTGGCCTCCTTGACGATGTTGAAGGGTTGTCTCTGCCACTTGCAGTAGATTGGTTCGATGTAGGTGTATCCAAACCATGATAAGTGAAATCCTCCTCATCATTGAAATCTTCCTTGGTCTCTTGAGTTGTTGCAGCTGCAGTGCCCTCAGCTATGTCATTCCCAACAATATATGATAATTCATTGTAGTATTGAAACGAATGCCTCTTATACATTCTGGCATTTTTAAATTCCTTTCTATGTATGATAATATAACAATTGAATTCATTATTGGTCTTTCATTACTTAAAAAGATATATTCAACTTAAAAGGAGATTTTAAGACCATGTTACCTTTAACAACTCATCCCAAACACTATCATCGGCATCCATAGTTTGTGTACTCTCATTCCATGCTAAGCCGCTTGTATTCCTCAAGTCTTTCATGACTCTATACCCTTGCTTCCAAGTTTTCAGCTTGTTCTTGAAGTTATCCTTCGATAGCTTCATTTTCAATTCATTATTGAACCTCCTTTCAATGGCTGTCCAAGCCTCTTTTTTGAACCCCTCTTCAGCTTTTTTTCCAAGCTGCACTTGCTCTTGTAGCAAATCTAGCAACTTCCGTTCTATTTCTTTTGTCCAAAAAACCTTCTTGCAAAAAGAAGTTGGATGGATAACTTGAATGTCACCATCCATGTTCATGTTTACACTCGTAGACATACCCAAGGCACACAACATGAGTTACCCACTTCTTTTGACAAGATCAATTGCAATGTAAACAAATGCAAAGAGGCATATATGTAGATGTAAACATTAAATATAGCAACACTAAACATAACATGACAATATTAAATATAACATGACAACATTAAATATAACAACATTGAATATGACATGACAACACTAAATATGCCATAACGGCTTTTAATACATATAATATCAGTTCGTGAAATTTATGAAATCTGACATTAAAGTTTAAACACTACCATAATAGTTATTCAACCGACTAAGATCGATTTCTATAGTCTTCCCACATCCTTCTTGCTATTTCATCTCAAAATTTGCCCCAATCATCTCTTTCACGCTGGCTCAACCCATATGTCTCAAGCACTAGTACATCTATCCGATCACGACCATCTTCCTCTTCAAATTCCATCTCGGATGGAAGGTCATCCTCTATCATAATGAAGTTGTGAAGTATGCAACATGCCAAAATAATCTTTTTTTGTGTCTTGATTTGATAAGATGTCACATGCTTCAAGATAGGAAAATGCTGGTTCAAAATCCCAAATGTACGCTCTATTACATTCCTGAGTGAGGAGTGTCGATGATTAAACAACTCTTGCGGGGTTTTTATTGGGTTTTCTCTTGAAAACTCCTTTAGGTGGTAGTGTGTGCACCGATAAGGTGCAAGAAATCCTGGTATGTTTGGATATCCAACATCGACCAAATAATATTTACCTAAACAAAACAAAATGTCATTGTTATAATGTTGTCTTATTTTTTGTATGCTTGAATAATATAATCATATTTTACAAACCTGGGGGAACTACCAATGGATCTGCTCTAGATAGAGCCGAAGCTAGAACACGGCTATCTGCAGCAGACCCTTCCAAACTAGCAAGGATGTATTGAAACTTATAATCAAATGAACACACTCCCATAACACTCTGCGACAAGTTGCCTTTTCTATTGCGATATTTAGCTTGCATGTTGACATCCACAATGATTGGTATATGGGATCCATCAATTGCTCCCACACAGTCCTATAGTCAGAAAAAGTCATAGGTCTAATGAACACACGATAATAGGATTACAACTCAATCAAACAAAATTGAACCACTAGGAGATATACCTTGAAGTATGGATCAAAACGGATCATCCCACTGATTTCCCAAGGAGTGTTTGGACCAAGAGGTATAAAATAATCTGCATGGAGTGCTAAGATAGCCATCAAGACCTTGTGGAAGTATCAGCTTACCGTCTCTCTGGAATGCAAAAAGTTATGGGAAATCTTACGATTCCTTAGATTGTGGCCAAGAGTATGGAGGAACATGACTAATTGTTCTTCTAACGCGAGGATTTATGTATATCTGATGCTTCCTTTTTGCCTTAAAATATTGGCTAGTTTAAAGAAGGATCATCTACTCATGCGTATTTGGTCAAAGAAATCCATCTCATTGGAGTTGATAATATGCTTATAAAAAGGAATTACATCTCTTTTGCGCTTACGCATATTTTGACTACCTTCTTTTACAGACTCTGTTATGGTTGTGACAAGGGTGGCTAGAACAACTACAACAACAGGCAGGACTCTTCTCCTCCTCATAAATTGTCCTTCAAGTTCAATATCATCAATGAGATCCATTAAATTACCTAAAAATACCAACAAAACAATCAACAAACAACATAAGAAAACACCCAACTATAATGCATAGTCAGTGAATAGAGTTGCGGGTTGAGTATACAACATATGTAGACAAGAAATGGAATATGGTATCTACTGATTTGGTTGATGATGAAAGTAATTGAGCATAAATTAGTTGAGAAAAAAATAACTTTATTCAGTTCATACTTTACCTGCTGATAACGTTCAGGCATGACTATGAAGTAGAATTGGAGAATTGAATGTGATACTTATAAGCTTTGTGTATATTGTAATTTTTAAATAGTTGAAGCTTGTGTTTCAAAATAGTGGTTGCTGGGTGATGGGCACTGTGAGATGTCCTCATTTGTGACAAGGACAGTCACAAATGAGGATAGTCACTATAAAGACAACATGATAATGTACAGTCACTATAAGGACAGTCACAAATGAGGACATCTCTCTATTGAGCTAAATGAGGAGGTCTCATAGTGACTATCCCTTGTGTAATTGCCACTTGAATGTATTGGTATTGAACCATGCAAATGCTTTTCTTCTTGATAATGTCACAAGGACAGTCACAATTCAAGTGGCAATTACACAAGGGACAGTCACTGTGAGACATCCTCATTTGTGACAAGGATAGTCACAAATGAGGACAGTCACTGTAAAGACAACATGATAATGTATAGTCACTGTAAGGACAGTTACAAATGAGGACATCTCTAGGGTGAACGGAAAAATGAAATACTTTATCGCTTTCCATCCATTTGTGGATGGTCAGACCTAAATAATCAGTAAGACATTGGTGAAACTCTTGAGAGGGTATAATAAGCAGTATCTCAAGCCACAATAGAAACATTACATGCATTGGCCACTTAAATTATATAGAGCGATTCACAACAGGGTCATCTATGCGAACATCTTGCCAGTTAGATCTTAGATTGATTTATTCAGCAAAGGGATAGTTGAATGGTTGGGGACACTTAACATCAGGCTACATAAGAAAAGGGTCCAAATGCAGTAATATGTCCAATAGGCTAAATATAGCCTAGTGGACATTAATTTAATTTCTTTCTAAACGTCTATGATGCCTCGTTTCATAGATGGTCAATTTCTACCTAAACGTCTATGATGCCTCATTTATTTAAGACCGTTGGTAATAATGTCAGATCTTGTCATTACTCGCAAAACTATACAAGTGGCTTCAAAACTGAACAAAATCTTACAATCCTCTTTAAAGTTGTGCAGATTCTCGAGGAAGATCTTATGTCTTTTTAAATACCCAAAGTTATTTTTAGCTCACCCACTAATCCAAACCAAAATTTTGATATGGGTGTCTTGAAGTAGCCTCTTATTAGTAACAAGAGCATGCTAATTATTTTGTTGTTTATATCTATATCAGATTGGTGTTTATATTTGTATTAGCTTATGTTGTTTGACCATTAGATTCTTACAATTTGTAATCAAATATCTTGGTCTGGCACAGTTTTTGCACAAAGTGGTTGTATTTTCATAAACAAGAGCTTGCATTTTATTTCCTAATTTTGATTGTAAAACAATTAAGTTCATAAGAGCTTTATGTATAACTACATTCATAAATAAGCAAGCAAAAATACACCTATTTTTATGTCTTTGTCAACTTGTCAGAGTAGAGATATTGTCGCAAGGTTTTCCTTGTCTATTTAAAAATTTGCTCATCCTATAACTCTAGAGGTTGACCAAGCAAATAGACCCACACATGTGTCATACTATTCAAATTTGCCTCTGGTTCGAATCTTGTTTCCATTTGCACATTATCATGTTGTCTTTACAATGACTGTCCTCATTTGTGACTGTCCTTGTCACAAATGAGGACATCTCACAGTGACTATCCCTTGTTCTCACCGTTCACTATCATTTTTGTTCTCACCTAGTGCTGTTATTTGAAATAGAGAGATATCCTCATTTGTGACAACAAAGACGATACCTTTGAGGGAAATGTTAGAATCCCTTAATTTCCCTCAAAGGTATCCTCTATGTTGTCACAAAATGAGGACATCTCTCTATTTCTTGGTGCAAGCTATGTTTCAATTTTTGCTGTTGGCGCTCTATGGCACCCTTACCTCCTCTCAGCATTGATAAATCAGGTTGGTATGCTACTCACAATAACTAATTGGACAAGTACATCTATTCCCCCATCCAAATACTTATCTGCCTTAAAAAATAATATGATTTATATTGTGATATTGCTGTCAGGATTCAACTGCTTGAGTCCTGATAGCAATATCACAATTGACTTGCCATGGAAAAATATCTCCTTCTTATCAATACCATTTATAACTTATTAAAATTAGTAATAAGGGTCATCAAACCTGATCAAGAAAGGGCTCATGTTAAACAGAAAATTGAAATCTACAAGTGTAAACTTAATATGAAAATAAAACTAAAATCAAAGCCAAAACCCAAATATGATATTAAGGTTAAGTCTAGCAATCTACTATGATAATGAGTGAGATCAATAAAAATGGATATAACTATTTTGGGAACTTTTGGTAGTCTAGTGCCACAATGAGAAATGGATTTACATGAGCTATAGGGGTTTGTTAACCGACTAGCATTCCATACTCTGAGGTTTCCTTATGTGATTTCATACACTAGATTGGTGTTTCCATAGAGAAATATCATTCTTGCAATCACAAAGACCTCATGCTAGAGCTCAACATGACAAGAACACTTTGACAACTGCTCTTATCCCCAATTGAATATTAATATATCCCAAAAAATTAAGTAGCTAAAATGCTACAGCAATCTAATTGAAAAGCCCCTCCAAATTCATCTTGTTTATATCATAACTTCCTTTTTTACTTCTTGTTGTAGACACGCAAAAATGGACAAGTGCTTTTAAACTGCAAAAATCAATAAAATGGCTTAAAATCATCAAAATGCACTAATTCAATAAAAAAGGGATCAAATCAATTAAAATGGACATAATTAAATCAAATTTGACAAAATCAATTAAAGAAAAGGAAAAATCAAATAAAGATGTTAAATAATTAAATCAAAGATTAAAGGGGTGAAAAGCACTACATAATTGATTTTAATCAATTAGTTGTATAGTTATTTAAATCAAAAATCAAAATGAACCTATTACCCTTACATGGCTAAATTTAATTAATTAATTGAATTTAATAATTCCTAATATATTTCAACAAAGTTGAGCAACCAATAAGAATTGAGGAAAAAAGACATAAATCACTCAAAAAGGATGAATCTCAATCACTCATTCTAAAGTTTCAATCGCAACCACTCAATCTTGTCCTTTTGTCCAAAGCTTTGAGACAAACATTTAAATAGTCCCCCCATTTATGAACAAAGCAAAGTATTTGACTCAACCAAGGGTTAATCATGATTACTTCACTCCACCCCCTACCCTTGGGAATTTACTATAAATATGAAGCATTTTGAGAGCAATTGATATCTTAGAACTTCATTTGCAAAGCATTGTTACTATAGGCAATTGAGAGCATTCTAAGAGCAATTAAGAGCATTTGGAGCAATTAGCATAATCTTGTTAATTTGAGCTAGAACTATCATCATAAAAGCATTGTAAAAGCATAGCAGCATACATTCTTGTTTTAGAAGTGTCACTAGTGAAGATTTGAGCTGAGAGCTTCACTTACCACCTCTTTCTAGAGAGCCATGAGATGCTATAGATCTTAGTTTCATTTTTAAATAGATTTGCATTGTATTTACTTTTAATTGTTGCTATTAGATCTTAATTTCATGAAGGTGATTAACATCATCACACACTTGTAACAGAGAGTACAAGAATTGCAGAGAGAGAACGGGGGAAGATTAAAAAAAAAATGGGTTCTTTCATTTTTTCTTATTAGAATTTGTATGTGGGTGAACTTGATGTTGTGAATTCTAATGGTGGGGAGTAGGATAGTGGAGTTTTCTAGGCTTTCTGGGTCTATTGTGTAGTCTGGTTTTGCAGGTATGGATTTTGGGCAGGGAGGAGATGGAGGTTTTGGTTCAAGAGGAGGGGAATCAACAATGGCTAATTTATTACATGATCACCAACATAGAAGCAATAACAGCGACGTTGGTTCTGCAGATGGTGTTTTGAAGCCTTGCAGATCTATTCCAGAGATGGGTTTCTGCAAGTCCAGAGATGATGATGATAGAGGGGCAAAAAATCATTAGAATCCTATGAAGCTTGCCAGGACTAACTCCTTCCCATTTGACCTCAAGATGCACAATCAACATCAGCAAATGATGAGGACTAATTGGGGCTATGGTACAAGCAATTCAACTGATGGGGGTGTCTTGTTTAAGACTGATGCCTCCTGCAAGAATGAGCTTGCATTTTATACAGATAGGGTTGCTCTGATACAGCAGCCTTATTACCCCTTCAAATCTGCAGGTATGGTGTTGGTATACCAGTGCCCTCGGACCTGCTTATGCCCATTCAGAAAAGATGAAATACGATATAATGATAGAGGCGAGGACACATGACACTAACTTTTCTAAGGAAAAATAAAGAGGAAATACACATTGCAACATAGAAATGAATGTTATCACTATTTTACAACAAAGAAATAGAGCCAACCATCCTGAAACTCCAACCATCATAATGAAACTTCAAAATGTAGAAACCCTACACTATGTAAAGAACTAAAACCCTACTGTGTAAAGTTTCACCTCCTTGTCCAAGAGAAGGATTTGCTGCAGAGAACAGCCACAATGAAGACGACAGCGAATGATAGTGAACGGTGAGAAAATCAATGATAATTTTGGTGGATAATGTAATCGGATGCCAAATTTTTATATTTTTCCTGAAGTGGACCTGACGATTGATAAAATGGGAATTTGAAAAGTGGAATTAGAATGAGAATTTCTAATTCCACCTTTTCAAATGGAAGATGGAATGCCCATTTTTTGGGCAAAATTGGAATTTTGAAATTCCAATTCCTCCTTGTTAAGATGGACACAAACATGGAATAGAAAAATCTGAAAATGCTATTTCGGATTATGGGCTCATATTCCATGTACCAAACGGGCCCTTTAAGTTCATTAAAGCAATCGATGGTTAATGTATGAAAGCTAGTGGAATAGGTAGGTGGTCTAATCATATAAACTAGAGATCAAACCTACTTCCATTCCACTTATTTCATTAGAGGAGATTGACACTTGACTCAAACTTTAAGCAAATGGAGGTAGGCACAAGTTGAATGGAAAGTGATTTGAAATGATGCATTCCCCTTTCATTGATTTATTGGTTGTGTTTGATATGAATTGGTTTAATGCAACTAGGATTAGGTAAAGGACAATAATTTGAACATTTATCAACATAAATAGAGAACTACATGTTTGATAAAGCAATATTGAACACAAATTTGAAAGAAGAGATAGAGGAATTTGTCATTAAAATTTGGGCTCGAAAAGGTAGGACTAATTATGTTAGGCATCATCATCCTAGTAGACTAAGGTGCATGATTTCCTAGAATTCCAAGTAATGTACTCCATTTCATCTTGGAATAGCAATCCGATCTATATGTGAATTGTTTAAAGTTGGAATTTCTTGTCTAGTATTGGTATATTTTGCTCTTGTATCCATTTGGAATATTACAGATGATGCATATGATTGATCTAACTGAGTTATGACATGCAACTTATTTATGCTAAAAACTACATTTGCAACTGTAGAGGACACCATTTGGCCACTTAACTTAGGGAAACAAAGTCAAGATATAATCATGTCTAATTCACATTCAAACTATATGCAATTTTAGAAAATTGGCATGATTGGAGCAACTCTTTCTCTTTTGGTTTCATTTAAGCCAAGGATGTTATTCCTAAAGATCTTTGTAAGATAAATGATACTAAACTAACCACATTGCTTAACAAAACTCTACACATGGAGACACTCTAAAAGGTAATTAAGATAATTGATAAATAATAAAAGTAATAGTATAAATATTAAATGGTCAAATTTAAATAATTAAATTAGAGGGACTTGTAATTATCTATTAAAAATGAAATAGAACATAGATATTACATATTTTTTTTAGAAAAAAATTATTTCTGAAGTGATTCCAAGCTTTTATTAATTAAGTAGAAACAAAAACATCAACAAAACTCATACAATCTCTATTAATCTAATAACATTATAGCAAGATGAGAGACTATTAAATACCCACACCTCCTCTATTCCAAGCAACAATGAGCATGAATAGACAAGCCAAAGTAATGAGCATGAGTAGACATGCCACAGTTCTTCTATTATGTATTGTTCATTAATGACTTCTCTAAGAAATTATAGACATCTTTTCTCAATACACCAATGTGCAAGTTTAACATTACTCAAATACAACATATAAATATAATAAATACAGCCTAAAATAAATAATTAAATGCAATTATAAAAAAAATTATGCAAAATGGACTAACACCTACCTAATTCATTTAATATTTTTTTAGCACTAGAGTTGGTGTAAATAAAATATTGAATAAATATGGGCGTGGAATATGGAGATTTTGGTACGACTTTATCTTTTGTAGAATTGTTGAGGAAAAGCACAACTAATACAATTAATAATTCCCTAACTATGGCCAATAATGAGAGTATTATGGCTAGAGTTCCCACCATGACAAATTTGAAAATGAGAACAGGAAGGTGTAGATAGGGTTTTTATAGCCAAATAAGGTGAAAAAGGGGAGGCCGAACCAAAGGCTAGTTTCTTCAGACATTTGTTGTTGGTGCTAGGGCCACGAGGGCCATCTAGGATAGTAGCCTCTAGTGGGCAATCAAACAACGGGGTATCTTTAACCATGATAATTATTTTAAGGGGACATGTAGTCAAGTGAAAGTGGTAGAGACAACAAATTGGGCCTTCATTTAGGGGAATAGGTGGTTTATCAGGGTTCCTAGTGGCAGTGACAAAGACATCCTTAATAGATGTCCCCAAAAAGGTAAGTAGGAAAAAGGGGTGACTAAATAGTTTACTCTGATGGAAATGGTAGAGTGGCTTGTGGTAGAAGTAATAAGCCTTAATCCTTCCTTCCAAAATAAATAATTTCATCAATATCAACCATACCTAGTCTTAAGGGGTTGATAACTATACTTTGTCAAATCTAGTATGCAATTTGATAGGTTTTTTACCTTCCTTGAAGAACATTGCCAGACTATTATTATCTACTACTCTACTCTATCTTTTCCACTTTCTAACTCTGGAACTCATACCTATAGCCTTAGCAATGATATCCTCATTAATCTCAAAGGAGATACCACCAACCCTCAACCACCTTTTGTCGCAAGAGATAGAGAATTGGGAAAAGATACTCTAATTGTAACCATTTAAACATTCAAGGAACTAAGAAACCCCATCCTCACAAAAACTATGCCCCTCTCTCTGAATTCATCATTGTACTTGGCTCTATGTGGAGTATATCGCCACCCATTCTCAGATAGAAAGCAAAGGCACTCACAAACTTGATGAAATTCACCACAAACGCAACCAATTTAGAATAATAGACTATATTCTAGAGAAAATGTGAATAAGAGAAAATAAAGATGGTGAATGTGTGCTAAAAAGAAAGGCATCAAAACAAAATGCTCTCTTATCAATTTTCCTAACATGTCTCATAGAGTCATAGGTACAATACATGAATTGGAGGAGATAAAGTTGAAAATATGAGTGCCCACATCTATGAAATGCAACACCTCTCAAAGGGTGAAAGTTTGGATCTATTTTGTCTGTATGCCTTCTCGAATCAAGAAGGAAATAGGTCGCTCGAGCAGTTGGAGAGGCTAGCTCATCAAGTTGTAGAAGAATGTGGGAGGTTTCCACTGGCCATAAAGATAGTTGTGACATCCGTGGCCAAGTCTTCCCTCATATCAGATTTGGAGTCAAAAGTGAGCCAGTTAAAAAAGATAGGAAAAATAGAGGACTCCATCATGAATATTTTAAAGCTCAGTATGACTCCCTTCCTCCAAATCTAAAGTCTTGGTTTTCTTATTTATCTTTGTGGGACACATGTTTTTCTTTATCTAACTTTGAAGTTCATAAAGCTATACACCAAGACTATGTAATATATTTGTGGATATCAGAAGGATGTCTTCCCCAAGGAGAAGAGAGAGAACAATGGGATATTAGGTTAAGTTATTTACATCAACTTGAACATTTATGTTTGTTAGAAGTAGACATAGTTATAGTTCTTATACTATACATGACTTGTTGCTAGATTTGGTTATAAATATATGTAAAGAACATGAGTGTGAATTTGATCTTCCTTTCAAAGAAATAAGGTGTCGTAGGTTACTACTAGCTAAAAGGGGATTAGATACAAATGCAATTTTAGAAAGGACTATTCTTTGTCAGCAATTTCTCTGCATACAGTCATTCTCTCATAATCTTGACATCACAAGAACTCCAGAATAGTTGCTTGATCATGTCAGAGCACTTAAAATAATTGACTTTAGTCATATTGCCATCTCTACAATGCCAAAATGCGTTGGGAATTTGAAACTTCTGAAGGTTTTGAATTTGTCTTACACAAAGATTGGGGAAGTGCCAAATTGTGTAAGAAGACTAAAGAGTCTTCATTTTCTTGATGTTTCCTATTATAAAAGCTTGCAAAGTCTACCTGAGTGGATAGGGGGGCTGAAATCACTTTCCTATCTCAATGTAGAGTGGTGCTCAAAAGAGTTACTCAAAACTTATATGCCCAAGGGAATATCACAACTCTTGAGTTTGAGAATGTTGAGATCAGGTTTCCCCAAACTGGGTACTAAAGAGAGTAAGTTCTTCAGTGTTAGAGATGTTGGCAATTTAATCAATCTCAAAGAAACAAGGTTCTACTTAAATGATGTAATTGGATTGAGAATTATACATGATGGTGTTCTTGACCATTTGGTAGAGATACAAATTTTGGCAATAATGAATACAATTCTTGCAACATAGGGTGATAGAGAAGAATCTGCCCTTCCAACATTCCCAGAAAAGATGAAAGTTGTCAAAGATCTTCCACAACTTGAAATCGTTTGTTTCTCTATGCCAAGCTAGATATGTGGAATGGAAAATCTTACATATCTTGCCTTGGATGGGTGTAGTGATTATGGATGCGGCTAAGCTCCATCCAAAATGTACCATTGACCAAATTCAAACTATCCGAAAACATAACAGATTTTTGCAAAAAATTAGTATCTGTTCTTCATGGTTTGCATATTTGGAATAAAAAACAACAAAAAAATCACTTCGCTTTCGCATATTTGCAAAAAAAAATTCAAAATATTTTTTTCTTTTGTACATTTTTATCAAGAGCTTAGCCACCGCTCGTTTCTCTGTGCCAAGCTGGATATGTGGAATGGAAAATCTGACAAATCTTGCCTTGGATGGGTGTAGTGATTATTCATCACTCCAAAAGATGCCCAACTTACAATATTTGATTTTAAAGGATGATTCAAAATACTTACCAAAGGAGTTTGGGGAGAGTGGGGGAATTCCTAAGCTGGGTAAGTTGAAGATTAAAGACTTCCCTCTTTTGGAGGAGTTGCCGGTGTTGGAAGAGGAGGCAATGTCATGTCTGGAAGGACTATAGATAAAGAATTGTCAGCATATGAAGAGAGTTCCAGAGAGATTGGAGCGGCTGAGGAAACTGAAGAATATAGACGTGGTGGAGAAGGCAAGTGATGAGTTAAAGGATAGGTTAAAAGAAGGCAAGAAGGATTGGAATAGAATTAAAGAAAATAACACCCCTCCCCACACCCCCCCCCCCCCCCCCCATGAAGATCACCTTCTATTAGATGTAGAGTAGGATATATAGTTGTGTAAAAAAATTATGAGTAACAATTAATGCTTTAAATAATCTTTGAACGACTCTTTAAATTTCAAGTTGTATGACAACATTGTAATCACCATCCTCATCAAATTAATCTTGTGCAATATTGGAATAGCGAGACATCTATTATAACAACCTTCAAGTGGTGGATTATCATTCCAAGTGCTGTAGATACAAAATGATTGTCCAACATCAAGATGGTAACTAGTGATGGGGGTTGTTTTAAGTTAAATAGATGTTCAAAGGCAAACTTTTGGGAGTTAAGTAGAATTTCCACATTTTTGATAAACTCCCAAAAATTTGCCTTTGACATCTTTGTAGGATAAATTATAATAAACTGATCACATTGCTTAACTAAACTTTACACACGGAGACACTCTAAAAGATAATTGAGATAACTTGTAAATAATAATAATGATAGTATAAACATAAAATGTACAAATTTAAATGATTAAATTATAGGTTCTTATAATTAACCATTGAAAATGAAATGGAGCACAGATACTACATAAATATTTTTTTTGAAAAAAAAAAATCAGTGAAGTGATTCCAAGCTTTTTTAAATTATGTAGAAACAAAAACATCAACAAAACTCATACAATCTATTTTAGTCTAATAACATTATAGCACGATGAGAGATTGTAAAAATAATCACACCTTTATTTAAGCAACAATGAGCATGAATAGACAGCCAAAGTGGTGAACAATGAACATGAGTCGACCTATTTCATTTAATATTTTTTCAGCACTAGAGTCGGTGTAAATGGAATATTGAATAGATATGGCCGTGGAATATGGGGATTCTCGTACGGCTTATCTTTCGCAAAATTGTCCAGGAAAAGCAGGAGATGTGAAGGAGTGGAGAATTTTTGATAGATTTCCCACCGAAAGGCAGCTTCTAGGAAATTATGTAGAAAGTTCGTAAGAAAATTCTACAGGAATTCCACACGCTCTGTTACCGCGCTTTACTGATTGCATTCTACAATTTTCGCAGACATGAAGCTTCATTTGCAAGATGTGAAACAGTGGAGAACTTTGATTAATTTCTCACCAAGAGGCAGTTTTGAGGGAAATATCGAAGAAGTTCATAAGAAATTTCCGCACAAATTCCACTCCGTATTTGACAGCGTTAAATTTTATAGAGCCCACCCACCCCCTTGCTTTAGCAATTGCATTTCCATACTTGCGTGCCACATTTTAGAAGCTTTTCGAAGTTTTACAGAACGAGTGATGGAGTGTGAGCCTTGTACCTCCATTATCTCCTTCGATGTCAACAAGTTTCATGTGTTTCTCAGCTTTCGCGGACCAGATGTCAGAAATACCTTTGTCGGCCATCTTTACACAGCTCTATCTCAAGCAGGGCTTTGGGTTTTCCTCGACAGCGAAGAACTGGAAAAGGGCAAAGGCATCGATTCCACTTTGCAAACGGCCATTCAAACAAGCGACATTCTCATCCCCATTTTTTCCAAACGCTATGCGGAATCAACTTGGTGTCTGGAGGAGGCGGCGAGGATGTGTAGATCGAGTGGCTTCATCATTCCCCTGTTTTATGATGTGGAGCCTTGCGATGTACGCTACCCTCAAAGAAATGGAGGTGCTTTCGCCAAGGCGTTCGAAAAGCATTACAGCCGTTTAGATCGACACGGTGATGAGACAATTGAGGAATGGAAGAGAGCTCTTCATCAAATCTCTGGTTTCTCTGGTTGGTCCCTCCAAGAGGAATCCGGGTAAGCAGTTTGGATCCTCGTTTAATTGTCAGGCAATGACTAAAAAATATGGCAGAATGGAATTGCTTTGTTATGGGTAAATGAAATAAACCATTTAACTTCCATATACAGACTCCAGAGAAACTATCTAAATTGAAAATTAATTAAGTCAGAGTAGTTCTTTGTATATATGAAATCAATTTTATTATAAATTTTTCAAATCAATCTGATTATTATACAGAAAGATTGTGACTCGAACATGCTGGTTATTTTCTATGTTTTTCGTTTAGATTGTTGAATCAATTTGATCCATTATCAGGATTGAGCTTTCTGATTGTGCTTGCTATTATTCTGATGATGATGTGATCTGAAACATTGATTAAAAAATCAAATACAATCTAAATTAGAACATACAAAATAACTATTATAGACTGTGAAAAACTGATATTCTTAATTGAACATACTGATTAAATTTATTTTACTTAAAAATGTACATTTTTAATAAAAATAATTTGAAAAATATGTGATCTACTCTAATTTGTAGAGGAATTATTTAGAAGCGATTATCTGTTACTTTTTTCTACTGAATTATCATATTAGTTATGACTTAGCAAAATAACAAAGCCGTGTATTTTATTAGTTTGCATCTTCTTTTAATTGTTAGTCAAGACTTGAAATCTATGGCAGATTGAAATTGCTTTACTATTAAATATTATTGTATTTTTGAAGAAAGATTTACATTGAATTTACAGGTATTGAAATTTGAAATAAACATGTAACTGTTATATAGAGAAAAACTATCTAATTTGAAAATTAAATAGATTTAAGAGAGTATAAAAATTAATTCAGGCCCAAACCAAAAGAAAAATTATCTTAATTCTGTGGCTTGACGTTAGTCATTTGTTTAGGAGACTAACTTTTTATTTAGTAAATACTCATCTTTTATTCACAATAATAATTTTCTACATCAATTGCAAGCAAACTATTTTCCCTAGGCAATCTATTTTATTGAAACATCTATCACAGATTAAATTGGTAAATTGTGTAGTGAGAAAACTACTCTAGTTTTTTCAAATCAATGGGAACATCACAGAGAGATAGTTTATTTCATGTGAATGTGTGAGATTTAGTTTATTTCATGTGAATGTGTGAGATTTCTTTTCTAAGTAATGTGAAAATGTGACATTTATTTTCTTAGTAATGTGAAAATATGTGATCTATAAATTAGCCATGTAATAGGTAAATTATTCACTTGAATATGTGTATTGTAAGCCAACTATTTTGCCAACTATTTTCTGTAGGCAATCCATTTTATTGGAACATATGTGACAAAATAAATTAGTCTCTGTTTAGTGAGAAAACTGTTTTACTATTCATTTTTCAAACCAATCTAATCATCATAGAGAATGTCTTTTCATGTTTAAAATATAAGTTTTTTTTTAATAGTATACAAATATGCCATCTATAAATCAGACATTTGCAGAATGGGTAAATTATTTACAAGCAGCTCGTTTGTTACTTTTCTCTACTGATTAGAATAGCAGAGTATTACTATATAAGTTACGACTTAGAAGAACAACTGACGGTCTCAAAGAGTTGATAATCACCAGTATTTTATTAGTCGGTAGCAGCAACCACCTACATAAGGGATTTGGATATTCTCATTATTCCTCCCTTACATGAGCTTTGTCCTGTCCTCAGATATGCGCCTAAGCTTTGCTGGCTGTACCCAACCTATGACATTCTCTTAATAATAATTTAACTTCTGATTGTCTTTGAAACATTTTGCATTGACAAAGTCATTTGCTACTTGTACCAGCTGTTCGGAATGCTATAAGCTGGCTGTATTCGTGGAATTGTATATGCTTCACATCTTTGTTTCTATGATCATAATAATTGTTTTTTCATTAGTTTTAAGAGCTTTAAATTTGTATCGTAGGCTCTAATACATAGAAGGTGATTTTCAGGCATGAAGGGGGACTAGTAAAAGCAGTTGTGAAAGGCGTGTTGGATATCTTGAACAAGAGGGTTCCACTAGACGTTCCTACGCATCTTGTGGTACTTGAAAATGATATTCGTGAACTAAAAAACAGTTTACATCTTAATTCTACAGACATACGTTTGGTGAGGGTGGGAATCAGTGGCATAGGTGGTGTTGGGAAAACCACATTGGCCAAGGTCGTTTACAATGAAATTCATAGCAGATTTGATGCCTCTTGCTTTCTCTTCAACATTGGAGCTACTGCACAGAACAACACTAAACTAATGGACTTGCAGAGGATAATTTTAGGGAGTTTGGTAAATTACCAGGGAGAAGTATCAAGTGTTGATGAAGGGAGATCTCTTATGAGAGATCGACTGCGAGGAGTTCGGGCTCTTGTGATTTTGGATGATGTGAACGATAGAAGGCAGCTGCTTGCTTTGTATGGCGATGGGGATTGGTTTGGGCATGGTAGCAGAGTCATCATTACTTCCCGAGACCAACACATTCTCAATCTTGCTAAGGTTGAATCAGTTTTTGAAATGAGTGGACTAGGGGAGAATGAAGCTCTCGAATTATTCAGTTGGCATGCATTCTGTAGGGCACTCCCGGAGACCCCTTACAAAGATCTTTCTACAAAAGTTGTGAGGGCCTGCCGAGGGAATCCTCTTGCATTAGAAGTCATTGGATCACATTTGTTTGATAAGGAGGTGCCCAACGACATCCAATGTTGGGAAGAAGTTGTTCATAACATTGGGGATTATCCAGAAATATCTACAATCCTTCAAACTAGTTATGATGGACTCAGCCATGTCGAGAGGGAAATGTTTCTGGATATAGCTTGCTGCCTTGTTGGTGAAAGGAAAAGTCACGCTGATCTTTTCTGGGAAGTTTTATACCCAAATAAAGTTCAAACAGCCATCAAGAATCTTTCGCTGAAAATGCTTATAAAGATTGGTGGCCCTTATGGTACCCTCCATATGCATGACCTTCTGCGGGAAATGGGAAGAGGAATTGAAGAGCACACTGATAATAATAGCAGACTGCGGCTGCCTGTGGGCGCACACAGAGCTCTGAACAGAGAAAGAGTAGACACTATGAAAATGCTTGTTTACACAGGACAGAATGAAAATGAGCCTGTTGTCATGCATAACATGCCTTCGCTGCGCTACCTATTTTTGCAAAATACAAAAGTAGCGGTCAATATTGTAAAGCTAGCTCCGAATTTGATATGGATAAAAATTAGAAATTGTGAGATTGTAAGCGATAGACATACATGGATGATGTCAAGAAACAAACTCCAGTTGGATGGCAGTTGGTCTCAAGTCAGGATATTAAGTCTTAAGAGGTGTGCATTTCCCACGAAAACCCCAAACATGCTCTACAGCTTGGTGAACCTTCAATGCTTGTATATACAGCAATGTGACGCTCTCACAACACTTCCAAGCACGGTCGGTAACTTGTCACAACTTAAGGAGCTCAAATTGTGCGGCTGTAAAAGTTTAACAAGCCTTCCTGATACTCTGGGCAATTTGGTGCAACTGGAAGAGTTGTGTTTGGAAGACTGTGCAGATCTAAAATCCCTTCCAAGCACTTTAGGCAATTTGGCTCAACTACAAATGTTGGACTTGAGTCATTGCTCAGGTTTAAGGATTCTTCCCAACACAATTGGCGGCCTGGCACAACTCCGGACTTTCTGTTTGTATCATTGTTCAAGTTTACAAAGACTTCCTGACACGTTGGGAAAGTTACGAAAGCTTAAATGGTTAAATCTTCACCGGTGCTCAGGCCTTGGAAGCTTTCATCATATCGTTACCAAGTTAGCCCAGCTTAGGGAGTCCAACAGGTAAAATATCATTTATAGATGCATGTAATTTGGTGTAGGGAGACTCTATATAAGAACGTTGAAAGAAGATATCTTCCTATTATTTAGTTTGAAATTTTGTCTCATGGTAAAGTAATAAGGATCTTAAATTTTTCAGAAGCGCCGGATTGGGAAGTTTGGTGCAGAAGGAGTTCAATGTCTACCTTGGTTTCAGTGAAGCGGAGGGATCAGTAGAAACATTGAAGGAAGTAGAAACATCGATAGAACATCTTGGTTTCTGTGGAGCGGAGGGATCAGTAGAAACAATGAAGGAAGTAGAAACATTGATAGAAAATCTTCAAAAATCTGTTCGAATATGCACTAGGGGCAGGCAGGATGACCGAAGTCTCTGCACTGAGTCACTTCGTATATACAGGAGCAGGGACGATGACAATACCTGGGCAATTGATAACAGTGATATTCTTGTTCCTGTATTTTTCAGAGGCTATTTCAAATCCGATAGATGGTGGAGTGAAGATAGGGCTATGGACAACTCGAATGGCCTCATTATTCCTTTCGTTCCTTCTGAAAATGCGCTGTTGTGGGCTTGTAGCAAGAGTTGTTAAAATCCATAAATGTTGTACTGTAGGTCTACAAAGATTTGTAACACCCTAGTTTGTGTAAGGAAGGAAATTAGGAAATGAAGCATAAAGATTCCAATAAAAGTAATATTACAAGATAATATATGTAGGGAACTCACAAATCTATCGAGTGAACCGGATCCAAATAATAACAAGGGACGCAAGTGTCAAAGTTCCTGCCTATTGTAATGTGGCTTTTAGGGTAAAATGTGGTGAATTCAAAATATGCGTAATGAACATTGATTTTGTTGATTTTTTGTTTTGGTAGAGCGAGAAAATCTGAGTGTAATGAGAAGAATGAAATCTATTATTGCGTTGAGATCTGATTTTGAGTGGAGATATTAAAGTCACTAACTTTGGTGGAGCGAGAAAATCTGGTTGTAATAAGGAGAATGAAATCTATTATTGTGTTGAAATCTGATTTTGAGCGGAGATATTAAAGTCACTAACTTTTTGATCCAAATTTAGTGGTCAAAATTAATTGCAACATTGAACATTTTAAACACAACAAATAATTACTTCAACAAAGATTAACAACTAATTTTATTTGCTGCTATGAAATTAAGAAGGCTTCACTTTTATATTTCCAAAGTTAAAATAACAACAACTATTAGTAAGTATATCCTAAAAACTATATTAAATCCAAAAGAGCCTCCTTGGATAAATCCTCGCTGTACACATAGGCAGATGATCGTTAGACTTTGACGATATATTAATTGTTTTATCTTGTTTTTATTATTTATTTTTTCTTTATTATTTTAGTTTCTATTTTACAGCTGGAGCCCTAAGTTTTGAGCAACATGGCTTTCGTATACGTAGACACCGTATGATAAAATGGCAATGACACGTGAGCACAAAAAATCCCTTATGAGGTTGCCATGTGGTTTTGCCTTGAAAAATATATATTTTAAAGGAACTCATCCCAATAAATTAATAAATATATATTTGTACTTAGATTATTGTGGAGTGTGGACTAATATGGTTGAAATTTTGTGTCTTTTTAATTTAGTATTGCATTTTGAAAAGTAAAACCAAAAAAATATAAAAGTATTTTATTGTTTAGTGTAATGAGAAAGCATTTTGCCACGTTGACAGTGATTTCAGTTAACCCATTGCCACATTTACAGTGATTTCAGGGATCTGATTGCCACGTTTTAGTGGTTTACAGGAAACTAATCGCAAGCTTACAAAAGCAAATTTTAATACTTATACTGACAGATGTCGATAGATTTGTCACATTTTAGCGCAGGTTTTTAGAATTCGGTGTTACATTTGTCAATTACATTCCCTTGAATTTTTTATAAGTCTTGTTAACAAATAAAGTTTGTATCATGGCAGTCTTGAAGACCACATTTCTCTGAGACATTTTGTTACCTGTGAGGTGAAAGCGTAGTACTGAGAATATGGATTTGCTAGCAACAAAGTTCTGCTCAGAACGGATTGCGAAGTATGCATTTGTGTATGCTTATCTTAACAATAGGAAAATAGTCACAACGGTAGAGAAGGCCAATATCATGAAACTTGCAGATGGGCATTTTTTTGGAGTCCTGTCGTGAAATTGCAAAGAAATTCAAAGGGATCAAATATAATTAAATCATTGTTGATAACTGTTGCATGCAACTTGTTTCCAAACCTAAGCAGTTTGATGTGATGGTAAGTCTTCATACTATAGATTTTACATTGGCTCCAGTTATGTAATACTTGAAAATGCTTTGTGGAGAAAACTTTTACTTTAGGCATTGAAGCTAAATCTAATTGACGAGGGCTAAATAGTTTATAACCAATAAGCAAATAAACATTACTTTAGGGCAAAGCAGGGTTGGCAAACACTTTTAAAATTTTAATTAAAAAAATGCAATTTTTTTTTATGTTTTCAACTTCCTCTTGTATATGTTCGGGTCCTCCTGGGTTCACCTAGGGTCCATGCCTATCTTGAACCAGGCTGTATGGGTATGGTTACAATCAGGGTAGTGGGTTCTGAAGAACATAACCAAATACAAAAGTAAACAATGCTTTTATTTTGTAATATACTTAATTTGTTTAATTTGTGCAACTATTGCTATTTTTTAATACTTTTTATAATTTTTTAACCACCATACTCAAGCTGGACTTAAACTTCTTTAGAAAATTGGTGACTTGATATATCTGAACTCTAACTAGCAACTTAGGCTTGACATGTTATTCTAAATGAACTATCTCCCGACTCTTGAAATAGTTTGGAAGGTTAGCTTGATTAGACAAGTCTGCAAAAAAACATCTATTCAAGCATCTTCTCATTTTGGCTTGTGGCAGAAAATATTAATGCGTACCTACAGAGAATGTTACTTGGACTCGGTAATCCTAAAATTAATATTTATTTAAGACTCTCTTGATTCAGTGGAACAAGATGTTCAAGATACCCAAGCCATACCGAAAGTGGGCTTAAAAAATTGGTAACTGCTTTACCCGAACCCTAAGTGGCAAATTAGGTGTTATGTGCTATGTCAACAAGAACTAAGAAATTCATTAAATATTGAAAACTACAACCAAGCCTCTTTTCCTCTAACATAATATGGCTATGTCTAAGAAGGAAATTTTTGAAAAAAATAAAAATGATAAAGACAAAAACCGAAAATTATTCTTGGAGCGAATAATGTCACAGCCATCAAACATCCTCGTCCAAATACTCTGAACAAAGGCATTCACAAGAAAACAGTTAGAGACCCAAGGCTTGGAAGCCTCGTAGTGCACAAACAAGGCGCTTGGTCTATTTGGGCATATTGCCTCAAAAAAATCAGATTGAGCATGCACACATCAGATTGAGCAGAAACAATCTACTCAAAGCATTTTATGACCCTGTATTACCATATGTCCTGAATTTGTTGTTACAAATCAGCATACCAGAGCTTTGCATATAGTGTAGTTCTTTTCCAAAACCCAATGGCCTTTAGTGTAGTTCTTTTCCAAACCCAAGGGCCTTATGTTGATCATCAATACTATCAGCCTTGCCGCCATTGAGAAAATTACCCTTACACACCTTGCAATCACCTTTAGATTTTAGGCTCAGCAGATCCCCTGTTGCCACTGCAACAAGCCTTTTTCCCTCCAAGCCTGAGCTACGAGTTGCCGCATCACCATAGCAATCTTTAGTTAGGACTTTAGGGACAGAGTTAGACACTGGAGCTGCCATTACATCCTCTATATTTGAAGTTGAAAACAATTAAAAAAGAAGTTTATTACCTTGATAGTAATATTTAAAGATTTGAAACTCGACAGCATTGAGGTGCCTACAACAATGGCTCTTCTGTTAAACCAAGCTCCCTTCGGCTGATGGTATTAAATTAGAAGTGATTCTATTTGCCCCTCCGTTAACTTGCTATATAGTTGACAATTTATCCTGTAGAAGAAAACCCAACCAAAGTAAATCTTGAGCCCACCTAAAGCAGGGAAAAGAAACATGTCTCTAAAACCATTAACTAAAGTGGAAAATTGTTTTCATGTCATCATTTGAATATTTTGGAATGGTCAAGCATAAAGTTTCAAATTTGGTCATAGTTTCTATTTGCAAGTGTATTAATGGTAATAAAAGAATGAAGGTCAGAGACAGGGTCTTGTGATTCACTTTTTTACTATTTAGCTTAAATGACTAATTCTGATTTCTGATGTTTTTGCAGATAAGTCTTTCCTGTCCAATAGAGATTTGGAATGGTATTTCTTCAGTCATCGTGATAGAAAGTATCCCAATGGCGCACGCACAAACAGGGCCACTGAAGCTATTTACTGGAAAGCAACTGGAAAGGAAATAATATATTGTCTTCTTCAATGAATAATTCCTTTTCTGAAAC
The DNA here is from genome assembly GCA_027943335.1 of Chamaecyparis obtusa. Lineage (NCBI taxonomy): Eukaryota > Viridiplantae > Streptophyta > Pinopsida > Cupressales > Cupressaceae > Chamaecyparis > Chamaecyparis obtusa. Next base: position 831,997 of record BSBK01006554.1, read on the forward strand.
TATGCCCTCATTTGGCTATGTTGAAGACTGGTCAGAGAAAAAATACTCACAAACCAGGCAGGAGGAAGGTGGCATCCAGGCAAACTTGATGTTGCCTTCAGAAACCTCATCTGAGAATCTAAACGATAATAATGATTGTAAAGCTCCTCACAATTGGTTGCTAGAATCTGGGTTCAATGATACAAATAGAAATGGAAAGGTGTGTACTAATTTAGACTTCAAAATAAAGGATAACTGGCATTTATTTGGCTAGATTTTGTGCCTAATCTAGATAATTTATATGGCTAGAAGGATTTTCATTTCATAAATTCATTATCTACTTGCAGGACTAATTTTCTTCTACATTTTTTACTGCATGCAAGATGACTGCTTGAATATCCCAGAGCTTTATTCATGAGTGGAGTTTTTGGCCTGGTTAACAGGTCACCCCTTTAGTTTGGTTGAGCAATAGCGGATACATCTGATATTATAAATTAACATATAGCCATTAAGATGTAAATATACTTATTCATGGTATTATAATTTTGCAAAGTGTGAAAGAGGACCAGGTACAACTAGTACCTCAGTACTATTACCAGATAAAGAGCTAGGAGCAGAAGCAGTTTTAGTCCAGTGTAATAAGCTCTGCCCTCCCTTGCATATAATATTTCAAACCTGCAAGGGAATGGAGCTATAAGTAAGATCTAAATGCTTCACAAGCTGCAGATTTTTGTTTCTTCTCAGTTCCGAAGGTTTTGTAGTCAGAGAATGGCATTGGTTCAAACCCATTTGAAGGAATATTGGGTTTTGTGAGTCTTTTATATAAGAGGAAGTGTTAAAGATATTTATTGGTTTCTAAGCTACAAGCTACAAGCTACATGTTGTTTAGGCTTAATTCATGTTGCACCCATTAGAACTGGTTGTTTAAGCTCTCTCATGCTCAACTGCTTAGAAAAGTAAGATGCCCAGCACAAAATCAAATATGATCCATGCATATTGAATACAGAAGCAGCAAAATAGAGGAAAAATTCTTCATTACGGAATACCCAGCTAATGCTGAAATTTGATTCAAAAATTTGACACAGGTTTATCCAACAAAAGCTTAACAAATCAAACCATTTTTAACTGTCATTTCTGAAAAATTTAAAGAAAAATGAAGAAAAAAAAGGAACCCTAAATTTTCAAAAAATCATAATTTTCCTCAGAGTCTTGCCCAAAAGGAGGCCCGCTTATAAAGCAAAGAAAAGCTTCTTTACCTCACATGGACAAACTCTCAAGCTGAAGGTAAGAATTTGCAAACAGAAAACCCTCATGATGGTAAAGTTATACTGCTGCAAAATTACGAAGATCCTAATTTCTCAAATAGAACTTTCCAGTTCTTAGCCTCTGAATAACCCCTTTTAGTCTCACCTTAGTCCTTTGCCAATTTCAAGTCCGAAACTGCACTTCAGAAAGCCATAGAGATCAATTTATCTGATACCAACGAGAATGTGCGAAAACATAAAGACAATGGGGAAGAAAAGATTTAGAGAGACTTAAAATGTGTGCAGAAAGATTATTTAAGACACATTAATAATACATATTTAATGGCATTAAAAAATGGAGCTGTTGGCTAGCTGTGATATGTACTTTGGCCACTGGGCAAACTTACATATAGCCTATGCTTTTTTTTGATTTATTTGAAATAAATTTTATTTTTCTCATTGCCTTTTCTGTTCACAGCCAATAGAATTCTAAATAAATAGCATTATTCAAATTTTTAAAATATAGTGAAATTACCAAACTTTAAGAAACATGAATAGACTTAAAAAATCTTGAAATCTGATTGGTGCATTTAAATAAACTAAAAATCTAATGAAAGCAATAGTTACCTGCCTATGGTAGGAACTAATAACAATAAGGTATTGGGAAATGTAAGAATAAGAGAAGGCTGGGAAACAAGACCAATGAATGAATAATTATGTAATATCATCGAGCTTGAAAACATTTGTGAATGAACACTTCTCAAGTTGGTGAGTAGAGATCTTTTAATGCAGAACCTCGAATAATTGCTAAAATATAATCTCTATGACATTTTTATAATGTTCTAAAATAAAATTATAAAAGTTTATGTATAGTATATGTTTTATAAAGTATAAATTAATTAAATAATTAGTATATAAATATATAATTTAAGTATTACAATTTTTATAAATGATAGTTTTGAATATGTCACTAATATTCTTTTAAGTATTTTTTTTAAAAAAATTTATAACTTAAGAAGGCTCTATTTTATTGAGAAGATGGGATTTAGATATTTGTTGTGAATTCTATTCATGTGTAAAAAGTTATTATTATATTTGTAGAAGTGATGAGAAGGGCATCCTTATGTTTTGTCTGTATATCATATTTGTGATGATTAATAGCTTCAGATCCTAATTTCTTATAAGGTATAAAATCATATTAGGCTACACTATTCATTTTGATTGGTACACTATTCATGAACTCTTCTAATTGTCTGCTACTAATGATCCTCATCTATATATCTAATTTAGTATAATTTTGTATAATTATTTAGTTGATTTGATCAATACGAGTAACATAAAAGAATTATGTATTTAATTAAACTTAATTCTAAATATATTAAGTGAATTGAAGTTAAAGTAGCAATTAGCAATAACAATGACAATTAAGTTAATTGCCAGGTAAAAATAGTACTTGTTTTCTATATTAAAAGCAACATGTCCAAGGTGTTAACCCTATTACAAGACACCCTATGGCATTGAAAGAATATTAAAAAATCATTAACAACATTTTATCATTGCATAGTAGTCTTAGAGTTTAATATAAAAAACATTACAAATAAAAGAACCATACTCTTAATGTTGAATCAAAACAATGAAATGACCCAAAAAGCCAACCATAGAGGACTAGCCAAAGAGACAGCACTAGTCCTCTGTGAGGAACTCAAAATTTTCCTTGTGGTTGCTTTCCTTATCATCATCATTGCCTAATTCCTTATCTAGTAGATGTAATAACCTAAAATTGGTCTAGTCTCATCAAAAGGCCTAATTGCCCCGAGTCTTCATTAGGCGACTTAATCCTAATCAAGGCATCAAATCAAATCCTAGACATAATTGTGTGAGTGAATTTAATCCATTTACTTACATAATTCATTAGGTATCAATAATCAATAATCGAACATCAAGGAGCAATAATCAAACAAAATTAATTAATTAATACTCTTAGCCAATTTAATTAAATCAAAATAAAAAATAAACATGGTTAAGAATATTAATTAAGGGAATTAAATAAATCTCCTAAGATCCAACTCAACCTCAAAAGGAAAAATAAGTTAAATCAAATCAATGAGCTTCAAGCACATGGATCACTCAACTTGTGATCTCCATCGTCTATCATGGATTGATCTCAGCCCTCCAATTCAAATTCAAATCTATAAAACAAGATCAATCAAGCTCATTTTATCATCTAGATCATTTGTAAGGAAATTATGTTAAAATCATTCTAGAGCTTAGCAATTGCATTTTGAGAGCATTTTAGGGAAGATTTATCATTCTAGATCAGAATTCATAGTTAATTCATTATGTAGCTTGTCAATTTGCATAGATCTTAGCTTTCATCATGCTTAATTGTATCATTATTGTATTCATTTAGGTGAATTTCAATTGAATCTTCCATTTCTTGGTGGCTTGTCACTAATCTAATGCATAATCTAAGAGCAAAATTCATAATTAGATTATGCTCACCTTGACTAGGAAGCAATAGGTCGCTCTCTATTAGTTTTTGATTGATTTCTTATATTAACCAATGGAATTAATGGTTTATTCAGTGCTGTGTTGCAGATTTACAGGTTTCAACAATTTACGCACATATTTTCATCGATTTGTTACAGATTTGTGTAACAATAAGAGAAGGCTAGGAAAAAAGACCAATGAATGAGTAATCATGTAATATCATCGAGTTTGAAAAGATTTGTGAAGGAGCACTTTTCAAGTTGGTGAGCATGAGTTGCAAAGAGTTGTGAGTAGAGATCTTTTAATGCAGAGCTCGAATAATTGCTAAAATATAATCTTTATGACATTTTGATAATGTTCTAAAATAAAATTATAAAATTTTATGTATATTATATACTTTATAAAGTATAAATTAATTAAATAATTGTTATCACACTACCTTGATGAGGATGATCCCGTCGATGAGCTACAGAGGGGAGGCACTGCTAGGAGATAGGGTGGGACACCACAGGTAGCTGCAAGAGGGGCTTCAACTAGTCATTCAACAACAACAAGTTAGTAGAGGGCTAGGGGAGAGGGAGGGTCTTTGGGAGTTGTGGGGGCAACGATGGCAGAGGAGGAGGATATGGAGTAGGAGGAGGAGAGATTGGTTAGGAGGAAGGTGGATAGAGGCCACCTCCTTAGGAGAGATACACATGGTAGGCCAATGAGAGATGAGACAAAGCCCATGGATGAGGGGGAGATAATTGTGCAAGCTCCACCTGTGGAGGCACTGAGGGCTGAGGGAGTAGGTGGTAGGGAGGCTCAGCTAATCATAGACTTAGCATAGGCCAAGACTTAGAGGGCAGTGGATGAGGAACAATTGCAACTGATGGAGCGAGACAGAGATCGACAAATTCGTGAGCTCCAGAGTGCATGGGATTCCTTCCAATAAGTCACCACATACTAGGCATCTCGAGCAACTTATTATTATGCTCTATACATTGGTGTGGTACCTGCTACTGACAGGGAACCTTCATATTTATAATTTTCTGCATAGTCTAAGGGAGCCACTCCAACACTAGCGCCCACAAGAGAACATGCCCCTCCTCCTACACCTCAAGATCAGGTGAAGGGAGGGAGCCAGTCTTGATTCCTCTAGTCTTGTCTCATTCTTTACATTTTGATGTAAATTGGATATATCTACATTGAGGATGCACCAGGTTTGTAGTTGATACACAATATATATATATATATATATATATATTTATTTATTTATTTATTTATTTATTTATTGCAGGATAGTTCTGATTCGTATCTGCTATCTCTTGATGCTCATGTTTTTATCTTTGTGTATGTTCATGATGCTTTAATTTCTCTTTCCTGATATGCTATAATTGTGATGTTGATCCACATGAAGTTACTTCATATGCTACCACTAAATTGTATATCGTAGATGTAGATAGTAATGCCTTTGTTGCTTTGATATCATTCTCATTTTGATTACCACTATTAGCTCTTCTCTTATATATGATTATGCATGTAATAATGAAAAATTAGCACTCCATGCCCTTTCTATGATGGTACTGACCTTGGTTTGTGCAGATACTAGCCAAAGTCAACAGAAAATGTTGCAATTGATCATTTCAATGGAGAGAGATGAAGGATGGCTCAAGGGAACCATAAAAGCACACCTAAAATGCATCCCTAGAATGAAAATGCAGCCTATGGGATGAGTCAAGTCATTGATCCTGTAGCTATTCATTTTTCATCATTTGAGTGTTTAGGATATCAGAAGTTAGTAAAACCTTCACTGGTGCGAGAGAGACCATGGATATATAAATACGACCCTATTAAATAAGATGTCAAAAACCAATGTAAGCATCTAGGCACAAGAGCCAAGATGACTTGAACATGGTTTCTAGTTTGTTGTTGTTGTAAGATAACACTCGTATCGAGGCACAAGATGCCAAGATAATTAGGAGTGTTGTTGTACATGCCACACACAAGCAAAAGATAAGGAGATAGTTTCAACCTCACCTAAGTCTCCAAATAAAGAGGGTCGAGGTGTGTGTGGTGTTCTAATCGTGATGGAGGCTCTTACCATAGACACCTAATTTGTTAGACCACCTTAGGTTCATTGATATCACACCACAAGCATAAATCAAAGAAAACATTAGCTTCACCTAAGCTTCATCCTGGTCATGGATAGATCACCCAAGTTCGAATCCATAAGAAGTGACAATTCAATGGCCCTATGAAGGCTCGCTCTCACTACGGTTCTGACATATTTGTATTATAAAAAAAATTAAAATACAATTTGAGATAGAAAAATAAAAATACTTTCTCAAATACTATTCAGAATAACACCTAAGTTTTATCTACATAAATTTTTCTACAGATATGTAAGAAATTATGGGTTCATCTAGCTCGAGCAATAGTTGAAATAAAAATGATGAACGACATATCATTAGAATTAGTATAACTAAGAAGATCTATAGAAAATTCATAATTTTCTTTTTTTTGTATGCTCAGTACCCAAGTAAGCTCACAAATTTGATCATGATCAATATGTGCACCAATATTAGCCATGAAAGGTCCAAGCCATAACAAATGAGAAGCTATGTTCGACTTGCCCCCAGTCATGAATCTCTAGTCAAGTAGACATCATTGAGCGACCTTAGAAGACACAATAAGCGAAAATCAATGATAACAAACAACACACAAGAAAATAGTTCATCATAGCTTGGTCATTTTTTAGTTTTCTAGGATGTAATTTTGGTGTTGGGTGTTAAGGAAGACCTTTTTTCTTGTGTCAAAGTGCAAGTGCGTAGTGAATAGTGCAAGATCATATATGTGTTGAGAAACACAGTGATGTCCAGATTGGTAGTTAATAAACACTGTAGGATTGGGGTGTTGAGAAACACTAAGTAGTGTCAGTGATAAATTGTCCATCGAGAAGGACTAATTTACCGACTCAGGTTAAGATCAAGAGGTCAATCAAGATAAAGAATTGACAGCTTAGATAGGCATATGATTGCCCCCAAATAGTAGATAAGAATCGAGGACAAGACTAAGACTAGTTCCAACCCATCATGGCACAAGGGAGACAGAAAGCGGGAGTATGAAAGCAGATTAGGCTAATGAAAGCAAGAGGGCTCAGCTACGCATTGATAGATGGAGCACTGACTACAAGTGATGCCTGTTTGCGAAGTTTTCACCACTTGGGATTATTTTATTTTTTCTACCAAAGCATCGGTTTCCATGTTTTCACCAAGGCACTTTTTCTCTTTTTCTAATTTTTTAAATTTTTAGATACATCAAGGTGCTTGTTTATAGGTTTTCACCAGGATGATCATTTTTTTTAGGATATTTTACAATTTTTAGAATTTTTTCAGGACTTCATATGCTTTTTTTTTAAAAATTAGGATCATAGATTATTGTACAAGAATCAGAATGTCTAGTTGTAGAAGCATTTTAGGTGTAGAGCATTGAGAGGCTCTCTGAGAACATCACCTTTTGGAGTAGCCAACTGATAAGCTCCAGAACCAAATGTTGCAGTGATGACAAAAGGACCTAGCCATTTGGGTTCAAATTTACCTTTATGTTCTCGATGTTGTTGATTATTTAGGTTCTCTCTCAAAACGAGATCACCGACCTAAAATTATCGATGTTGAACTTTCTCGTTGTAGCCTCTAGACATTCATTTTTTATAGACCCTCAAATGGTCAAATGCATCTTTTCTACAGTCATCCAATAGTTCTAGCTCTTGAAGTTGGGAGCTTCTATAGTCATCATTTGTGATGAGCCCATGTAGTGATACCCTAAGTGAAGGTATCTCGACTTTGATTGGTAGAATAGCTTCAGAATTATAGACCAATGAAAATGGTGTAGCCCATGTAGGAGTTCCAATGCTTGTTCTATGATCCCATAGAGCTAGATTGATCTGCAGATTCCAATCCCTTCCTGACTTATTAACTATTTGGTGTAGGATTTTCAGGATTGTTTTGTTAGAGGCTTATGCTTGTTCATTCCCCTAAGGATAGTAGATTAAGGAGGAATGATGTGTGATTTGAAATCTATTGCATAGTTTGTCAATGTCACTATTTTTAAACTGGCCTCCATTGTTTGTAATGATCGAGGAGGGAATCTCGTATTGATAGATAATGTAATTGAGGATAAACACGGCTATCTACTTTCCCGTTGCTTTAATAAGAGGTACAACTTCAACCTATTTGGTAAAATACATAGTAGATGTAATAATGAACTTGTGTCCATAAGAGGATGAAGGATAGATCTATCTCACAAGATCAAAATCCCATTGTTAGAAAGGCCAATGAATAATAAAAGGAAGAAGGTCTCAAGTGGGAGCATGAATTAGATTCCCATGGAACTCACAACTCTGATAGGTATTAGCAAATTGAACAACATTCTTTTCCATGGTAGGCCATTAATACCCATCTCTCAAGAGTTTCTTAGCTAGGGAAAGACCATTAGAGTGAGATCCACAAATACCCTCATGGACTTCTCTTAACGCTTTTTTGGATTCCTCATGTTTGAGACACCTAAGAAGAGTATTGTCTAGACTTCTCCTAAACAAGTCATTAGCGGTAAGTAGATACCAGGATGCACTTCTTATAAGATTTCTTTTTTTTCATTTTTAGATAGGCCTTCAGGAATGGTTTGATGTTGAAGGTAGTGATAGATTTGGTTATAGCAGAAAGTATCAGAAGCAATGATGGAGTAGATAATCTGGGAATCAAGTGTGTCATAAGAAGGTAATGGGAGCTCTACCACCATGAAATCATTGCAAAATTGGTTCTCTTCAAGTTACAGCATTGAAGCTAAGTTAGCCATGGCATCAACAGCTCTATTTTTTGTACGTGGTAACTGCTGAAAAGTGATGAACACAAAGTATTTCTTCAAATTGTCAACCAGATACTTATAGGGAAAGAGCTTCTCATCCTTAGTTTGATATTCATCATTGACTTGGTTGATTACTAGATGAGAGTCATGATAGACATGGAGTTCTTTGATTTTCTACTCGATAGAAAGTTTGAGCCCATTAGCTAATCCCTTATAGTCTTCCACATTGTTCATGCATGGGAAAATTATCTTGTACGTCTTAGGAATTTTGTAACGTAGTGGGGAGATAAAAAAAACTCCAGCACATGCACCATGTTTTGTGAATGATCCATCAAATTACATTTTTTAGGGATGCTGTGTTAGATGTAGAATAGATTCATCAGGAAAATCCACCACAATAGGTCATGTGTCTTGTAATGGCGCTTCTATTAGTTGATCAACCAATGATTTTCCTTTAATTTCTTTTCAATTGACATACGTGATGTTAAATTCATTGGGGATTATGACCCACTTAGCTAATCACCCAATTAATATTTCCTTTCTCAATAGGTACTTGAGAGGATCAATTTTGGCTATCAACTATGTAGAGTAAGCCAACATATTCTGTCTAAATTTCTAAGAAGAAAACACTACTGCTAGACAAGACTTTTCAATTACTGTATAGTTGAGCTCATAAGAGACTAGTGTTTGGCTGATATAATAAATAGCTCTCTCGCATCCTTGATCATCATGTTGTACGAGAAAAGCTCCCAAAGAAGAATCAGTACTAGAAATGTAGAGTAACAAGTGTTTACCAGGAGTAGGAGCCATTAGTATTGGAGGATTAGCCAGGTATTCTTTGATTTGTTGAAAATGCTTTTTGCAATCCTCATCCCGCTTGAATGTGACACCCTTATGTAAGGTATTCATGAAGGGTTGTGCCTTATCAACTAGTTGTGAAATGAATATCCTGATGGATTGCAGTTTCCCTTGCAATATCCTCATTTCACTGATGATTCTTGGAGGTCACATTTCCATTATAGACTTTAATTTTTCTATATCTACTTCAATTCCACATTCTAATAGAATATAAACAAGCAATTTACCAAAAGTGACTCCAAAAGTGCATTTCTTTAGATTAAGCCTTAATTTGAATTGTTCCATCCTAGTGAAGATTCTTTCCAAGTTAGAAAGGTGCATATCTCTAGTAGAAAATTTTACCAATGTGTCATCCACATATTCCTCCATGTTTTTATGCATCATATCATGAAATATGGTTGTCATTGCGTGTTGATATGTTGCACTGAGATTCTTTAAACTAAAAGGCATGACATTCCGGCAAAAGGTTCCCCAAGCACATGTAAATGTTGTCTTTTCTTGATCTTTAAGAGCAATGTGAATTTGATTGTAGCTTGAGAATCCATCCATTAAGGAATACATTCAAAATCCAGCAATGAGATCTACAATCATGTCAATGTTGGGCAACAAAAAATCATCTTTAGGGAAAGCCTTGTTTAGATCCCTAAAGTCTATGCAGATATGTATGGACTTGCCAGTCTTGAATACTAGCACAATGTTAGATATCCAATCAACATAATCTATAGCTCAAATGAATGTGGCTTTGAGTAACTTCTCAAGCTCATCTTTTACTAGTAATGTGATATGTGGATGCATTTTTATTAGCTTATGTTTGACAAGTTTGATGCCTAGAGCAATAGACAAATGATGCATGATTAGGTTTGTATCCAGGCCAGACATATAATAATAAGACCATGCAAAGTTAATCTTCTTTTTAGTGAAGAACTGGATGAATTTCTAGTTCTCTTCTTCAGATAAGGATTGTGCCAGATGAATGATTTGGGGATTTTCCATTGTACCCAAATTTACTTGTTGTGTAGGATCTATAAGAACTGATGATCTTGCTTGGAAGTGCCAGGAGAGAATATCAAGTATCCCATCCGTAGGTGCCTTAGAGAGGTTTGCACCATTGGATACATCATTTATTTTTATTATTTTAGTGTCTAACACTTCCATGGAGTGGTTATCACCATTAGATCGCTTGTTCCTTTTTTTTATTTCTTTGACTAAGAAACTTGATATCCTCCACTGCCATATTTCTACTCATCGCATTGGTGGAAGAAGGGGAAGGTTCAACAACATTTAGATAATAGGCTAGTTCATGGTCATTGTCAAAGATATGAGTTGTATAGATTCACAAGGGGTCCAGTCAATTAAATCAGGATGAATAAGGGATAAAGGTTCAACAGGCATGAGTGCAAAGACATCGGTATCATCCTCGTCATTCATGAATTTCCCTGAGAGGTTAAGAAAGCTATCCTACATTGAGCTTTGTCGATCATGAGTTATTCTAGAAGAATCAGAGGAGTTTAGAGGAGTATTACACGAATCTAACCGAGACAACCTATTCCTAGAACTAAGTCCCTCTTCTCATTCTTGAATAGTCATATATTCCAAAAATGTATGGACATGAACCATATCAATCCTAGACCTTCCTAAATTCCATGTAGCTGGATGAGGTCTTATGTACCCATGGCCCTCTTTATTAGCTGAGGTGTTGACTGGGTCAGTAGAAGACAATGTAGGAGTTATGGGAATGATCTCCATAGGACAATTGAAGGGATCTTTATAGTTTGTTTGGCCTTAAGATTTTGAGCTTTATCCTCTTTCAAAAAATTTAGCAGTGGTGTACTTGTGTATGACATCAACCTGAATCTCCATTGTAGCATCGGATAGCACTTGAGTCTCATTCATATTCATGTGAATCTGTTTCACTATTGTGACATTGTCTGATGTAGTCATCTAGGGTTATTGTAGGAGGGAGGTCTTCATCATCACTTTTTTCTATCTCTAGTGGTGTACTTTTAGAAGCTAGAGCTTGTTCAGTAGTAGAGGCATTTGTAGTAGTGGGATTATAGTCTAGGATAGGAATGAATCAAGGCATATCCAAGATATGGGAGATGTCAACAAGTTTCCCCCAATTAGGATGCATGTGATCAGGGTCAATGATGTGTTCAAAAGTAAGGGTAGTAGCAGTAGTACCATCAGCAATAGTAGTGATTGATTTAGGAGACTGAGTGAGATCATTTTTTGCTAGATCCATAGGTTCCAATGGATCATTTTCTTGAGGTACTAGAGATGGTATATAGGGATCCCCTTGAAAATTTAGATTAGCAGTTTGGATATCAGGGTATTTGTAACCAACCTAATTCAAATTAGTAGTTTGGATATGTATGTCATTGGTTGAATTTATGCATCTTCCTCATCTAAGTCCTCATATTGGTCAAACATAGGAGTGTTACTAGTAGGTTTGTCAATTTTACTTTCATGGTAGCCAACACCAGTCTTGTCCTTAGGATTTTTGAATTCAGCATGTAGAGGTTCAAGGAGGCCTTTGCCTTTGTCGAGAGGAGTTCTCCCATCATATCCCATTTTTTTGCATAAGTTGGTAACCTAAACCATAGTTTTCAGGTGAAATCTTAATATATTGTACCTCTTGCTTATATTCTTCTCCCTTGTAAATCCATTGCAGCACAACACTCTCCTCCCTTTCTAGTTTTAGGGGGACTTTAACCTTAAGAATGCCAGTTCCTTCATGTATAATAGGTGTTGTTACAGATATAGGATGAAATGAGGGAGATGGTCTACCATAAGATCTTGGGGAAATTGGGAGAGTGTCCACACGATATTCTCCCATACCATTAGGTCTCACTAATATTCTTTTTCCATAATTGAATAAAGTATATTTTCCTATTTCTTCTATTTCTTGAGGACTTGACCATGCTTTGTTATGAGGAACCATTGAATCTCTTTTAAGATTGTTGCAGGTGTATATAGAGTCTGCAAGAATAGTAACCTCAATTCCATTGTGGGGGAATTTAATGTATTGATAATATGTAGAAGGGACTTCTTGCATTTGATGGATCCATGGGTGACCTAGAAGTATGTCATATGCCAGAAGAAGGTCCAAGGCTTGACAAATGACGTCCCACTGAACAGGACCTACCTGAATGGGCAAGACTACCATTCCTTTTGAAGAACATTTCTCTTCTTCATATGCCTTGATTGTTATTTTGCGTCAAGGATCAATAACATGTTTTGAGAAACCAATTTCTTTAACCAAATTTGAAGTGCAAATATTCAAACCTGTATCTCCATTTATCAAAAAGTGCTTAACCATATGCTTGTGTATAAGGACTTCAATCTGGAGGGGTTGATTATGAGGATGACTAATAGATTTGTTATCTTCTTTTGAAAAATTTAGATGATGAGGTGAAGCGAGGTGACTGGCCATGGACTAGAATATGTCTACGTCTGGTTCCTTAGGTACGTTGGCCGCAAGAAGAGCTTGATCAAGAATCTCCTTATGAGCAGGAGAGATTTTCAATAGCTCAAGGATTGAAATCTGATTTGACGTGCGCTAGAGTTAGTCAACTAGATTGTAATCACATGTCGTCGATGGAGTAGTAGGTTTAGATACTTGTGTTGTTATTGGTTTGGAAGATGAGGAGGAGGACTAACCAACTCCTCATAGAGAGACTTTGCCTTGAGAATGGGTTACTATGTTAAATGACTCAGCCTACACCTTGCCTTGATCTTGATAACATTGATGGTGTGGTTAGAGGACTCAAGCATGTGAATCACATTGTTAATATCAGGGTATGTGTAACCAACCTTGTTGTCTTTTGCCTTAGAAGACTCCCCTTTCTCATATTTTGGAAAAGGCTCCTTGAAAGCCTTGTGGTCAATGTTTATTTGTGGAGGATCAATCACAATTGTCTCATTATTGATGATATCTTGGATGAGATATTTAAGCTTCATGCAGTCATTAGTCGTGTGACCTTTGTTGCAATGGCAATCATAGTAGTGGTTTTCATTCCACCACTTAGGTTTTATCTCAAGATTGTATGGTTTAGAATTATCAGGAAAAGTGATGATCTTATTGGTCAAAAGTGTCTTCAAGGCATTCTCAAGCGATTCTACAAGAGGATTAAAGTCTCTCTTAGGCCTAGGAATCCATGGCCTATCTCTGGTGGCTTCATTTTTGGAGCTTGTTTGACCACTCTTGTTGGATTTTACTATAGTAGACAAGTTGAAAGCTAACTCTTTGGGCTTGGTAGAGGTAGACGTTGAGGTCATACCTATGATTCTATCACTGATGACATCTTTGATTTTGTTCCAGAACTTGTGCTTGTCCTTGTTTTGTTGGTTATTAGAAGAGGATTTATGCTCCTTATACTAAAGAGTGATCTCGCCATTATGAAAAAGGATATCCTCTATGCATATAGATGATTCAACCAATTTGTTGAATGAAGCATGCATTTTCATTTTCAAGACATAGTTCATATCAGGAACCAAACTGTTGATGATTATGTCAACTTTTTTAGTCTCGAGAATCTGTCAAGGATATCGAGAAAACATTCTCTGCCATCGTTGGAGGAATGTGACCAAGGGTTCTCCCGCATGCTACTTTCTATTGCATAAGTTGAGCATGGTGATAGCATGGGAGATATTATAAGAATACTATTGGATAAACTATTGAACTAACTCATCAAAGGTTTTAATGCCAGGGGTAAGCAAGGTGAACCAACTCATGGCTTGACTGCCAAGACTTCGAGGAAAGAGTCTCATCAGATAAGTATGTTCATGCATAAACTCCATACTTAGAGAGAAAAATTCATTCACATGATCTTGAGGATCCTTTTTTCCATCATACTTGTCATATTTGGGGATCTCCACCTTAGATGGGAAAGGCGACATATTGAGATTTTTGTCAAAAGGGAAAGGAAAAAATGATTCAATTGAATACTTGTTTGAAGGTTGGTCCTTATCCTTTTTTAGTTGTGAACAACATAGATCCTGTAGTTTTTTAGTAAGGGAAGTGAGATGAGACTCTTCCCCTTTTTGCAGTAAGGAATTGACATTAAATTCTAGAGGGAGTTTCACACCCACTAGTAAATTTTAGCTTATTTTTCGACAAGGTTTAGTTGATTATTAGATGCCTATTGGTCGAATAATTGACCACAATAGTCATCGGATTTTTTTAGTAAAAAATACCACACTTGAAATCTCTGTTGCAATTGCGACGTCAGCAGTGGTTGAACTATCGACGGAAATGACGTCGAAATCATTGCTTCAACGTGGAAGAATTGTCGGCTATAGTGCTATCTCTACGACCAATGTAGGTCAAAATTGTGACGTACAATCATCGCAATAAATGTCAAATGTATAGCTTTCTCGTTGATATGTCTAGTCTTTGTTGGTTGAAAAAGCGATAGAAAATTTAATTTAATATATATATATATATATATATATATATATATATATATATATATATATATATATATATATATATATATATATATATATATATATTATCAAATTAAGCACAACAATATTATGTCTATGTTGTTTACTATTTGCAAACAATCACACATTTTGTGTCTTATTTCACACAAACATGTTCTTCCTAATCTACAAAAGCGGAGACACAAACAACCTCTCTAACTATCGGACCACAGTGCCTTATGAGATCTTATTGGCAGAAGTGGGTACCTTTCCCTTAGAAGTTGTTGCATTGGTTCGGTTGATATGCTACTTAAAGAAAGAGGGGGATGCTTTGAGGATTGAATGGGTTGTGGGAGAGTTTGGGAAAGGCTTTCTCGGACTACCACTCTCCACCACCCGCCATTTCCACCTTAGCATTCCCATTTCTTGGGGATACTTCTCACCACGTATGACAAGGTAGAGCTCCTTGTCCATTTCCAGTTGTACATCTTCTTTCCTCAATCCTACATGCAATACATATTTAGTTCCACCAAACTTACTTTCAAATTACAACCTTTTAAGGATAGGAACACAAAAATAAGAGAGAATAGATCCACCACTAATGTCAAACCCACTCATTTTTTTTAATACTACTGAATCTAAGATAAAGATATTTGTGAAGGTTTTATAGACGTAGGTTACTAAATCATCATCTCTGCACTAATACTCAATATGGAAACCCTCGTATGTATATAGCCACTCTAGAAAATCTCCACATCTAGAAAATCTCCACAAAAATCCCTTCTGGCCTCCACTACATATACGTCTTCTCATAATCTAAAAACTCCGGCCCATCATTGATTCTCATCAATGTACCAATTTGGATAGTAAGTCTAATTTAATTTGTCCATGGACTGAGACCTTAAATTATTGAGCTTCTCTTTCTTTCGAGAAGAGTATAACATTCTCTACTTAACAGTTGTAACCACGTGAAGGTGGAAGCTCATCTGGCCCCTCCTAGGAGCCTCCTATGACCCTTTATGACATTTTAAGATGTCTAAGATGTATTCTTAGGGATCTTAAATAGTCGTAAAGGGTCATAAGGGGTCCTGGGACACAACAGCTGAGAAACATAATTGTAGGCATCATGGTCACAATTTTTTGGAGACAACGTAATTGAGTTGTATACCCAGACGATGCAGAGCAACTCATGCATCTTTGATTCCAAGTTGACTACATTTGTTGCTCATGAATACAAGGTCCTCCAACATATGTATTCAACTTGGAATTGGAGGTACAGAAGTTTCTCTGCATCGCTTGGGTACACAAATCAATTACGCTGTCTCCAAAAAAATGTGACCATGATGCCTACAATTATGTTTCTCAACTATTGTGAAATGTACATTTATGTTTTTCAGTTGTCATGTTTATGATTATGTTTTTTATGTGTTTTGGATAGTAAGTCTAATTTAATTTTTATGTGGACTAAGATCTTAAATTATTGAGCTTCTCTTTGTTTCGAGAATATTATAACATTCTCTACTTAACAGGGCCAACCACGTCAAGGTGGAAGCTCATCTGGCCCCTCCTAGGAGCCTCTTATGACCCTTTATGACATTTTAAGACCTCTAAGATGTATTCTTAGGGATTGTAAATGGTCGTAAAGGGTCATAAGGGGTCTTGAGACACAACAGCTGAGAAACATAAGTGTAGGCATCATGGTCACATTTTTTTGGAGACAATGTAATTGAGTTGTATACCCAAGCGATGGAGTGCAACTTCTGCACCTCCGATTCCAAGTTGACACTGTGGGATCCAAAGACCATAGATAAGGAATAAATTTAGAGAGTGGAGGAGGGCCATAATGAGAAAAATAATACAGGACAAACCTCAAGTTAAATGAGCTAGCAACTGCAAACATTTTAATAGATTTTTATTATTAAATAATGAAATTTGCATATACTAGTGTTCTAAGCCCCCTCATTACATGATTAATTATTGTAAGCCCCCTCTAACTTACGCATCTAGAAAATGAAACTACAACCTATTGGGATTGAGACAAACCTTATAGAACAACAGTAGCTAGGAATGATCTCTTGCCAACATCTATTGAATACATCTGTTGGAGGACCTTGTATTCATGAGCTACACCTTGTATTCATGAGCTACAGATGTATTCAAAAGATGTATTCAACAGATGTTGGCAAGCGATCCTTCCTAGCTATTGTTGTTCTATAAGGTTTGTCTCAATCCCAATAGGTTGTAGTTTCATTTTCTAGATGCGTAAGTTAGAGGGGGCTTACAATAATAAATCATGTAATGAGGGGGCTTAGAACACTAGTATATGCAAATTTCATTATTTAATAATAAAAATTTATTAAAATGTTTGCAGTTGCCTCATTTAACTTGAGGTTCATCCTGTATTATTTTGGTCGTTATATCCTGTAGTGTCAACTTGGAATCAGAGGTGTAGAAGTTGCACTCCATCGCTTGGGTATACAACTCAATTACATTGTCTCCAAAAAATTGTGACCATGATGCCTACAATTATGTTTCTCAGCTATTGTGAAATCTGCATTTATGTTTCTCAGCTGTCGTGTTTATACCTTTTTCTCTCATTTGCTGGTGTAATTCCTCTTTGAGTATCCCCTTTCTCCTTTGCATCCAAAATGAACTCATTCCAATCCCTTACTGGAATAAAGGGAGGATGCTCAAACTTCATCGATACTTCATACCACACAGCGTTCATAGATTACATTCAATGTGTTATTTTTGTTCGTAAATTAGTGTTGCCTACAAATTTACGGACGATGCGTGGTATGAAGCCCCGCACAAGCTTGAAAATGATAGTCAATCCATAGTCAAGGTCAAGGAACAAATGGAACAACCAAGAAAATACTATACGTTAAATCATGTGATTGATAGCAGAGTGGGGCTCACCTAAGCCATAAACATGAAGAAATATTCTAAAAAAAGATGTAAACCATATATATGTGCACTTGAGGCAAAGAGAAGTTATGTCATATCCATATTAAAATATTAGTTACAATATGAAAATACTAAACTAACTAATTCATGAGTTCATCTCTGCATATGGTCGCAACAAAGATATGTGATTACAATACAGAGAAGGCATCGTAAAAATATAATTTCAGAATTTGCCCTAGCTTGACACGTTTTGCACTCAAATCCTTCATCGCGAATAAGTGGAGATGAGAAAATAGATGCAGATGAGTTGTCATCGACCCAACTAAAGTATCCACAACCATTATTTCCCTATGATGCCCCATTCTCCATCAGTTCTTATATTATAATGAATAGTATTTACATTAGAAACATTAAATATATACACATTAGCAACCTTTTTTCTATTTGGGTAGCACCAAAATTATTGTCCAAGGTTGTTCGGTGTCCATGAAGTCTTCAACACACACTTCCCAACACCACATTGACAGTTTGGCACATTGACAAGAGTCATAGAGCCTATATCAATAATGCACCGCACCATCGTTACTACATTTATTATTTTTATATGATTATTTTTATATGAAATACACCAAGGAGTACCATCAAAAATATTAACCATTTACAATAATGAAAAATAAACCTAAATCAAATAGCTCATTTTTTTATTAGCATGTGTAGTCTCTGTATATATGAAAAATGAAAGAAATATCAAGTTGAAATAAAATAGTGAACAAAATAGTATTCCACATAGAGTGAATGAAATATATCATTAAAAGAAGGTGACAAAATCCTGTCACAAAGCACAGACATAGGAAATAAAAAAGGGACAAAAAACAAGAAATAAGAAAAATCATTACGACTATAGAAAAATCATTTATACTATAATAGAAAAAAGAAACACTCTTTGTCAATAATTTTCAAAATCATTAGGACTATAGAAAAATAATTAAGACTATACAAAATCAAATTTTAGAAATGGATGGTTCTGATGCTTTGCCATTACAACAATTGAGCATTCATCATTTGGTATTGTGTATTCCATTTAAGTATGTCAATAGTGTTCAAAATCTTGTCACCAAGCACAGACAAGAAATAAGAAAAATCATTAGGCCTATAGAAAAATCAAGTTCTAGAAATGGACGGTTCTGATATTGCTTTTCCATTACAACAATTGAGCATTCATCATTTGGTACTTCTTGGTGTATTCCATTTAATTTTTTTAGTTGTCATGTTTATGTGCATGTTCTTTATGTGTTTGGCTTCTCTCCCTCGCAAGGGATACGTCGATAGGTAATTGATTTGAAAGCATAATGATTTGATAGTATTTTTTCAGGATAGACATAATCATCCCCCCAACCTTAATTAGCAACATTTGTGATATATGTCAAGTAATTATAATTAGTATGCCCAACAAACATAGACTTAGTAGTAAAAGCATGTCCTTTGGTTTACTAGTTTACTTATAATCAGTATGTCCTTTGGTTTACTAGTTTAATCTAGTTTAAGAATGGTTTGTCTCATGTTTGAATGTACCATTGAATGAAGCTTGGCTATATTAAGTACAATCTTAAGACTTGTGACTCTTCAAATTCTCTTGTTTCCTTTAGACCTCCAAACATGTGTACTATGAGTAGCCCTCCAACAAATGGACTTGTGATGATTTTCATAATAGTACATGTGTTGGAGGACTACTCAAAGTACTTCTTAGGCAAATCTGAATGTTCATCACCTGTGCATATAAGAGTTGATCAAAGAAGGTATATGCTAGACCCAGCAGCAAATAGATTTGTGGTGATTTTCACAATAGTATGTGTTGCTGGGTAAGCTCCCAATAGCGCTCAGGAAAATATGCATGTACATCACCTGTGCATATGAAGTGGCTCTAATGGAAGATACAATCACTAAATTCTGCATAATCCTTATTTTGTTCTGGGTTGATATTGTCAGACATGGTCTTTCTTGAAGGGAATGACTCGTTACTTGTAGATTGACTAGAATGTTGGTGGAAGAAGGATGATTTGTTTGCAACCATTTTTTCAACTCTAATTTTATGAGCTGATTTTGGTTAGAATTCATTGAGGTCTGAAAAAAAGGATAATTGTAATTGAAATAAGACTTGTCCATTACCAATCTAAAATATTTTTGTTGATGGAAGCTAAGATCTGTCAGACTTAATGCCAATGGAATTTTGTGTTTGAAAGAGGAATAAATTAAAGTAGTCTTAATGAGACCTAAACCTTTAACAACATATTAGGGGTTAGATTAAAGATTGGAGTCTAGTTGTTAGCAAATGCAAAAAATTGTCAAAGTTGCAATGACAACTTTTACAACTTTTTGTGCAAAAAAATGCAAGAAGAAGGGAACTAATGGGAAACTAGTTTGAAAGTCAGTTATAGGCATTTGCACCCATACAAAACTATGCCCCAATGTCCCATGGGAAGCCATGCCTCCTCCAATGTTTATGTCATACACCCTGCAGTAGTCAGACCGTGTGTCGTGCCTGTGCAGAGAGTATTTATTACATAATTTTCAAAGATGATATAAAGATATTATATTTTATACTTAGCAAGATTTTAATATTAATATGCTTAGCAAGATCTTACTAAGTATAAAATATAATCTGGATTATACATAATCTTGCTAAGTAAAAAAAAAAGGTGAATTTCATTTCTCATTTCATTATTTCATTTGCGAAAAAAAGAAGTGCAGTGTGCACACAAAGGAGATAAGTCCCTTCATTTTAATATTAATATAATTTTCATATTCATTTTGTCAAAATAAATTGATTTTGCATACGAACTATATGACAGGATGCATTGGAGGAGGCATGGCATCGCATGGGAAATAGGGGCACAGTTTTCTATGGGTGCAAATATGTTCCACCGTAGCTAGTGCCACTCTACAATAGGGCATAGATATCCATCAAAGCATGAAGGATAGAGGATTTTGTATGGTCAAGGGTTCCTCAGGCATACCTATGAGCCTAGGAGACCCTTAGTCCATGTGGATCCTAGTTGGCTCTGAATGGCTAAACTTAGTTTTAGTATGTTTTAGTTTATTTTCTTTAGTTTTAAGGAATTTGAGGGATCTAGACCTTAGATCACCCTCTTAGTTCTTTTAGGAAGTTTTTATTGAGTTTTAGTGCATTTTTGACAAAGTTGCACTCCGAAGTTGCATAGATTGTGAAATTTTGTTAACTTTTTGCAACACTGTCGGCAAATTGTAAGTCTGATTCTCCAACGACCACAACCAATTTCATGTTGGTTGGATTAGTTGGAAGACTTTTTGGAAGTGGTTTTTAAACCTTGTCCAATCATAGGATTGGCACAAGGAGATGATCTTCGAAGTAGCGTTGAATAAAAGAAACCCAAAAAACATTATGAGTATGTTTTTGTTATCATACTCTGTCTGTTGCAAATAGGTAGATGGATTGATCATTCTGCAAGTTCATTGTATGCATTATTTATTCGAATCCATCTTAGTTTTGACTATTGTTTGATTTTAAGTTTTAGTTATATTTACACAGTCGGTTATGAACTGAACACATGGCTTGACTATCATAGCAAACCCAATCATGTAATGGTTAGAGAGTTTTAATGTCACTGCAGGTTCATTTGTGCATCCACAGTTCTTGATAGAGTTCATTTAACTAGACTTTACAAACATTGTATTTTAAATTTGGTGTTGATATATGCAAGAACCCAACCTCACTGATAGACCGGCTTGGGAAAATCTATAGTCGGCTCTGTCATGAAGGTGGGACCTTGACTTGCGGTTTCCCCATTGGATTCCAATGCCATTGGGTGAGAAGCGAGCCAAGGTTATGCAATTTAATAATATAAGTGCTCAGATTGTGGAAGGAGGCATATTGCTTCAAGATTTGATGCCCTAGGTAGATACTTTCCATGTATTTAACCAGTAAGAAGAAGACATGTTTGCAGCAGTGTAGTAATAGGAAGGTTGAAATTGAATCATAGATTGAATTTGATAGTCTCAGGCACATTGAAGAATCCTTGGCGATTGTACCTACTATGTGAATCCATCGATTGACCATTCCAGATTGACCCTAATCTAACTTGATCAATTAGATTAGAGTGTCTTTGTGACAGTTAATGGTGCTAGGCTAAGTGGCTACAGTTGTGGAGAAGATTTAGTGTGACATCTTAGTAGATAGTACAATCTATGCCGAATGGTCTTAACCCAAATCTAAATAACCAAATGTATAAGGAACGTTGTTGCAGGAACAAACTAGAGATTGATAGAATTTGAATACCAAAACTTTCTATAACAATCACATACCTTATGTAAAGATTGAGCTCAAGTTGGGATGTATCTCCTGCGCGTGTGCTGCCCTTCTTTTTTTTGCAAATATGGTTATGTGAAAGAATGGCTAGAGAAAACCTAAAGATTCAAAGTCAGCATGAGATATCATAGAAAGGCTTACAAACAATCCAATGATTGCATGTTTGGGTTGCTGCTTTATATGCCCATTTCTTTATTGCATAGCTGATAATTCTTTGGTAATTTTTTATAGTGATCTTATGGTATTTGAAAATCTACATACATAATAATGATGCTTATGAAAGATGTTAGTGAAAGAATCCTGAAACAAGGTTGACAAATTTACAAGTTTGGTGATGGGCAATAGAAATTTGACTTCCATTCTTCCTACAGACTAGCAACTATGGGTAAAGCCCAAATTTTCCAGCATGGGGAGGGGGTTTATTTAGAATTATAGACCATAAAATCACATGATTGTGACATATAAATCATAAGTAAAGGAAACTTTGCATAATAAAGCTTGATAGTGATTTAGAAAATAAGAGAATCATATTTTAAAAGAACTCCTATGAGGTGGAAACCTTGTGAATGAAACTTGGCAGAGATAGTACTGAAAAATTGGTGAATGAAATTAAAAACTTGTCACCCACAAAAACAACAAACTTGAGAGCACATTATAACATGTAAAGACTCTCTATTGGATATAAAAATGATTGATGCCACTAAAATAAATAAAAGTATTAGTCACAAAGGTTTAGTTTGGGCAACTAGGAGTCTAACCAATATCCCAAAGATCCAATTAAAGGTTGTCAATGGTTGCCTGTCAAGAGGCTTTCATAAAATTTCATCCTGAAACTAAATAAATTAAATATTCATGGTTACATGATTAAAAGAGCCATTCTTCACTCAAGGTTGGAATTTTTGAACATAGACATTTTTGAATCAGTTAGTGACAAGTGAACATGAGGCAAGGAATCAAGACTACTACAAAAGACTTGCATAAACTCAGCAGGAACCCGACCTAATAAAAACTACATAAAATTTAAAAATTGTAAAACATTTAATATTATTATTTATTTTATTTCCACCATTGCAAAGCAGTGAGTCACCTCTTACTCTTCCTGTTTCCATTACTGAACCCAAGTTAAGTGAATATCACTCTATGGCTCCAGAATTGGTTGTACAGATATTTTCAGCAAGTGATGGCTCTTGGGGAAAACAATCATTATCCAAATTAACTTATTAAACAAACCTAGTAGCACAATATTAAGTTGTTTGGTATAGAATAGATGGAGGTCCACAAAGATAAGAATTAAGATGAAGCAGACATATGAAAGCACAATGCAAGCTTCATTATTGCTTCTTATATAACATGTTAACAAAATGAATAATACATTGTTTGAAAAATATGGGAGTAATACATTTTTATACATTTGGGTGCATGATTTCTACTTTTGATGCACTTGTTGATAAGTGACAGTAAGATTAAATTGAGTTGGCTTGGGGTTTTGATTAAAGATGAATCTGGAAGATGGGGGCAACCTTGAAGTAGGACAAGGTTCCTTGGATAAACTTGACTTTAGAGAAAGTATTAGTTTGATAATTGAGACTAATTTGAGTACATTGAATTAGCTATAGTGTATGACTAAACAACAAAGCACTTGATGCAAGAGCATCTTTGGTGAATCGGTGAGCAACATCAACCAAAAGCATTTTCTATTTTGTTTATTTGATTTTCTTTAGTTCTAGTTTGGTGGTTTGACAAACAAGTTAAAATATCACTTCTACTCTATGGTGGTCAACTGTGAAATGAGAGTTTTGGAACAAAGCATAAACATCAACTATTTGATAGAGTACCTCAAATAGGAGATTCCTATTCCATTGTATTGTCCCTTGTCTGATCTTATGAGAATTGGGACTCAATTCTTATATTTCAATTGCAAGGTTCTTGTTTCTGTGAAATAAATACCGATATCCTTATCTTCTTGAACCATAGACTTTGAATAAATCCAGTGTTTTGCTATAAAGTCTAATCTATAGATGTCATGAAGATCATATTGTTCCAATCTTCTCATAATAAAATCTTCTCTGTAATGTCCCTGTCTCTATGATGTCCTTGTCTCTGGTTTAGACAACTAAGGTGATCTTGTAAATGAATTTTCTTCTTTATTTGGATCAGTCACTAAAGATAAATCACAAGTTATACTATGTCTCTTATTAATCAATTGACATGACCAGTTAATGATGTTAGTTATCACATAGATTATGTTGATTTGTTTATTGATCAGTAATGTTGGTCAATTACGTCTGTCCAAATAGCACTTGCATATTATTATTGTAGTCATTATTGATATTATTATTTGATTCAAATTTAATTGATACTCATCAAAGATGTTCTTGATCTCTAGATAGCGGGCTGTGTATTAAGTAAATATGCTCTCCATTGACATATTAGTTTCTATCATTCATGTGTTTCACCCTTTGTATGGTCAATTTGATCGAGACAATTTGTTGATAGATCTCATATCAATTCTCATGATTCCCTACGTATTGACCATGAGCATTTTGTATAATGTCTCCACGCATGATACAAGAATTGTGGTGACTGGTTGTAGACTCCTATTATAGAATTGGAGATTCCTATTACAACCAATCACCTCAAAGAAATATGGGCTTGTGAATTGTATTGATTGCAAGATATGCACCAAATGAATTTTTTGAAAAGGTTGAAGACACTCGAGCTAATGAAATTGGCTACCATCATGCGGAATAATCCAAAATGCCAACAACTTGTGCATGATGCAAATGGTTTTGAGATGCTACTATTCAACTTTGTATCTGATTCTAATGTGACTATCCGAACCAAATCTTTGGATGCAATTTCTTCTTTAATTAGGCATAACAAGCTTGCTATAGTTGCATTTTGTCTAGCTAATGGATATACAACACCGAGGGATGCGTTGACTACATAAGATATTAGATTCCAGAGGAAAATGGATTTGTTCTTTCACCAAGGTTCTACAGGAAAATGAGACTGACTATAATCAATAATGTAGCTATAGAGCTAGGGTTTACTTGTCTATTTATACTTTTGTCATCTAATGATTTGGGGGTAGCACTGGAGAATATACTATTTCATGAAACTATATCATTAGGGTTTACAACCTATAGTTTGGGAATTGAGAAAGGTCACTTTCACAGTCATCTTGGTGAGTTCAATTCTCAATTGATCGATGCCTCGCATTCTAAAGGTTAGCAAAATGCTTACCTCACCCGGAGGTCACTTTGCCAGTCTACAGAGCCAGACTTATGATCAAGTTAGGTAGAGTTATGCTGTTATACCCTCTTTGAAAGGTTATACTATAATTTGAACTTAGTTCAGGATTCCGCGAAAGGTCTGTCCCCATGCAGGTGAATAGTAGGCACAGTCATATGACCCAGACTAGTAGATCAATGGGCCTATAATGTGAATCTTTTCTCCATCGATTGGAGAACCATTCGGCTTCCATTGGAGTTAAAATAAAAGTCTTTTATTTTCTTTATCTATACAAAGGTCAAAATGTATGTAACAGAATGAAAAATCTTCAAGTATGTATGTACTTGAACATAGTCAGCTAACTAGTCTTGAAGCATAAATCAATGAATAAAAGAAGAAAATGATAATACTGATTGGGTATCCAGTAAATTTAACAGTTGAGAGAAAGAATGAAAAACCTCCAAAACCCCAGGTTTAGGTTTCAACCGCTCAATCTCCTTCGTGCACGCGCTGCCCTTCTATTTCGTCAGCTGGGAATAATGAAATGAGAAATGAAATGCCCTTTTTTTAAAAGTTATAACCGTGTTTGTCAAAATTTTGACTACCACGGGATTTTTTGATACTTCGACAAACAAAGGCATAAATTTAAAAAAAAAAGAAGTTTTCCTTCTATAATCCGACCAAGCAAAACCTTTTAATTTTTGGGTTGAAAAATTTGGTAGAAAAACTAGGTCAAATGTACTAGTGACCCATGGAAACAAGATGCATAAAATGGTGATCTTTATCTTAGTTCATGATGGCTTGCATCACTTTCTGAAAGTGTTTGTCTTCTTGACACTTTCTAATTTATTATGGTGTGGGCTCTTCATCCTCATAGGAATCAGAGTCATGCCTTCTGTGGGCACCAGAGTCAAAGTTTGACATATTGATGTAATCAAAGTTTTTAGTGTTAGGAAAGGGTATTGACTGATAATCAAAAGCCTAATGCAAAGGTCCTTCACAAAATGATGGTTCAACAATATCGTAAGTGGCTTTCCCTAGAGAATCAGTCATAGCCCTGTAAGAATGACTACGATTTTCAACTGGCATGGAAGATGAGGTTGGAAAACTAATAGTAATGAGGTAATTTTGAGCTTGTACCAAGAGATTGAGGTAATGATAGTGTTGTCTCAAGAATAAGTAGATGATAGTAAAGTTGTTGGAACGAGGTGCAAGGTATCGAGATTGAGGCCTGAATGCTTGTTGAGTGGAACTTATGACCAAGTTGATATAGCCAAGAGAACTAAGTAAAAGGTACTAAGAATGAGGCCTAAATGCCTACTGGGTGGCACTTGTGACAAGTTTAAGAAAAGTATGATTTTAAAATGATGCTTGAGACAAGGCTAGAGCACTTCCAAGATCTAAAGCAAAGCAGAGAGGTACCAGATCACTAACAAGAGGTCAACCAATTAGGGATTTGAAAATGAATAATTATTGATCAAAAGGAGCCAAGAGGACACATGAGAAACCAAGATATGAGAATATAGGAGCAAGCTATGACAATCAATCAAACATAGGATGAGCAATTTACCACTATTGTCAAGAATTTTGATCAATTTGAACAATTTTGGATTTGGATTCGTGATGAGTCTTAGTGTTTCTAAATCAAGTTTGAATGTTTCCAAGGAAGAAAATAGTGTGACCACACAATAGTCTTCAAACAATTCACCAAAGGAAAAAGAAACTTTGGGGATACAATCAATTATGAAGTCTTAGCAAGGTATAGAAATGTGTCAAATGTATCAATTGTATGTTCACAAAAGTCTTCACAGGTCTTTATCACATTAAAGAACATCGAGCACACTCTACCTAAGGTAAAAAAGAGAAGTGTTCCAACCTTTTCCCACAATTGATGCTCTTGGCCCCACAATTAAGTGGTCAAATGGTCTTTTTTAGGACTATGCAAGTTATAGATCAATTGGAAGAAAATAATGCTCACAGCGCATGTCTTTCCATATTGCCACATTCAAGCTTTAGCATCCAAGGGAGCACATATGGTGAGTAATGTTGGGGAGATCTGGTTAAATCCACTTGGATCAATCCTTGCACAAAGGAAGTCACACGGCTGAAATAGTTAGCCTCTAATTCCTTAGGTCTAATAAGGTCTTTGTTCATGACTACCCCTTGTAGTTTCGCAAGTGGAATTAAGGCCTATAACCATACAAGCACCCAAAATGTACAGTCTCACAAGAAAGATTGAGACCTCTCAGCCCTATAAAAGATGAATGTACTCCACTTCTAGTCTTTTAAATAATATTGAGACCATGAAGGCCCTACAAGTGCCTAGACAAGTGTAGTCTTTCTTAGCAAGATTGAGGCAACTAGGTCCTACACATGAAGAAGCATTGGAAGTAGAAAATAGAAAAATCTTCCCTCTCTTTGGATTGAAGGAAACTTTTGATTATAGTGGGATGGAGTTAGCTGGGTTCGCTTGTTCCCCACTTGGGTCATTCCCAAAAGATTTCTCTCTTGAAAAGCCTTCTAAAGGTAAATGTAAGAAAGTAAAATGGATACCTAATGAAGGTCAAGATTTCTAATTTTCCATAAAAAAAGAGCATACTCTCCTATTCCATAGTTTCTCCCAAACACATCAAACACATGTTTATTCACCCAAGATTTCTCTTACAAGTAACCAATCAAGTAGGCCAATATTTGTGATTCATCCTCTAGGAGGTGAAGAGCATACTCTCCTACTACTCAATTATTCACAAGAAAAAAACCTCCTAAATAAGATAGATGCCTAGAAAACCAAATTTATGCAAACATGATGTTGATTTGTATCTCCAAGGAAACCTGCAACACAAATAGCTTTAGTAGTCTCCAAAACAAGACTTTGGTAAGTTTCCTACATCACAAAAGCATTAGTATTCTTGAAATAAGCAAGTGTGGATATCTTTGACAAGTGATTTCTCTATCAAATTCCTTGCAAAAACCTATAAAAACCTACAAAACATAAGGTCATAGTCAAGAAAAAACTGAATCAAGCACAAAATCCAAAAATTCTAACTGCAGGGCCCTAAAAAATGCTCACTACTTTTGATACGATGAAACACAATTAGTCACCATATCATTGTATAATGAAACCCAGAAAGCCACATGATAAACTCCATGGATCTTCTATTGTACGAGAAAATATAACACTACAAATGATGAAACACCCTTCATCGTATTAACATACTATAATTCTCACTATTACATATGATGAAATCAATCATTGTATGATAAACTAGGTCACTGGTTGATACGATTTTTGTTGCAATTTCAAAAATTAAATAAAAATAACTTGCAAGCAAAGGGGCAATTTTTTTATTCAAGCCCCATTGTGGGTGCCAAAAATGTGTGGTTAAATATTGGTATCAAACTTAAAAGCAACCAACACTCAATAATCCATTAGCTCAATAATTTAGCTATAGGAGGCCATATCAAATGAACCAAAACTAAATCCTCAAGAGTGGCTTATTGCTTCCTAGTTGAAGCAAGTTTAATCCTTCTTTGAATGCTCATAAGATTGGCATCAAGGATTAGTGACTTGAATACTTCAAAATGGAAGATTCAATGCAATGCAAAACTAGAAAGGAACCTAGCATGCAAGATTTAAACTAAAATGAGAGATTTAAGCTAGAATGGATGCAAACAATTAGTATTCTAGAATGAGAATGCAAGAACTATGTTATGAAACAAATGCAAGAAAGAAAACTAGATTATACTAAGGAATGAAGTAAACTAAGAATGCAAGAGAACTACTAAGCATATGATGAAATCAAACTAAGAATTCAAAATAGAAAGATTACTCTAGAATGCACACAGATGGATCCCTTGAGCCAAGGAAGAGCTCCCTTTTAAAGGAATTGCCTCAAGAATGGAGGGCAGAGATTAAGTGGAGAAAGAATGTGTGATTGAGATGAAGAGAAAAAGGGAGAGTGAAGGAGATCCAAGGTTAGGCAGAAATACATGGTAAGGATTAAGAGGCAAAAGAGATGTTAGGTAAGATAAGACAAAATAGCAATTTTGAAAGCACAAATCCCCTTTAATTGTTGATTAATCAGGATTGAGTGTGTGCACACATGTGAATGTGTTCTTTTAATAAAAATGTAGAAAATTTATATTAAAAGCAATGTTATAGAAATTAAATAAATATGCAAGCTCTAGAAATTAGACCATACTATAAGCTTGATGTAAGATTTTTTATTTAATTGTGCAAAGGGGATTTTCACGGTTACTCTGCACAATTATGTCTAGTAAATATGCTTTTGAGATTTAAGATTTTATTTGAGGCAATCTGATCAAAATTGGGGCTTAGGTTATACTAGAAAACGTTTAGGTGAATATAGTTGGCAGTATTGGTTATGTGCCTCTTGGTTGTCAATTATGCAATAGGAGTTCTGGTTATCCACAAAATAGGTTCAATATGAACATTTTGGTGTTTCTGGTGCTCCCTAGATAGTGTACATTGTTCTACTCATGGTCTATTTGTTTTGGTGCACTTGTATGCTTTTAGTGTTCAATATCACATGGACTATTCTATTGGTTGCTAGTGATCCTGTTATCTAGACAGTGGTGCATTCATCAAATATTTTAGGTTTATCAACTACATCATATTCTAGACATGTTTTATCTATCAATGGTTTTGTCTATTGTCATGGTTCATCTTTTGAACTCGATTGTAGTGTTTAGATGTTCTCAGTAATTGTAATATGTATTTTAACATCTTAAGTATGACCTATCTATGGGTCGTGTTGTAGCATGTGGATAAATGTTCTTAAGTGTATTGGTAATGTCCCCTTCTAGGGAATTCATGTTTATTACGACACAATATTATATCTTGACATTAATAAGGAGATAGTTAAGTGATTCATAATATAAATCTTAAACACTATATTTGATCTTATCTTAACTTCTTTCAACTCTATTGGAGGATGAGGAAATTATTGTCATAGAGTGTTGATACCTTCTCCATAATTAAGCTCAAGGATTTCATGAACATCCATCAATAGCCACCACTTGGGAGTCACTTAATTTGTGAAGGAAATTACTCGCCCCTCTCTACACATACCAATCAATCCTTCTGTCAGTATTAATGGAGATTGAAGACTAGACAAATATAATTTAATGGTATTAATATAATCATATATTTATATGTGAATGCTTTGATTACCTTTTGATAAATTGATCTATATTTATAATGTTTAAATTTATCCATATATATGAATTTATTGCATACTCAATTATACATTAATTACTTATTTACCAATATTTTTAAGTTACTTTTATTTTATTATATAAAATAAATTAATTTCATAATAATATTAATATATTTCAAAATAAATAAATATCATTATCAAAATATAAAGAAATATATCATTGATTTATAAGAAGGGATTTCTTACTCCTTTTATAAGAAAGGAGATTCTTTATGCTAATTTATTTAACTTCTACGTGGAATACTCTTTGTTTTATTTGATATGTTTTTTTGTTGTTGCTTTCTCTTTTTTTCATTCCATAATATCACTTGTAAATTCTTTACACACCATGGTTTGACCCAGCCGATTAGTATTGTTATTGGTTATTATTTATATCGTTGACAAGTAACATCGACTTGTCATTGTAGTGGGTTAAGTTTATATTGTTTAATTATTAATATTATTAATTACTTTGGTTAATTAAATAGTTATTGATCATTAAAAAATTAGTATTATTAATAATATTGATTATTCTATATATATATATATATATATATATATATATATATATATATATATATATATATATATATATATTGATCAATAATATATTATTAATTAATTACTTATATTGACTATTAATGAACTAATTATTATTATTTCTAACAATAATATTAATTGTATATTGATTTGATTAATAATAATAATATTAATGGTATATTGATTAGCATGGCTACGATAGCATTCACAATAATTGAATAGGTTATATTATATAGATATTGTCAATTATGGCTCATGATAGTGTCTTAGACTTAGGATTGATGCTATGTGGATAGCCCCATAATAGATAATAATAATCATGCCAAAGCTTCTCTTAAGAATAGTGTATTCAAACTAGGTATTATTTCCCTATCACAGAGTGCATTTAAATTTTCAACCTGGGGATGTAGACTTGAAATGGGACAACACGGTTTGTGCTCTAAGCCTCTTATAAAGTCATCTTACTTAAGCTACAGGAAGGACGATGCATAGAAAAAACTAGGCTATTGCTGCAGAAAAGTAAAACACCCAGTTAAATAAATGAAATTGATGCAAACAATCATAAGTTTAACTTCAACCTATTCTATCATTCCAAAGCATTTACTATGACTATCTATGCAAGTTTTGTAGGAACATACACAGGTATAATGCTACAGGAGAAAGCAGTGAATGTTACTTCAAATACTGAATACATTTAAACTACTTGTTCTACTCTACTTTAATCCACCTCCCAAGTGGGGCCCCTTGGTTGGTTTCTATTAACTATGAACACATAATATAACTCAAAATTACTCCTTCATTATATATGTACACTCAAAATGTGCACTTCTTTAAGTCATTACTTCCAAGGCCATCCATGGATTGGAAACCTTGAGAAAGTGACCTAGAGCTCCCTAGGCATGGAGTCACAAGGGTGTTTGGAATGCTTTCAGCTAGAGCTATTAAGCCTATAACCTTACTAGTAAACCATGCAATGGGAGATTCAAAGAGACAAGGGCAAGAATGTCAATATCCTCAAGAATCAAAATAGAAATACAATGCAATGTTATGCTAGAATGAAGATGCAAGAATGCAACTAAGCTACAAAAATGAAAGTATTACAAGGCTTGGCTAATTAAGCTATGTGGATTAAGCTAGAACATGAAAGGAAATTAAGCTAAGAATGCCATGAAAGCTAAGCTATGATGCAAGTAGGAAGCAACAAGAATGCAACAAGATCTCTAAAGCTCCAAAATCACCAAGAAAACTTGCAGCACAACATTAGCATCAAGAGTGGGATCCTTTGAATGAGAAAAGAGATTTCCTTTTAAAGATAAATGGACCATGGAGATTAAGAGGCAAAAGATTTGATCAAGGGTGGAGTTTGAAAGAGGGATCAATCCTTGTGCACAAATCTTCTCCAATGAGAAAGAAGTGTTGACTTTTGTGCCCCATGTGAGACAAAAAGGTCTTTTCTTCTTTTTATAAAATAAGAATAATGCTTTATTTGTGCAACTTAGGATAAGAGGAAAGTGGGGGCTTTTTATTTAATAAAAGGGGAGGGAATTCCTTTTAATTAAATAAAGACTTAGGATAAAATGGTTAACCCATAGAATATAATCAAATAAATGATAGAATTAGGATTTGATCAAGGAAATTTGATTTGATTGAACATATTGCAAAGCATTGATTCAGGAAATTGATAAATTGAAGAATGGGGCCCAAAGTCTAGGTGACCATTTTAGGGTGCATACATTTGCCCCTCTTTGGGTAATGTGTGATCATTCTGGGAACACATGTAGCCAAAGAATGGAATTGAAATGTGAGATCAATTTGGGATCACAAAACAACCCAGACATGTGATCGACAGATGGGAACACATCAGGACAAAGATAAGTTGATTGAAAAAGATAAGGCCCACACCCCTGTAAATAGGTAATTATCAAGTCTAAGATAAGAAATAAGAATCTCAAGCAAGGTTTGATAAAATTGAATCAAGGATTGAAATTTGATAGGTATTGCCCCCTCGTGATCAAAATCGAAATGAAATAGAGAGAATGCAAAAGCGAGAGCAACATGATCAAATCACTAGAAATCATAATCGAAGATGAAAGATGATGGAATAATCATCAAGCAGTGAAGATATGCACCAGGGTTGAATTAGAAGAAAAGAAGTGGGGTGAAAGCGAATGGAAGATAGAAGTTTGGAAGAGGTGAAAAGAAATGGAGAGAAGAAAGAGAATTTGCCTCAAGAAAGAGAATGCATCAAAATCAATCAACTGTTAAGATAGAAAATTTCAATTGAGATCACAAAAGAAGATAAGGAAATGAAGATCAAAACGTGACCACAGTTGATTAAAAGTCCAAAAGAAAGATGAAGGAAAAAAAAACCCTCTCAAACTCATAATGCAGCCTAAAAATGCAAATTAACATGAAGTCTAACAATACAAGCTACTATGAAAAGTGGTTTACTTGCAAGGTTACAAAGCCATTAGACTCTAATAATCATCATCGAGCTTTATCAGTAGTGTCGCAAGATCATACAATACACACTAGTATGACTGTGGGTATATGAATATGATCTGTATCAGATAGATATGTGGGAATCCCACCTAGGCATCAAAGACATGTAGGTCAAGATGGCTAGTGCAGTGAGGGTCCCTAAGTTTGGTATAGCAAGATTATTCTTGCATCGAGACATAAGAAAGTCAAGATGACTAGAAGCATGCACTTGCGAAAAATAGTCAAGGATAATACATTGTCGGTCCTAGTGTCAAGTGGAACAAGGAAAAATGCTCATGACAGTTAAGACCAACAAAATATACCCACAAGCAAAAAAAAGAAAAAAACATGTCCTTGTGCCCCCAGTCTTCTAGGCATGCATCATCGAAAACTATTAGGGAGATAACACTCACCAAATAAATCGTCATAGATAGCACACAAAGAAATAAAGTCAAGAAAGTATTAGCGAGTCAAGTGTTTAAGTGCGTGTGTGTAGGTCATAGAGTCAAACTTTGAGTATCGCATATGCCAATGGAAAATATTGTATCATGCTAGACTGTGGGTAAGACATTTGATAAGTGTTAAGAAATACATGACACTAAGGAAGTGTTGAAAAACACAGTTGGGGTGGTGTTGAAAAACACTATTTGCAAGATGTCCTAAAGATCAACGCATCCAAGAGACCAAAGCTAACACAATTATGCCCCCTAGACAAAGACAAAGACCAATTCCAAACCAAGGCAACAAGGACAAGGCATGATGGAGAAAGGCTAAGTGTCGAGGACGTGTGCTAAGAAACAAGGGTGCAAAGGCCTCAAGTAGCGCCTGTTTCCAAGTTTTCACCACTTGACAAAATTTTATTTTTAATTTTTTTTAATTTTTTGATTTTTTTGCTACCAAGGCGCCTGTTTCCAGGTTTTCACCAAGGCACTTTTTTTATTTTTTATTTTTTTCAATTTTTTTCAATTTTTTTATTTTTTTGGTGAGACATCAAAGTGCCTATTGCTAGGTTTTCACTAGGATGCTATTTTTTCATGACTTTATATGCTTTTTAAGATTTTTTTCAGCATCATATATGAATTTTTTTGAAATTTTTTTAGGATCAATAGATATGGACAAAGGATGCCCCTAGATAGAATAGACATCATGGATAGAACTTCTTCAGGTGTAAGATATTTATAGGATCAGGGAGCTACTCTCCTTCTGTGGTAGATAAATAAATAAGCACCTATCCCAAAAGCGGCAGTAATGATGTAAGGTCCAAGCCAATTAGGTTCAAATTTACCCTTTTGATCTCTATGCTGTTGATTCTTAGGATTTTCACGTAGGACAAGATATCCCACTTGGAATTCTCTAGGGTGAACCTTTTTGTTAAAAGCTTTGGACATGCATTTTTGATAAACCCTCATATGGTCAACTAATGCTTGACGTTTCTCGTCTAGAAGTTCTAACTCTTGGAGTCTCATGGTGTGGTAGTCTTCATTCTATAACTAGACCTTTGAGGGAAACTCTAAGTAAAGGAATCTCAACCTCTAAAGGTAATGCTACTTCAGCACCATATGTAAGGGTGAAAGGAGTAGCCCCAGTAGGAGTATGAATACTCATTCTATAGGTCCACAAAGCTGGATTTATCTGTAAATGCCAATCTCTACCATTCTTATGAACTGTTCTATGTAGGATTTTAAGAATGGTTTTATTTGAAGCCTCTACTTGACCATTTCCTTGTGGGAAGTAAATGGAGGACCAATGTTGTTTAATCTTGAATTTCTTGCAAAGGTGTTTAAGGTCCTTATTTTTGAACTGACCTCCATTGTTAGTGATAATCTCAAAAGGTACTCCATATCAACAGATGATATGGTTTAGAATGAATAGAGAGACTATCTTTCCCGAGGCAACATAAAGTGGGACAGCTTCTACCCATTTAGTGAATTAGTCAGTAGCAGGGATGATAAATTTGTGTCCACCTGATGAGTTGGGATGAATCTGCCCAACAAGATCAAAGGCCCAGTGCTAAAATGGCCAATGAGATATAGAAGGAATAAGCTCCCTACCTGGACCATGTATCAGGTTACCATGTTTTTGACACTTTTCGCATGACTTTTCAAAAGCTAATGCATCCATCTACATTGTAGGCCAATAGTACCCCACCCTAAGCAACCTTCGGGCCATGGCAAGACCATTGGAATGTCACCCACAGATGCCCTCGTGAATGTCAACTAACGCTTGATCGGATTCTTCCTTTTCTAAGCATCTAAGAAGTGTCCCATCTAGACCCCTCCTATACAAATCACCAGAGATAAGGGTATGGTGAGAGGCATTTTGAGTAAGGTTTATGCATTCGGATCGGTTAAAGGTATCAGGGATAATGCCATCATGAAGGTATGAGTAAATGGCACCATAATGGGATGAGTCATGACCAACAAGGGTACAAATGACATGGCTTTCTTGGGAGTCATAGATAGGGTAATGTAGCTCTTCCACTAGGAATTCAAATTTGGATTCATGCTACTCCAACTGAAGGAGTGAAGCAAGTGTAGCCATAGCATCAGCTGCTTTATTTTTTGCTCTAGGGATTTTCTGAAATGTGATGAATGTGAAGTATCACCTCAAGGAATCAACCATTTTTTTGTAAGATACCATTTTCTCATCTTTTGTTTGATATTCTTCATTAACTTGGTTGATTATCAACTATGAATCCCCATAGATGTGCAACTTTGTGATTCTCCATTCTATGGCCATCTTAAGCCCATTTTTTAAAGCTTCATACTCAGCAATGTTGTTTGTACATGGGAACAATAACTTGTAAGACTTAGGAATCATGTACCCATGAGGAGAAACAAACAACACTCCAGCTCCTAAACCATTTTGCATGAAAGATCCATCAAAGAACATTTTCCATGTTCTCTCAGTCATGTACATGAGGTGCTCATCTAGAAAGGCAACTTGAATAGGCACACTATCTTGAATTGGAAAATCAGCCAATTGATCTGCAATGGCTTATCCTTTTATAGCTTTACGCTCAACATACTCTATGTCAAATTCTGAAAGAATCATCATCCATTTAGCAAGTCTACCTATGAGAGCAGCCTTACCGAGTAAATACTTGAGGGGATCAATCTTTTCTATGAGGTGTATTGTGTGCGCAAGCATGTAATGTCACAACTTTTGAGAAGCAAACACCACTGCGAGGCAAGCTTTCTCAATACTGGTGTAATTAACCTCATATGAAACAAGCATACAACTGATGTAATATATGGCTCTTTCTTTCTCATGTTCATCAAGTTGAGCTAGTAATGCCCCCAAGGAAGATTATGTTGCTGAAACATATAGAATAAGGGGCTTCCTTGGGATAGGAGGCATTAAAATAGGAGGATTTGCCAAGTATTGTTTGATTTGGTCCATGCTCTTTTGACAATCCTAATTTCAGATACATTTGACTCCCTTATGTAAGTTCTTATTGAGAGGTTGAGCTCTATCTGCCAGCTGTGAAATGAACCTCCTTATTGACTGAAGACATCCTTGAAGACTCCTCATTTGACTAATGTTTTTAGGAGGTGGTATATCCATAATTGCTTGGACTTTTTCAGGGTCTACCTCTATTCATTTTGCTGAAATAATGAATCCAAGAAGTTTTCCAGAGGTGACCCCAAATGCACACTTTTTAGGATTTAACCTTAACTGAAATTATTCCATATGATCTAGAATGACTTCTAAATCACCTAAGTGTTTGTCTCTTTTCTTAGATTTAGCCAAGGTGTCATCCACATAATCTTCCATGTTCTTATGCATCATGTCATGAAAAATAGTGGTCATAGCTCGTTGATAGGTAGCTCCTGAATTTTTTAATCCAAAAGGCATGACGTTCCAACAATAGGTACCCCATGCATAAGTGAATGCAGTCTTTTCTTGGTTTTCAGGAGCTATCTTGATCTGATTATATCCAGAAAAACCATCCATCAATGAGTAGATCTCATAACTCGCAGTCATGTCCACTATCATGTCTATGTTTGGGAGCAAAAAATCATCCTTTGGGAATGCTCTATTGAGATCTCTAAAGTCTATGCAGATTTGAATGGATTTGTCATGTTTAGAAACTAGTACAATATTTGAGATCCATTTAGCATAGTCAATCGCTCTTATGAATCTTGCACTGAGGAGTTTCTCTAATTCTGCTTTGACTAGAAGAGCTATGTGTGGATGCATTTTTCTCAATTTTTGTTTGACTGGTTTAACACCTGGAGCTATGGACAAGTGATGCATAATAAGATTAGTGTCCAACCCTGGCATATCTGAGTAAGTTCAAGCAAAATTAATCTTCTTTCTCTGTAAGAACTTGGTGTAGGCTTCCCTTTCTTGTGTTGACAACAACTGAGCCAAGTGAACTATCTATGG
Source organism: Chamaecyparis obtusa (assembly GCA_027943335.1). Lineage (NCBI taxonomy): Eukaryota > Viridiplantae > Streptophyta > Pinopsida > Cupressales > Cupressaceae > Chamaecyparis > Chamaecyparis obtusa. Next base: position 869,955 of record BSBK01006554.1, read on the forward strand.
AGCCTCATCTGTACTCAAGTTGACTACTTGTGTTGGCTCAACAAGCACTGAAGATCTATCTTGAAAGTAACTTGGGAGATGATCAAGTACCTCATCATTAGGCGCCTCAAAGAGGTTTTCACCCTTGGATACGTCATTTATTTTTACTATTTTAGGTTCTGACACCACCACACAGTGGCTTTCGCCATCAAAACTCTTATTCTTTTTATTTTTCGACTAAGGTACTTGATGTCTGGCTCTGTCATGCTGGTAGCCGGTTCACTGGTGGAAGAGACTACAGGTTCAATTGCATTCGGGTAACAGGTTATCTCATAGTCATTCTAGAATGTCAAGAGCTCAGGTTCTTGATAACGTTGGGACCAATCAATGAGATTGGGAAGAGCAAGGGGTAAGTCAATGACTAGTTCAAGATTATGGATACGAATGGCATTATCTCTGGTGACTGAAGAGTCAAAGTCTGTGTCATGTCCCCATTTTGAAAATCAAACTTAAATATAAATTATAATCATTATATAAATTATAAATAAATAATGATTGAATATGAAATAAATAAAAATATAATATAATATAATGATAATTAAAGATTACCATTATACATTAAAGATATCATTCTAGAATATTAAATATATATAAAGAAATAATAATTATAAGTGTAAATAATAAATCAAAGATAAATAAATAAATTAACATCAATAAAGATTATTAATATATCATAATATGATATATAATAATAGAATATATAAATGTATATTAATCCAAATGGTAAACATAAAATAAAATAAAATGAAATGATTCAAGTCGGCAACCACAGGGAATGAGTCATGACTCCTCCATGGCTCATACGGACACATATATGTACCCATACGGGGGGAAGATTAGAAATTAATAGCTGCTGCTTTAGAGCTTCTAATGTGATAGATTACTTCAAGTCTTAGCGGCTGAGTTGGTGATGAGATGTATGTTACATTAGATTAAATAGCGACTTTCAGAGATCTCTGTTGATAGCAAGCCTTGTGTTGACTTTAGACATATGTCATATGATATTCAAACCATCTCACAATATAATATAATCTTATATCGTTGCTAGTGTGAGTCTTCATTACAATCGACAAGGAGTAGTAAAAAGCCAATTACATTTCCTGACGTAGATTGTTATTGCTTCTGTGCGGTTTGACCCAACTGGGCTTATGAAATCATGTGAGAATAGTCGCCTCTTACCAGGAAGGAATAGAAATTTATAATATATTACATTGGAGGGATAAGGAGGACATGGATGGTCGACGAGAATAGCAGTTTGAAGAAACATGTGATCACAGCAGAATTGGAGACTAGAGGAAGAACACACGGGGACAATAATAAAGGGATCTGTGTATAACATTGACAAGGAAGGAGGAAAGCAGGATTCAGAGCACCTAGTCAGCAAACAGAAGAATATAGTTGACGTCCATCTTATGCGGTGGGCAGGGAGTACGAACATCAAGCCATCATGAAAAAGAAAGTGAATCCACAGGGAACGTGCTCAGCAAGAACGCAAACATTATACATATTAGAAAGAACTAGTCACATTATTATTATTATTCAAGATGGAGTTGAATTCAATACTAAAATCATAGTGAATAGTCATCGACTTGACATCATAAGTATCAAGGCAACACTATAGGAAAAGATCGATTAGATATATGGAGCAGTAGCAAATCGAAATGGATCTCAAGAGTAATATCAGACATAGCTTATTTAATAAATTGATATACATAAGCCCATATCAATATTGCATAAGTCATATAACTATATCAGAAAATGAGTAAAGTGGAACAATTTTATTTGGTTCTCATTTCAACTATTTCATAATGTAAGAAGTTAGAATAAAGTAATCGTCCCTATTTCCAATCATAGTTGAGAGGGACATTACAGTCTGTCAAGTATCCTTCTAAGTTACCCAAATCAGGATTCATCCTACCAAGTGAAGAATCGTCCACTAAAGCGACCTGTGGATTCAAATCCTCAAATCCTACACGTGACTCGTCAGCTACCTCGGGATGAGAACTATAAGTATGGATGACATCAACATCCATGTCAACTGTGGAAGAGTCAGATAGAGACTCCCATTCATACTTGTGTGAATTTGTCTCTGAATCCCGATTGGGATGTTTACACCATGCATGTTTAGGACGTCTAGATGTGGAAGCTCTAATGTCATCCAGGGTAACATCTCTCTCCATCAAACGAACAATATTCTTTCATTGATGTTCCCTGATAGGATCTTCTATTTATGGCTCATCTTGTTCTATGTTCATAGCTGTCGCAGGAGAAACTGGATTATCTGATTCTCCCCAAAGGAGATTGGTGGAAGGGACCCAATCTTCACACATATCCTGCTGGTTTGTCAAATTGGGCATGTATTTTGGTTCATCTTCGCTATCCATCTCATCAAGGATAGGAGTAGTGTTCTTGCTATGATTTTCAAATCCTAGACCAACCGTCTTCTTAGACTTGCTTCCAAAAAGAGCATGATCAAGAGGTTCAGCCCTAGCATCCAATCTGTGACTAAGAGGACCATGTCCTAGATAGCCCATATTTTTGACAAAAGTATATCCTCTTCCATAAGCCTTAGGAGAGGGAGAGAAGTTCTCATTATTCATGTATTTTTCTTCTCTATAAATCCAGTCCTTAACAGCTACCTCTTCTTTTTCATCTTGGATAGGTACTAAGGACTCTACAAATGTGCCAAATAAAGTCATGGCAGAAGAGGAAGGTCTCATCTCTTGTGAAGGCTTGCCATAAGACCTAGGTGAGACTAGAAGTTTTTTAAAGGAGTTGAGTTGATACCCCCCCATACCAAAGTCCATTGATTTGAACTTATCTTTGCACCGTGCTAGAGTTGCATTGATATCCTCTGCTTCTCTATTGAGGGGAACATGAGTCACTGCTGAAATGGAGTTGACAGATAAGGTGCTATCCCCAGGTATACAAATTTCTACTCCATTGTAGTGGAACTTAACACACTGGTGGTAGGTGGATGGCACTTCTTGCATGTCATGGATCCACGGTCTACCAAGTAAGATGTTGTATGCTAGAGGACCAGCATCAACAATTTGAAACAAAATGTCTTTCTTGATGGGGCCAATCCTAATGGGAAGAACAACCAACCCTTTGGAACTTCTTTCTGCCTCATCATAGGCTTTTATTGTGATCTTCTTTTAGGCATCTATGACCTCTTCTGAGTAACCCAATGTTTTCAAAAGACTTAAGGAACAGATATTGAGCCCAACACCCCCATCTATCAACACACGCCTGACACGGGTTTTGTGGATCATGACTTCGATATGAAGGGCGAGATTATGTGGATGGTTCAAAGCTTTATCATCGTCTTTTGAAAAAGTGAGGTAATGTGGGCTAGCAAGGTGATTGACCATGTTTTGGAATTTATCGACATCTATGTTGTTAGGAACATTTGTTGTGCGCAAGGCATCCTCAAGGACACGCTTATGTCTTAGGGACAATTTTATGAGCTCAAAGATTGAAATCTGAGCTGGAGTTCTTTGTAACTGGTCAACAAGGTTATAACTCATGTTGGGATTAACTACTGATTTTGTGGTGACATTCTTGGATGCCACTTGCTTTGGTTTATTGGACTGGTTGGAACTAGGACCTCTAATGACCACATGACCTTGACTTCTCATGACAGCTTTAAGAGCTTTGGATGACCTTCTAGAGTGAGGACCCCTTAGCACCACCACAAGTTCTTCATCAAATATAGGAGGAGAGTCCACATCATGACCATAAGGATCCTTGTTCCCCATCATGTTGACATTTTCCTCCACAACTTCAAGCATGTTGACCACATTTTCCACAGTTGTGTAAGTGTAGTTGATCTCGGCCTTGCTACTCTTTGGTTTAGAGGTTTCACCCTTCTCATATTTAGGAAAAGGTTCTTTGAAAGCCTTATGGTCAGCATTAGTGTTCAAACCATCCACCTTAATTTTTCCACTCTCAATGAGATCTTGGATGATATACTTTAGTTTCCAACAATATTTGATATCGTGTCCAATACCATTGTGAAATTTGTAGAACGCTTTCTCATCCCACCAATGTGGTTTAACATTAGGAATATGGTGTTTTGCAGGATCTTGAGGATGTGCAAGATTGTTGGCAATAAACGTTTTGAAGACATCCTCATAGGAATCACCAAGCTTTGAAAATTGATGCCTCTCTTTCTTAGGCTTTTCTTGGTACCTTGGCTTATGTTCTTGTTGGTTGAATGTGTTGAGCTTCATTGCTTGAACAACACTAGATAAGTGAAGAACACCTTGATCCTTAGGTTGAGAAGAGTCCACCACTCCATTGTTAACCACTTGCTTGTTCTTATTCCAGTGCAAGTTTTTCCCTTTGTCCTTATTAGCATTGTTGTTATTTTGACCATTATTGTTTTTTTTTGTTGTTGGTCAAAATTCCTTTCTCTTTCAAAACATCCTCAATTCTACATGCGGTTTCGACCATGGTGTCAAAGGAGTCAAAGACCATTTTCCTCACTTCATACCACATCTTAGGAATCAAGTTGCTAATAAGGATGTCAATCTTCTCCTTTTCAGGAATGGTCCTGGAGTATCAAGAACATTGATGTCTCCACCTTTGCAAGAAAGCAACAAAGGTCTCCCCTTGATTTTGTTTCAAGTTACATAGGTCCAACATGGTGACAGATCTCAAAAGATTGTAGGTGAAGTGTTGGGCGAATCTATGAACAAGCTCTTTGAAAGTCTTGACGGGGGGATTTATATTGGTAAACCACTCCATTGCTTGACCTTTGAGACTCCTTGGAAATAACCTCATGAGATAGGAGTCATCTTGATGAAATTCAAAGCTCATAATGTAGAATTGGTGCACATGGTCATGTGGATCCCCATTACTATCATACTTGTCATATTGGGGAATTTCCACCTTCCTAGGGAATTCCTTCATGCTCACACTCTTGTCAAAAGGATTGGGATAGATTGAGTCAAGTGAAAAGGAAATCTTAGGTGCCAACACCTTTTCCATCATACGCTTGAATTTCTTGATCTCCTCTTCTTGGGATGGACCTTGCTTCTTGATCTTTTTATCCACATCAAAGTTGTAAGGAACTCTAGCACCCTTGTTAATCAAGCTCTCTAGGAACTTGTCTTTGTTTTTCTCTAGATACCTCTCCACATATTGTTGGAAGAGAGGTTCTTGTTGCATCCTCATGAAGTCTTGAGCATCAAAAATTGAGCTACTACCTCCATGTTGGGAACCATGATGAGCTCGTTGTGAGGTTTGCCTAGAGTTCCTAGGAGGTGTTTGTCTCCTATAGTGAGCATGTTGTGAAGTCTTTCTTCCTCTAGGACTAGGAGATCTTGAAGGGGTTCTTGAACACCTTATGCTTCGTGGGGTTCCTAAAGGAGTAGATGGTGGAGAGTTGTTTCCACTATTGACACCCCTGTTGTTAAATTGGGCATTGAGTTGTTGGGCTAAAAGCCTATCTTGTTCTTCCTGAGAGGCTTTCCTTTCCAATTCTAACAAGGCTTGTCTCTCCGCCTCTAGGAGTCTAATCCTTTCTTCTTTTGAAGCTTGTTCATCTAAAAAGGCTTTCTTTCCACACTCAATTCTTTTGAGCCTTTCACTCGTTTATCTTGAGGTTGTTTGGAGTGGTGAACTTGGTCTCACATGTTTGAACAAGTCATTGGTAAATGCTGCATTCACGTGAGCATCATAAGGTTCATTGTTTTGGTCTTCATGTTGTGACTGTTCATCTTGGTGAGCTCATCTCTGATAGCTTTCAGCTCTTTGATGTGCATCTAGATATCTGGTATTGATAGGGGGTGATTCTGGTTGATTGTCATGAGAGGAATCACCAAATAGCATGTTGTCTCTGTCTCTGAAATATGTTGTCAAGATTTTGATCCATTGCCTCCCTCTCCTTTCGAGTCATGGTGTAACTCATATCCATATTTTATTAAGAATGTGCTAAGGATGTGCTCAACTCACTAGGATTTTTCTTTGGGTCAAACCAAGCTTCTAGGGTACTCTTAGGGGATTGATCAAAGATGAGCTCTTTTCCCTTACACTTTTGACGAGTCTGGACTAAGGGTAATTGGTCAAAGACTACTTGAGGTCATTTTCCTTGATTGACTTGATACCTTGTCATAACTGACATGAAAGAAAAGACCTTAGGCGATAAGATGACCCTAAGAAATGTTGATACCAAACTAGGATAGTAAAAGCATTCAGTTACCCAAAAAAAGAGATGGTAAGATAGAAAATTGCAAAAGGTGTAAACCAACACTGCCACAAAGGTGCCCAATCAAAGGATAAGTATCCTAGCACATATGGATCAAGAGGATGATTTACCCAAATTATATTTGATTGAAATTGATTTTGGATGGAAGTGAATTGGACAAGAGACTACTAAGACTCTCCAAGTGTGTCACCAAAGAATCTAAAGGTTTACTTTTTCAACAAGGATGACTTCTAACTTACCAATTCCAAGCAAGGTCACTTGTGAAATCAAAGAATACTAATTCAAGGGGTCAAAATATATGAACCCAAGGTACAAACAGGCTTCCAACTACAAGGTAAGAGACCTACTAAAATCTAGATCGACCAAATGAAGACTGAAAATAACATAAATCAGGAAGACAACAAGATTACTTTGTGAGACAGTTCACAGGGTATTGGGATGATACAATATGTCTAGATGATATTTCACACTAAGGTCGTGCAACAGTTTCCAGGCAGTCAATGCGATAAAATCTAGGTAGGTCATGTGACAGTCGTTCAGTATTGTACGATATTTGACCAGTGAGTGTAAAAATCTCATTTTTGAAGGCAATTCAACTAAAGTCTCAATTTGATGATTTTAATTTCTCAATTTGGGACATGATAACAATAGAAAATAGATAGGTTTGCAAACCAGTAAGTGATCAAACATGTCATAAAGCACTTGAATCAAGGGCAAAGGCAACCTTGTCAAGACATGCACTTGGGATATCAAAGAGAAAAATCCTATGAATGCTACCGTGATGTTGATGTTCAAGAACATTTACACGGGTAGATCACAATGAAGAAAAATCAAACACTTACTAGCCTAGAAAGACAAAGGCTCAATACTCAACAACTTGGCCCACACTTGATGTCCCATCGCCTCGCACAAAGTGGTTTCCCAAAATAGATATTGGCTTTGTCATGGAAGTGCCAATGACACAACCAAAGGAACATAGATGGTGAGTAAAATCTTGGGGTGATCCGGGTTAGTCCACTAGGATCGATCCTTGCACCAAGATGTTGAGCGAAAAAATTGGGTAGCTTCTATCTATGGTTCGTAATATGGGCTTCCATTCGTAATACCCCTCTTGCTCCCCAAAGGGACTCCTTACCTTGCGGCAAGTAATGGACCTCACGGCCACAAGAGTACCTTAAGCATTCTTGCTTAGCATTTTCCTCATGGTCGCAATCCCACAAGTACTCACACCAAGAGAAGACAAGTACTACATCTGCCAAAGTTTTGTGTCCTTGATAGCCTTGATTTTATAGTGGGTCAGAATAGCCGTGTATTAGCTTGTCCCCACTTGGGCCGTTCCTCTTGATTTCTCAAGAGCAAGCCCGCTAAAGAATTCTAAAATAAACAAAAAGTGGATTAACCTTTGAAGGTCAAGATTTCTAGTTCACCTCAAGGGTGAAGAGCATACTCTCCTATCTAAAAAATCTTTCCCAAACACACCAAGCAATGTTCAATTAGCCCTCTTTCTTTTGAAATCTAAAGATGGGTCAAGATTTCTGGTTCACCACAAGGGTGAAGAGCATACTCTCCTACCACCAAAAGACTCTAATAACAAGATATTTAAGTGCCTAAGAAAATGAAGAACTAGTATATGCCACACTTAAAAATGAAAGCAATGAACAAGCACTTGATTGTTTTTATGCTTTGGGTAGCCCTACAAGAAAAGTTAGTAGCCCTTGTGCATTTGAAGCTTTGACATGCGTTCTTTTAGCAACTAGGGCACACCTACAAACAAAACTTATTAGGCCCACAAGAGTTAGCACAATAAAATCAAGTATAATCTACAAATGAAGCTCTGTCCTAACACAACAAGTCAAAACCAGCAAGCAAACAAATCTAAATCTTGCAAAGAAAGCACCAAAATTAGTCACTACTAGGCCTGGGTGACAGTTTTGTCAGAGAAAGTTTCACATGATACTTTGCAGTATAAGAGTGCGATACTTTTTCTCTATGCGACAATTTGTATTGTATCCAGGCGACAGAGTGTTGTAGGGCTGTGCGACAGAGTCCTGTATGGTCACATGATACTTTTACTAGAAAAGTATCGCATGGGTATGTAATAAACTATCGTACGACACTAGAAAAATATCACATGATACTTTGTCATAAAAATGCAGAAAATAGCCGAGAGCAGCAAGATAAATATGATGAAAAATTAGCAAAAATACATGAAAAGAAAGGACAAAACAGAGTCGTTCTACCCCACGGTGGGCACCAAAAATGTACACTCAAAATGTGCACTTCTCTAAGTCATTACTTCCAAGGGCATCCATGGATTGGAAACTTTGAGAAAGTGACCTAGAGCTCCCTAGGCATGGAGTCACAAGGGTGTTTGGAATGCTCTCAGCTAGAGCTATTAAGCCTATAACCTTGCTAGTAAACCATGCAATGGGAGATTCAAAGAGACAAGGGAAAGAATGCCAATATCCTTAAGAATCAAAATGGAAATGCAATGCAATGCTATGCTAGAATGAAGATGCAAGAATGCAACTAAGCTACAAAAATGAAAGTATTACAAACCTTGGCTAATTAAGCTATGTGGATTAAGCTAGAACATGAAAGGAAATTAAGCTAAGAATGCCATGAAAGCTAAGCTATGATACAAGTAGGAAGCAAAAAGAATGCAACAAGATCTCTAAAGCTCCAAAATCACCAAGAAAACCTACAGCACAACATTAGCATCAAGAGTGGGATCCTTTGAATGAGAAAAGAGCTCTCCTTTTAAAGATAAATGGACCATGGAGATTAAGAGGCAAAAAATTTGATCAAGGGTGGAGTTTGAAAGAGGGATCAATCCTTGTGCACAAATCTCCTCCAATGAGAAAAAAGTGTTGACTTTTGTGCCCCATGTGAGACAAAAAGGTCTTTTCTTCTTTTTATAAAATAAGAATAATGCTTTATTTGTGCAACTTAGGATAAGAGGAAAGTGGGGGATTTTTATTTAATAAAAGGGGAGGGAATTCCTTTTAATTAAATAAAGACTTAGGATAAAATGGTTAACCCATAGAATATAATCAAATAAATGATAGAATTAGGATTTGATCAAGGAAATTTGATTTGATTGAAAATATTGCAAAGCATTGATTCAAGAAATTGATAAATTGAAGAATGGGGCCCAAAGTTTAGGCGACCATTTTAGGGTGCATACAATATATATCCATAAAATTGATTACATCATAACAGAGCAGTGCACGGAACTAAAGAGTAAATTTATTTCTAATATAACAGTAATACAATCATTTATCTAACTAGATTTCCAACAATCATACCCCTATATATATAGGATTTACATTTGAACATACAAATAAGGTTTGACTGATTCATCCATAATTTAAGGAGAATACGATAGTCCACATGGAAGATCATAAAGACTAAAAAACCATTTCAACAAAATATTGATTGTAAAGGAGATTTAGCATAGTCATGCCCCTATATTCTCTGAGACATTCATTCCTTCAATCCTTTAGGCATGTCTCGTGGTTGTCTTAATGGTTCTTCTCATTATGGTCGAAACTTCATCACTTCCTTGTCAATGCTCCTGATTCATTCTCCAGCCATTTCATTTATCCTAATAGATTAGTAGTGCACATGCATGTATATTCAAGTATTCAACTAGTCAATCTAATCCAAATGTTATGACGTACATTAAAACAATTATATGAAATACTACATCATATATATATAATATTTAGCAAGGTATGTCAACTATTATCTACCCATAAGTTTGTGGATCTATCTATACTTATAGTATATATAAAAATGAAAGCACCTAAAAGTCACAACAAGTATTTTGGAAATGTCTTAGAACAGAGCATAAAAACAACATAAAACAAGGACAAATTCTAGCCTCATCATTTTCCCCCCAACAAGTATAATGCTTGTCCTCAAGCATTATACTTCTTGGCAACTCCTATGAATTCTCCAACCTCAATTCTCTCCCAATGGTCCATTCGGTAATCTTCCTGTAACTGATCGAACTTTGTAGTGTTAATGTCATACCATGTCCACAGGAGGATTGGTGGATGGAAGGTTAAGGACACCAAAGCTCACGCCTAATTTGTCTTCCCAAATGCATGTATTTTGGTGCTCTATTTATTGTTGCCTCTAAGTTGATAGGACTATGTGATTCAGACTTTTTGAAAACCTCAGGCAATTTGTTCCATCTACTTTTGACTCCAGCTAGGGCTCTCTGAAATGTGAAATAAGACAATCCTTGGTATTCTTTGTAGACTTTATCTTTGATAGAAAAAATATTTTCTCTGGTTTCTGGTTTTGTCTTCCCATAGGTAAGTGTGAACCAATCTCTCAGTAGAACATCTCACTTACTAGATTCATCCCTCAAAGGTAAATTCTATGATTTTTCTTGATCCCTATAATTGTCCAATTGTCTGTCATAATTAGCTTCATTGTGCATCCACGACTTTTAGATGTATGTCCCCTATGTAAAGTAAGGGATTCCAATCAGTCTCATTTGGAATGATGAAATTGTGAAGATACAAATCACAAAGCAAATTTTGCTGCCAAACAGTAAGTGTTTGATATAAACCATAAGATTCTTCAGCTATTCTAAAGTTGGAGTCTTTATCTTGGATAGTCATCATTAATTGGAACAAGAGGGATTGCTCTTTTAAGAAAATGACATATACCCCTAGGGGAGGCCTACAAGCTATGATTTGCTCAGCCAATTTCAAGGCATGATCCATCTTTTGTTTTTGTTTCTCTATTTTCTCTCTCAGGTCCTCAATTTCTTCTTTCTAATCATCAATCTCCTTTTGCATCTTTTTCCTTTCCTCTCTCCACAAAGTGTTCTTAAAGATAAACTGAGTGTATAGACTAAAGAGAATAGATTGCAAAGTAGGTGGGCCAAACACCTCTGGTTGAGTCTTCTGTCTTTTCTCTACAATATGGGCCTTCTCTAGATAATCTGTGTACCAGGTTCTCCTAAAATGTACTATGCCATTTTGAGCACAAGAATGGATTGATGATTGAGGCAACTAGGGCTCCTCATGATGGCCTTCTTGAACTGTTTGAGTTCTTTCTTTAGGTTCACTTTATTTTGTGGGAGGCTCATTAGGAAATGAATCAGCTAAATTATGAGTAGGATCTGAAATATTTAGTTGAATTGGAGAATCATCTGAAACATAATCAATATGAGGCTCTGTAGTAGGCTTTTCTAATGGAACGACTTGACTATCTAGGGAAACCTAGAGAATTTCCCCTCATCCTAGAACTTCTCCTCAAAGGAGTTTCTATTACCTCCATAGGTTTTGTTTTGACACTTTTCCTCGGTCTCTCTATTGCAGGAGTAGTTGTTGCAAGAGCCGATTTCCTTTTCCTACTTTTTGAAACTATAGGGTTTTGGGGTTCTGCTTCAAGAACTGGAGTTCCTTCACCAATATTTCATTTTACTTTCCACTGGAAGGAGGTAGGTGCATTTCCCTTTGGAATAGGGGAAGGTTCCTTTTCTATAGGATTCTCAAATTATTTTTCTTGGGGAATATCAACTGGCTCAGAGCGTATTTCACTCTCAGAAACTAATTGTTCAACAGGTTCATCTTGAGGCTGTAAGGTTTTGACTTGAACAAATTCATCCCATGCGAAAAGAGACACATCTCTAAGAGATCTTTCAACTAGTAGTTTGACTAGGGCATGATGTGAAACAAATTTTGTTTTACCCTTCTGAGTTTCTTCAGCACTAATGCTTAGCATGTTATATAGAAATTTTGGAATATTTATTGGAAAATTATGCTTGATGCAACAAAGCAATTTAAAATGGTGCGCATGCAAATGGGAAAATCTTCCTTCACAGGTGAGGTACCTTATAATGTGCGATGCCATCTCATTGAATGGAGCAGGAAGTGAAATGCACTTGCAACCTTGTTTGTTTACTTCCAAAGGAGGGTTAGAAGGAAGAGTGAATTGAGCTCGCACCGACATGTCATCATGTTTGTTGGGGTAATGCTCCTCAATTCTTGGCAAGCCCATCACTTCTACAATGAGTTCCTTCGGTGTCAAAAACATCAAACCCCATACATTTGCTTCCTCTTCCTCAAATGTGTTCATAAATTCAATAGCCACGTCCTCATCAAACTCTGTCAACTTCAAGAAATACCCAAGCCATCTGTAAGCATGAAATCTTTGAACGGCTTCCACATCAGTGAGAAAAATAGTATGAACCACTGGTTCATGCCGTAATAGCTGCCCCCCCTTTATTCAAAATTCCTTTTGCAAATTTATTTCTCAGTCTACCAATTTATGACTTCCTTCTTCTTTGAAACCCCCAATTTCTTAAATCCTCATAAAATACCCTTCAATTAAGCTCCTAACTTCACTTCAAACTATAGCTCCCTTGCAATCTCTATGTTGCATTATTTTTTTAAAATGGGCAATAAGGGCGATAATAACACTTTACAGAAAGGAATTATGTCTTTAAGTGCAATTAACTTCCACACAAGTTGATTATGTCATCTAGGATTATGTCAATCAAGCATCAAGAATAATTTGGGAATTTAGGTACAATACTTGTGCAAACAATGCAAGGACTTAATGACACATCACATAAGTACATATTTGGACTAACATACAATCTAATTTGGGATGATAGGTACAAAAAATAGTGACTTAAGAATTAATAGACTTCTTTGCCCCATACGAAATAATGAAAAGTGTCCACACTTGTCGTACTTTGCAAGAGTAGAAAATTGGCATAATGTCATATGATATAAATATGTGTAGTATTAGATATAATTGTCGAAATGTGTGTGCTAAAAGTGGAAAAAATTGAAAAGTTGTACCTTTCATTTTGTTGTCAGATGCGCTGGAAGATGACAAGAATAGAATTTTTCATGAAAGGTACGATCACTGAATGTGTTCATTTGCCGATGTGGAATTTATTGAAAACATAGTAAATAGAAAAAGTGAGATGACGTGGAGGATGTGTGGGTGGAAGGTAGAGAAGTGAGGTGTATTGGAAAGAAGAATTGAGAAAGTGAATGGAGAATTAAACCTCATTTGAAATGAAGTACTTATTATGGGCATATCTGAAAGGATCTTATGTTGAAGCTACAGGAAGAAGATGGGCACCTTCTACTATAGGAGATGTTACCTGTTGTGTTGCTGGATCAGCTTCGTGAAATTGTTGCATGAAATCTTCCTTTGTTTGTGGTTGATCATATAAAAGGATTCTATGACCATTGACCAATAATTTGAAATGAACTGGATCAATTGTTGTCAGTTGGACTGCTCCATTGTCAAATACATGATTTATCTCATATGGTCCTAACCATCTTGTTTGTAATTTGCCTTGTGTTTCTTGATATCTAGAATCAAATAATAGTGCCCAGTCACCTACTTTGAACTGTCTTTTCTTTATGTGATATTCATGTCATTTCTTCTTTTATTTTTGGATTATCTCTGTGCGCTCTAGTGTAGATTTTCTCATCTCATCCAAAAAGTTGAGATGCAATAATCATTCTTTTTGTGTTGCATGAAGGTCAATGTTCAGCTTCAAAGCAGTCCACAATGTTTTATGCTCAAATTCAATTGGAAGCATGGCTTCTTTTCCATATAGTAATTCAAATGGAGTGAATCTAGTTGTTATTTTCCATGTTGTCATGTATGACCAGACTGCTTCTGACAGACGACTGCTCCAGTCACGGTAGTTGAGTTGAACTATTTTTGTAAGTATTGCTTCAATTTCTTTATTTGTGACTTCCGCTTGACCGTTGGCTTGTGGATGGTAGGGATTGGACTTCTTGTGTCTGATGTTGTATTCATTCATGAGGTCTGTTATTAGATTGGATGTGAATTGTTCTCCTTGATTAGTCACTAGCTCCCTTGGTACACCATAACGAGTGAATATTTCTTCATACAAGAATTTTTCTACTTTGTTGTCACGGGCATGCTTCATTGCCATCACTTCTACCCATTTTGTTACATAATCCATGCATACCAAGATGTATGATTTTCCATTAGATGGAGGGTCTATAGGACCAATAAAATTTATGCCCCATTTATCAAATGGTGTAACAACCACTTGTGGATGTAAAGGCATTTCATCTAATTTTGTAGGACAACCCATCCTTTGGCATTTATCACATTTTCTTGTATAATTGGTTTCATCTTTATGAAATGTGGGCCAATAGTAACCTGTTGTCAATACTCTCATAGTTGTCCTTTTAGCTAAAAAGTCTTCTCCGTAGGGTTCATCATGGAAAGCATGGAGGATGTCATATGTTTCATCTTCACGTACACATCTTCTCATGACTTGGTCCAAGACAATGTAAAACAATGTGTTGTCAATCCAAGAAAATTGAAAGCTCTTCTCAACTAGCAATTTCTTTTCCTTAGGAGAGAAAAGTGTAGGCATCTTGTCAGCTGCAAGTTAATTTGCAATATCAGCATACCATGGGATCTTGATAGTAATGTGGAACAAATGTTCATTTGGGAATGTGTCAGCATTCATAGAGGTATCTGTATTATCATGTTGTAGTCTGGATAGATAACCTGCTACAACATTTTCTTTTCCTAGCTTATCTATTATTGTTAGATCAAATTCTTGTAGGAGCAGAAGTCATCTTGCTAGCCTGCCTGAAATGGCAAGTTTGTTCATAAGATATTTTATGGTAGCATGATGAGTATGAACAAATATTGGATATCCTATGACATAGTGACATAATTTATTTAGAGCATAGACTACTCCTAGTAATTCTTTTTCTATGACAGTATAGTTTAGCTCTAGCCCATGTTAACTTTTATTGATATAGTAAATTGCATTTTCAAATTTATCAAACTTGTAGCCTAGGATGGATCCTATTGCATAATTAGAGGTATCAGTATGTATATGAAATGGTAAATTCCAATCAAGCCATCTAAGTACTAGTGCTTTTTTAAGAAGGGTTTTTAGCTACAGGAAATATGCCTCACAGGCTGGGGTCCATGTGAACTCGGCCTCTTTTATAAGCAAGGTGTATAGTGGACTGGCTATTTGACTAAAATTTTAAATAAAACATCTTTAATATCCAGCATGTCCTAGAAAGGATCTAACATCATTTTTCTTAGTAGGTGTAGGCAATGTAAGGATTACCTCTATTTTTGTAGGGTCCACTTGTATTCCAACTTCTGAGATGAAATGTCTGAGCACAACTCCTTCTTGCATCATCATAAATCATTTTTCACTATTGAGGGATAGATTGTGTTCTTTGCATCTAATTAGAACTTTCTCCAAATTCTTCAAAGCTTCTTCAAAAGTGACACCAAATGTGGTGAAGTCATCCATATAAATCTCCATGCAGCCATGTGAGATGTCGGCAAAATGATGATCACAGCCCTCTGAAATGTTGCAGGTGCATTACATAGACCAAATGGTAAAGCAAAATATGCATATGTTCCCCAAGGACATGTGAATGTTTTCTTTTCTTGATCCTCAGGAGCAATGTTGGGTGGTACCACAATAGTGTGTCCCACTTTTTGGCCAACTTTGACACAAAGATCAACATTTTGAGAAAAAAATTCACTTTAGAACGCATGTTGCCGCAAAACTATTAGGAATTTGAAGATGATGTAAACTAGAGTCTTTTATAATTTTCTTTCTAGTTTCTACATATATTTTTGTAAAAAAAATTAAAATTCTTTTTTCCTTCTCCTTCGAAAAGTGGTTTGTGTAAAAAACTATTTTTTAAGGGGTTACTATCACTTGGATCAACATAACTTTTTTTTAAAATATTATAACGATGTAATTCTTTCAAGATTATATTTTTAACTTCAATATCTAAAGTATGCAATTGGTTTCATTCATTTTGGGTCAATATTTCATAGTTTATTAAGTTCTAAAGTGACAATAACTGTAATTTAGACATAAGGTCACTTGGATTGCTCTAACTTGAGCTGTGTGTATTAAAATTCATTTTTTATTTTTTTAATAGAAAGGTAACACAAATATCCTTTTCCTACATATTTTTCATAATTTTTTTTTGTAATTTACTATTTTTCCTAAAGTCTTTAAGAGACAAGTTGTTGAATGACCAAACAACCTATGTTTAGTTAAAGTAATATTTAAAAGTGATAATGAACTCAATATGTATTAAAATTATATTCATTAGAAAGCTTGTTCTGAATAGGATCATACTACATAGATAGGTTTTTTAAATGGATTCATTTGATCTGCCATACTATAAAGCCAAAGTGATTTTTTGTCAGCATTTTAATAGGTGTGAAGGAGACTCCAATGTATTTATGAATGAGGAGTATAGATGTTATATCAATGTTTTTTAAATCTAAGAGGCTTTGAGCTAACCATTTGTAATTAATTCTTTCAAATGGAACATCTCAAGGATTAAATCATTAGATTTTATTAAAAATATGTTATTTCAGCATGTCTAAAAAAGTGGGGCACACTATTGTGGGACCACCCTGCTAATTTGATTGTATTCTCTATATCCATCAAGAAATGAGAAGTACTTTTTACCTGCTAAGGTATCTAGAACTTGATCAATAAATGGCAAGGGAAAATAGTCCTTCTTTGTTGTGTTATTGAGCTCTCTATAATCTACACATATTCTCCATTTACCCCCTTTCTTAGGCATGATTACTAGGGTTTAAACCTATTTACTGTTTGAGATTGGATATATGAATCCATCACTAAGTAGTTTTTGTAGCTTAGCTTTTACAATTTCTCTGAGGGTTGGGTTGATTCTTCTCTGAGGCTAACGGAGTGGTAGACTGCCTTCATTGATGTAAATTCTATGTGTATAGAGTTTTGGCCTTAATCATTTCATATCTCCATAGTCCCAAGAAAAATCTTTTTCATGTTTGCATAGGAGTTGGGTTAACAATGTTAATTGTTGTTGTGGTAGCTTATTGTTAACATGAAGATTGTGGCCAGGTGAAAGCTCTACAGTAGTTGTTAGCTCTAGCATTGATGCTTTAGATATTGGGCTTTTTGATATCTCGCAAGCTAGTAATTGATGGATGATTTCAAGTTCCATTGGTAGGACACAGTTTTCATAGGTAGACAATTGGAGAACTGAGCTTTGAAAAATATCTCTTTTTGTAACACAATCATTTGTAAGAATGTCCTGAAGCACATCATCATCTTCTTGTAGTTTTAGAAAATATTTTTTGTGTAACATCATCAATTGAGCAATAGATTTTATTTCTTCTTCCTCATCTCCCAAGTTTGGCCAAATAGGAGTGCTCAAATCGGCTTGAGGTTGGGTTGGAGGATATAAGGCTAACTTCTTGATTTGTTTGGCCATCAAAGATAGTCATGTTTCCTGATCTGCAACTAATATTAGGTTCAGTTGTGGCTAACCATGGTCATCCAAGGATTACTGGATATCTAACAAGGGTTACTTTGGGTGGCAGTATCATAAAGTCAGCAGGATATTCCTAGGAATCCAATGTGACTACTATATCTTCGATAATGCCATATGGGGTGACAGTAGAACTATTTGCAAGTTGTAAGATTTTTTGAGTTTTCCTTAATCCCTCTATACTCAACCTATGCATAGTATCCTTGGTCATGACATTAATAGCAGCACCTAAGTCTATCAGAGCATTCTTCACTGACTCACCATTAATTATTACATCAACAACTGGGCTTCATGGATTAGACTACTTTGGAATCACTATCTTTCTCAACATTATATCAGCCAATTGACCTATAACATGTATCATTTTGGGATCCTTTTCCTTTCTTCTAGGTTTCTTAAGACAGGCTTCTTTAATGAATTTTCCATAGAGAGGAACATCTTTAATAGCCTGAAACAGTGGAATTTGGATATGCATGTTCTTCAATTGGTCAAGGATATCAAATGGTGCTTCTTCTTGGAGTATAGGTTTTTCCATCCTAAGCCTCTAAGGAAAAGGAGGATTAACTGGGACTTGAGCATCACTTTAACTTGACACATTAGTTGGTAGAGCTATATTTGGAAAAGTAGCTTCTGGTAGTGGTGTTGATGTTGCAGGAGTGTCTGGTACTTCTATTATAATAGGGAGTTCCGATGTGGATAGAGTAGTACCAGATCTCAAGTGAACGTTAGTTATTTCCAATGTATAGGTAGGGTACTGTTGAGCTTCGGTAGTATAAACTAGTTTTTGTTGCTTATTGTTAGGATTTGGTTGTGGTTGAGCAGGGAATTGTGTTGGTCATGGAGGACTTGTGGCTATAGGAGGTGGCATAAGTGTTGGTTGAGGAACTAGAGGTGGTAATGATTGATAGCCAAGATTCTGAGTAGGCCATTGTTGAGGTCCCCTCCACTGGTTATATGGTTTCCAATTCCCCTATTGTGGCTACCATTGATTTTGAGGTTGTGGTTGTGGCCATTGGGGCTGCTGGGAGTTATACCATTGGTTTGGCTAAGTATTTGGCCAGGCATTACTCCAAACAGGTTGGAAGGACTATGAAGGATATTGGGAATTCTAATTTTTCCATTGGCTACTATAATTACTAAAAGATTGCAAAGCGTCCTGAGGCATACCTTTTCTTGGAGCTCATGGTTGACGTTGAGAAATGAAGAAGACTTGTTCATCCTCTCCCTCTATTTTCCTGAACTCAATAGGAATGTGTTGTGTTTCCAAATTTTCTACCAACTTTCACCGGTAATCCTTCTTTTGTTGTCTACAATGGGGGCAGTACTCAGCTAGCTTCACCTTGGCTTCTTCATGCTTCTTTTTGGCCTGCATTGTATCTAGGTGGGTGGCAACATCATTGATAATGTCTTGTTTGAAATCTGACAACAAATTTGAGATTTCCATCTTTGATATACTAGAGTTATTTCCTTTTGCAAGTGTGGGACAGAATCCTCTGCCCTTCTTTACTGTTGATCTTGAATAGTTTAGAAATATTTTCATGAGATCATCCCAAGAAGATTGAGATATATCTCCTCTATCCATAAGGTCTAGTGCTTCGAGATAATTGTCATTTACTCCTCTCAAAAAGATGAGTTTTTGTGAATCCTCCTGCAATGGATGTTGAGGATCCTTCTACAAATTGTACAAGAAGGGTGAAATGTAGTCTTCCAGAGTTTCATCTTCTTTTTTTGATATTCGAAAGATGTCATCCCCTCTCAAATCACCCCCTTACAATAATCTTTATATTTTTGCAAAAATAGGGTCTGCATCTCATTCCATTCAGTTGTTGCATTAGCCCCTAATCCCATAAACCATCTTAGGGCTGACTCCTTTAATGTTGTTGGAAACAAGTTGAGTTTATGACTATCAGTGTTATAGTCAAAACTTCGGTAGAGAATGTCAAACTCAAATAGAAAGGTATCAAGGTCCTCAGTTATTAGGCCATAAAACATTGGTAACGCGACATTGGGTATGTTTTTTAGATTAGCATTATTGATAAGGCTAGGAAGAGGAAATGGAAACGTAGGCTGGGCCATTACTACAGGTAATTGGGAGTGAAGTTTTAGTTGGGAAATATTTATGGCCAGAGGATTATTAGTAACTGGTGCACTTAACATGGAATTAGCAAGAAAATTGGCCAAAATATCAGCAAAAGGCCGAAGGTCAGATGGATTAAATGGGTCTTCTACAGATGAAGTTGTTGGAGGAAATTTTGGACTCGCATCAACAAAAGGTAATTCAAATTTTGCAGACTCTTCATTTAAATTAAGAGATTCTCTTGGGAGGAATCTGCCATGGACATCTCTTCTTCTTCCCCTTCGATGCAAGCAAGTGGTTAAATGAACTTGTGAAGAAAGTTCAGACCTACAAACTATTATCTAGAAAATATAGAACTATCTAAAATGACTCAATAGGATTCTCAGCTTGACACCATCCCTGACAATGGCACCAAAAATGAACAGCCCCATAATAGGTAATAATAATCATGCCAAAGCTTATCCTAGGAATAGTGTATTCAGAATAGGTATTATTTCTCTATCACATAGTGCATTTAAATTGTCAACCCAGGGATGTAAACTTGAAATGGGACATTACGGTTTGTGCACTAAGCCTCTTATAAAGTCATCTTGCTTAAGCTGCAGGAAGGAAGATGCATAGAAAGAACTAGGCTATTGCTGCAGAAAAGTAAAACACCCAGCTAAATAAATGAAATTGATGCAAACAATCATAAGTTTAACTTCAACCTATTCTATCATTCCAAAGCATTTACTATGACTATCTCTACAAGTGTTGTAGGAATGTACATAAGTATAATGCTACATGAGAAAGCAGTGAATGCTACTTAAAATATTGAAAGCGTTTAAACTACTTGCTCTACTCTACTCTAATCCACCTCCCAAGTGGGCCCCCTTGGTTGGTTTCTATTAACTATGAACACATAATATAGGGTATGTGCAGGATCATGAGGGGCCAAACTATGCCCTTAAGTGGCAATGAAAAATCAGAAAATCAAGATTAGTCAACTTGACATGAAAAAATGAACTAGTTATCTACCTAATATCAAAAAGTTGTAAGAACATAATTTGTAGGAAATTGAATGTAGTTTCTAAACTACTAAGCCTTTCTTGAAAAAAAATTAATATGATTGGTAAAAAGTATAGATTGCAATGCAGCACTACAAACATTTCAGCAAAAAAATAAGAAGTATGTGTATGTCTGACCACCCTAATCAAAAGAAAATGATAATATTTTTTTATAATATTCTATATATAAGTAGTTGACTCATGCTCGGATGTGACGCATATTTTTTGGTATTTTTATTCCAAACAGATAATTAATTATGATTTTTTTGCTATAGTGCTTTAAGAATTTAAAAACTCTTGTGTCTGACCACCTTTACTCATTGAAAACTTATCATAATTCAATTTTTTTTTAATTTTTTCTTATACTAGACGAAGCATAGAATGTGACGCATCTTTCAGATTTCAAAAATGTTATACGGTTTAAAAGTTATAGTTGTTTTTCCATCAGTATGTCAATCAGGACTTTAGACGTAAGAGAACTAGAAAATAACTAATAAATACTTAATGAATTCAAAATCTAACAGCACTTATATCGATGGAAAGCTGACAATCATCCAAAGAAACCCTTTTCATTTTATCGAAATCGGGTGGAAAAAAAGTCATCAACCTAATGGTCGAAGTGTCGATATAAGAAAAATAGAGAAAAAAACATTTTTTGCACACCTTCAGCGTTGACCATGGGGCTTTGGTTTCCAAAGCTATTACCAAGCCTAATTGGGTACCCGAAAAAACTGGGTACCCGATTTTTTCATGTACCCAATTTTGTTTGAATTTGAATTTTGAAAAGTTTCCCCCTCCCACTCTTTTTTTATTTCCCTTTAATTTTGATGTTTTTTTCTTTCACCCTGACAATCAATAATTTATATATTTTATATTTATGTTTTATATTTTATGTTTTATATTTTATATTATATAGTATATATATTATATATATTATTTATTTATATTAGATATTCGATAATATCAATTTAAATGACCTAAGTATATAGTCTGTTCAGATTTATATTAAATGCAATATTTTTATATTATAATATAAATGTTACATAATATATATATATATATATATATATATATATATATATATATATATATATATATATATATATTATATATTATTGCACGTATATAATATAATGTCTAATATATATAATATATAAAATGAATAGGACATTAATATATTGTATATTTGATAATATATATTAAATGTAATATCTAATATATCTTATAATATATATTATATATTTAGTCTATTAAATATTATATTTTTTCAAATATTTTATATATTATTTTAATATTTAATTTAAGTTATAACAGATCCTCTCATGAGACAACAGGTCAAATCGAGGTCGCTAGACATCTTAAGGGGTAATTAGGGTTTGTGAGGCAACTTCGGATGATTTGGAAGGCAATAGGGCATCTCCAAGGAGCAATGTACCAAATTTTAATGACTTTTTCCTAGTCAAACTCGAAAAGGGTCCATGGGGTGCTCTCAGGAGACCACATGTCCAATCAGTGTCGCTAGGCATCTTAAGGGGTCATCAGGGCTCGTGAGATAAATTTTGATACACGGTGACCATTTGGAACGCATTAGGACATGTCAAAGGACCTAACTCCACAATTTAGATGAATTTTTATTAGTCAAACTCGAAAAGGGTCCATAGGGTGCTCTTGGGAGACCACTGTGTGATTTAGGGTTGATAGGTGACTTAAGGGGTCATCGGGGTTCCAAATGAAACTTTCGATGAATGGTGATCCTTTGGAACGCATTAGGACATATCAAATGACCTACGTACCAAATTTGGATAACTTTTTCCTAGTAGAACTTGAAAGGGGTCCATGGGGTGCTCTCAGGAAACCACATGTCGAATCGGGGTCGGTAGGCCTGTTAAGAGGTCATTAGGGTTCCAAATGAAACTTCAATGGAATGGTGACCCTTTGGAATGCATTAGGATATGTCATACGACCTATGTACCAAATTTGGATGACTTTTGCCTAGTAAAAATTGAAAGGGGTCCATGGTGTGCTCTCAGGAGACCACATGTCAAAATGGGGTCGGTAGGCCTGTTAAGGGGTCATTAGGGTTCCAAATTAAACTTTGATGGAATGGTGACCCTTTGGAATGCATTAGGACATGTCATAGGACCTACATACCAAATTTGGATGACGTTTTCCTAGTAGAACTCAAAAGGGGTCCATGGGGTGCTCTTAGGAGACCACATGTTGAAACAGGGTCAGTAGGCCTGTTAAGGGGTCATTAGGGTTACAAATGCAACTTGGATGGAATGGTGACCCTTTGGAACACATTATGACATGTTAGAGGACCTATGTACCAAATTTGTATGACTTTTCCCTAGTAGAACTCAAAAAGGGTCCGTGGGGTTCTCTAAGGAGACCACATGTCGAATCAAGGTCGGTAAGCCTGTTAAGGGGTCATTAGGGTTCCAAATGTGACTTTGATGGAACAGTGACCCTTTGGAATGCATTAGGACATGTCAGAGGACCTATGTACCAAATTTGGATAACTTTTTTCTAGTAGAACTCAAAAGGGGTCCATGGGGTGGTCTCGGGAGACCACATGTCGAATCATGGTGTGTAGGCCTTTTAAGGAGTCATTAGGATTTTAAATGCAACTTCTATGGAATGGTGACCCTTTCAAATTCATTAAGACATGTCAGAGGACCTATGTACCAAATTTGAATGACTTTTTCTTAGGAAAATGCAAAAGGGGTCCATGGGGAGCTCTCAGGAGACCACATGTTGAAATGGGGTCAGTAGGCATGTTAAGGGGTCATTAGGGTTTGAAATGCAACTTCTATGAAACCATGACCCTTTGGAATGCATTAGGACTCCCTAGGGGTCAAAAGGGGTCAGGGGGACTCCCTAGGGGTCCTAACGTGTACTAGGACCCCTAGGGAGTCCCCGTGACCCCTTTTGACACATTGCAATGCTCAAGTGTGTCTTAAGGGGTCCTTTTGACTCCCTAGGGTTCCTAACGCATGATAAGGCATACTAGGACCCCTAGGGAGTCATCGTGAGCCCCTTTGACACATTGGAACACTCAAGTGTGTCTTAAGGGGTCCTACAACCCCTCTAGACACACTTGAGTGTTCCAATGTGTCAAAAGGGGTCACAATGAATCCCTAGGGGTCCTAGTATGCTTTATCACGTGTTAGGACCCCTAGGGAGTCCCTGTGACTCCTTTTGACACACTAGAATGCTCAAGTGTGTCTTAAGGGGTCGTATGACCCCTTATGACACACTAGAGAATTCCAATGTGTCAAAAGGGGTCACGATGATTCCCTAGGGATCCTAGTACGCTTTATCATGCAATAGGACACCTAGGGAGTCCCGTGACCCCTTTTGACACATTGGAATGCTCTAGTGTGTCTTAAGGGGTTTTAGGACCCCTTAAGACACACTTGAGAGTACCAATGTGTCAAAAGAGGTCACGGGGACTTCCTAGGTGTCCTAGTACATGTTAGGACCCTTAAGGAGTCCCCCTGACCCCTTTTGACACATTGGAACGCTCAAGTATTCCTTAAGGGGTTGTAGGACCCATTAAAACACACTTGAGCTTTCCAATGTGTCAAAAGGGGTCACAAGGACTCCTTAGGGGTCCTAGTACACTTTATCACACGTTAGGACACCTAGGGAGTCCCCCTGACCCCTTTTGACACATTGGAATGCTCAAGTGTGCCTTAAGGGGTCCTACGACCCCTAAAGGCACACTTGAGCATTCCAATGTGTCAAAAAGGATTAGGGGCACTCCCTAGGGCTCTTAACGCATACTAGGACCCCTAGGGAGTCCCCATGACCCCTTTTGACACATTTGAACACTCAAGTGTGTCTTAAGGGCTCCTTTTGACTCCCTAGGGTTCCTAACGCATGATAAGGCATACTAGGACCCCTAGGGAGTCATCGTGACCCCTTTTGAGACATTGCAATGCTCTAGTGTGTCTTAAGGGGTCGTAGGACCCCTTAAGACACACTAGAGCATTCCAATGTGTCAAAAGGGGTCACAGGGACTCCCTAGGTGTCCTAGTACATGTTAGGACCCTTAGGGAGTCCCCTTGACCCCTTTTGACACATTGGAATGCTCAAGTGTGCCTTAAGGGGTCGTAGGACCCCTTAAGGCACACTTGAGCATTCCTATGTTTAAAAAGGGGTCACGAGGACTCCCTAGGTGTCCTAACACGTGATAAAGTGTAATAGGACCCCTAAGGAGTCCCCGTGACCCCTTTTGATACATTGGAATGCTCAAGTGTGCCTTAAGGGGTCCTACGACCCCTTAAGGCACACTTGAGCATTCCATTGCGTCAAAAGGGGTCACGGGGACTCCCTGGGTGTCCTAGTACGTGTTAGGACCCCTAAGGAGTCCCCTTGACCCCTTTTGACACATTAGAATGCTCAAGGGTGCATTAAGGGGTCGTAGGACCCCTTAAGACACACTTGAGCATTTCAATGTGTGAAAAGGGGTCACGAGGACTCCTTAGGGGTCCTAGTACGCTTTATCACGTGTTAGGACACCTAGGGAGTCCCCGTGACCCCTTTTGACACATTGTAATTCTCAAGTGTTCCTTAAGGGGTTGTAGGACCCCTTAAGACACACTTGAGCATTCCAATGTGTGAAAAGGGGTCACGAGGACTCTTTAGGGGTCCTAGTATGCTTTATCACGCGTTTGGACACCTAGGGAGTCCCCATGACCCCTTTTGACAAATTGGAATGCTCAAGTGTGCCTTAATATAAGGCACTTTTGAGCATTCCAATGTGTCAAAAGGGGTCACGGGGACTCCCTAGGTGTCCAAACGTGTGATAAAGCGTACTAGGACCCCTAAGGAGTCCCCATGACCCCTTTTGACACATTGTAATGCTCAAGTGTGTCTTAAGGGGTCGAAGGACCCCTTAAGACACACTAGAGCATTCTAATGTGTCAAAATGGGTCATGGGGACTCCCTAGGTGTCCTAGTACATGTTAGGACCCTTAGGGAGTCCCCCTGACCCCTTTTGACACATTGGAATGCTCAAGTGTGCCTTAAGGGGTCATAGGACCCCTTAGGGCACACTTGAGTGTTCCAATGTGTCAAAAGGGGTCACGGGGACTCCCTAGGTTTCCCAACGCGTGATAAAGCGTACGCGTTAGGACACCTAAGGAGTCCCCGTGACCCCTTTTGACACATTGGAATACTCAGGTGTGCCTTAAGGGGTCCTATGACCCCTTAAGGCACACTTGAGCATTCCAATGTATCAAAAGGGGTCATGGGGACTCCCTAGGTGTCCTAGTACGTGTTAGGACCCCTAAGGAGTCCCCCAAACCCCTTTTGACACATTGGAATGCTCAAGGGTGCCTTAAGGGGTCGTAGGACCCCTTAAGACACACTTGAGCATTCCAATGTGTGAAAAGGGGTCACGGGGAGTCCTTAGGGGTCCTAGTATGCTTTATCATGCGTTAGGACACCTACAAAGTCCCCGTGACCCCTTTTGACACATTGGAACACTCAAGTGTGCCTTAAGGGGTTGTAGGACCCCTTAAGACACACTTGAGTGTTCCAATGTTTGAAAAGGGGTCATGGGGACTCCTTAGGGGTCCTAGTACACTTTATCATGCGTTAGGACACCTAGGGAGTCCCCGTGACTCCTTTTGACACATTGGAACACTCAAGTGTGCCTTAAGGGGTCATAAGACCCCTCAAGACACACTTGAGTGTTCCAATGTGTGAAAAGGGGTCACGTGGACTCCTTAGGGGTCCTAGTAGGCTTTATCATGCATTAGGATACCTAGGGAGTCCCTGTGACCCCTTTTGACACATTGGAACGCTCAAGTGTGCCTGAAGGGGTTGTAGGACCCCTTAAGGCACACTTGAGTGTTCCAATGTGTCAAAAGGGGTCACAGGGACTCCCTAGGGGTCCTAACATGTGATAAAGCATACTAGGACCCCTAAGGAGTCCCCATGACCCCTTTTGACACATTGCAATGCTGAAGTGTGTCTTAAGGGGTCCTACGAGCCCTTATGACACACTAGAGCATTCCAATGTGTCAAAAGGGGTCACGATGATTCCCTAGGGGTCCTAGTATGCTTTATCACGCGTTAGGATACCTAGGGAGTCCCCGTGACCCCTTTTGACACATTGGAATGCTCAAGTGTGCCTTCAGGGGTCATAGGACCCCTTAAGACACACTTGAGCATTCCAATGTGTCAAAAGGGGTCACCGGGACTCCTTAGGGGTCATAGTATGCTTTATCACATGTTAGGACACCTAGGGAGTCCCCGTGACCCCTTTTGACACATTGGAATGCTCAAGTGTGCCTTAAGGGGTCGTAGGACCCCTTAAGGCACACTTGAGCATTCCAATGTGTTAAAAGGGGTCATGGGGACTCCCTAGGTGTCCTAACGCATGATAAAGTGTACTAGGACCCCTAAGGAGTCTCGCTAACCCCTTTTGACACATTGCAATGCTCAAGTGTGTCTTAAGGGGTTGAAGGACCCCTTAAGACACACTTGAGTGTTGCAATTTGTCAAAAGGGGTCACGATGACTCCCTAGGGGTACTAGTACGCTTTTTCACTCATTAGGACCCCTAGGGAGTCCCCGTGATCCCTTTTGACACATTGGAACGATCAAGTGTTCCTTAAGGGGTCGTACGACCCCTTAAGACACACTTGAGCATTCGAATGTGTGAAAAGGGGTCATGGGGACTCCTTAGGGGTCTTAGTACACTTTATCACATGTTAGGACACCTAGGGAGTCCCTGTGACCCCTTTTGACACATTGGAATGCTCAACTGTGCCTTAAGGGGTCCTACGATCCCTTAAGGCACACTTGAGCATTCCAATGTGTCAAAAGGGGTCACGGGGACTCCCTAGGGGTCCTAACGTGTGATAAAGCGTACTAGGATCCCTAAGGAGTCCCCGTGACCCCTTTTCACACATTGCAATGCTCAAGTGTGTCTTAAGGGGTTGAAGGACCCCTTAAGACACACTTGACGTTGCAATGTGTCAAAAGGGGTCACGGGGACTCCCTAGGTGTCCTAAGGCATGATAAAGTGTACTTGGACCCCTAAGGAGTCCTCGTGGCCCCTTTTCACACATTGGAATGCTCAAGTGTGTTTTAAGGGGTCCTACGACCCTTTAAGGAACACTTGAGCATTCCAATGTGCTCAAAAGGGGTCACGCGGACTCCTTAGGGGTCCTAGTATGCTTTATCATGTGTTAGGATACCTAGGGAGTCCCCCTGACCCCTTTTGACACATTGGAATGCTCAAGTGTGCCTTAAAGGGTCCTATGACCCCTTAAGGAACACTTGAGCATTCCAATGTGTCAAAAGGGGTTAGGGGGACTCCCTAGGGGTCCTAACACATACTAGGACCCCTAGGGAGTCCCCGTGACCCCTTTTGACACATTGGAATGCTCAAGTGTGTCTTAAGGGGTCCTTTTGACTCCCTAGGATTCCTAACGTGTGATAAGGCATACTAGGATCCCTAGGGAGTCATCGTGACCCCTTTTGACACATTGCAATGCTCTAGTGTGTCTTAAGGGGTCGTAGGACCCCTTAAGACACACTAGAGCATTCCAATGTGTCAAAAGGGATGACGGGGACTCCCTAGGTGTCCTAGTATGCGTTAGGACCCTTAGGGAGTCCCCCTGACCCCTTTTGACACATTGGAATGCTCAAGTGTGCCTTAAGGGGTCGTAGGACCCCTTAAGGCACACTTGAGCATTCCAATGTGTCAAAAGGGGTCAGGGGGACTCCCTAGGTGTCCTAACACGTGATAAAGTGTACTAGGACCCCTAAGGAGTCCCCGTGACCCATTTTGAATGCATTAAGACATGTCAGAGGACCTATGTACCAAATTTGGATGACTTTTTTCTAGTAGAACTCGAAAGGGGTCCATGGGGTGGTCTCAAGAGACCACATGTCGAATCATGTTGTGTAGGCCTATTAAGGGGTCATTAGGGTTCTAAATGCAACTTCTATTGAATGATGACCCTTTCAAATTCATTAAGACATGTTAGAAGATCTATGTACCAAATTTGGATGACTTTTTTCTAGTAGAATGCAAAAGGGGTCCATGGGGAGCTCTCGGGAGACCACATGTCGAAATGGGGTCAGTAGGCATGTTAAGGGGTCATTAGGGTTCGAAATGCAACTTCTATGGAACCGTGACCCTTTGGAATGCATTAGGACTCCCTAGGGGTCAAAAGGGGTCAGGGGGAATCTCTAGGGGTCCTAACGTGTACTAGGACCCCTAGGGGGTCCCCCTGACCCCTTTTGACACATTGAAATGCTCAAGTGTGTCTTAAGGGGTCCTTTTGACTCCCTAGGGTTCCTAACGCATGATAAGGCATACTAGGACCCCTAGGGAGTCATCGTGACCCATTTTGACACATTGGAATGCTCCAGTGTGTCTTAAGGGGTCCTACGACCTCTTATGACACACTAGAGCATTCCAATGTGTCAAAAGGGGTCACGATGATTCCCTAGGGGTCTTAGTATGCTTTATCACATGTTAGGACACCTAGGGAGTTCTCGTGACCCCTTTTGACACATTGGAATGCTCTAGTGTGTCTTAAGGGGTCGTATGACCCCTTATGACACACTAGAGCATTCCAATGTGTCAAAAGGGGTCACGATGATTCCCTAGGGGTCCTAGGATAGCTAGGGAGTCCTTGTGACCCCTTTTGACATGTTGGAACACTCAAGTGTGCCTTAAGGGGTCGTAGGACCCCTTAAGACACACTTGAGCATTCCAATGTGTGAAAAGGGGTCACAGGGACTCCTTAGGGGTCCTAGTACGCTTTATCATGCGTTAGGACACCTAGGGATTCCTCGTGACCCCTTTTGACACATTGGAACACTCAAGTGTGCCTTAAGGGGTCCTAATGCATGATAAAGCATACTAGACCCTTAGGGAATCATCATGACCTCTTTTGACACATTGGAATGCTCTAGTGTGTCATAAGGGGTCATAGGACCCTTTAAGACACACTTGAGCATTTCAATGTGTCAAAAGGGGTCACAGGGACTCCCTAGAGGTCCTAACATGTGATAAGGTGTACTAGGATCCCTAGGGAGTCATCGTGACCCCTTTTGACACATTAGAATGCTCAAGTGTGTCTTAAGGGGTCACAATGACTCCCTAGGGGTCCTAGTATGCTTTATCATGCGTTAGGAACCCTAGGGAGTCAAAAGGACCCCTTATGACACACTTGAGCATTCCAATGTGTCAAAAGGGGTCACGGGGACTCCCTAGGTGTCCTAATGCATGATAAAGCATACTAGGACCCCTAGGGAATCATCGTGACCCCTTTTGACACATCATGACCCCTAGGGAGTCCCCATGACCCCTTATCACGCGTTAGGACCCCTAGGGAGTCTCTCTCTGCCTCCACTGAACTATTCTTCAAAGCATCCATTTTTGCATAGCTAGGGTTTGTGACACCTGTAAAAGGCACATTTAATACAAAGATTTAGCTGACCACATTAGTACATATATAATATACATTATATATATCATATGCCTCTTTTTTATATATATTATATACATAAATATATGTAAAAGTTCAATTGTTTTCATTTGCTCCCGCCATTTTTTCATCAGTCGGGGAATATCGGGTACTCGATATTTTCGGGTACCCGATTTTTGCCAAGCAATATTTGACAAAAATATTCCCTGTCCCCATAGAGCAGACAAACACGGGATTTTATACTTTTTTCATGCATTGCAAAACAAAAAATGTGATTTGGGGCCCATTGTTTGATTTTTGTCAACTTGTGGTTTCACCATGGGAAGCACCAATCATCGAAAGGCTAAACGTAAGAGGAAGCTGATAGATGATGAAATTCAAGCATATAGGGAAAAAGATAAGGAAAATCACCGAAGAAGGAGAGAAGATATGTTAACAATTAATCAAGGTGACCCCGTAAATGTATTTGTAAGTGAAGAGGATGTTCAATTTGAAAATGCACAGATGGAGATTGAAAATGTAGACTTTGGGAATGAAAATGTTGCACAAGAATGACATGAATGTTATACATCTCCAAATTATATGCGAAATGAAGTCCCTTGTAATAAAGATAATCAATCTTCAAATTCGGGGCTTTCAAAAATAGCTAAATGGTTAATTGAAATTGAGGAGAACATTATGAATAATTGGGAAGGAAAGAGGTCACATAGAACCGTTAGGTTGTGGGCTTCAAGACTTTATGATCAATTTTTTCAAAACAAGACATTGGTTGAGACATGTCAAATTTTTGTGCAGTTGTTAACGATGCAAAAGATGAGACCTGTGCTTGTGAAATTGAAGATTTGTGTGAACAAAAAAATGGAGAGAAATGCCATTGTATTGAAAAATCTTTTCAATGCTCTTAATAAGATTGGGAAGACTAGCATAGAAAAAGACAAGAGAGTTTCTTAGAGGGTTATTACAACCTCCTTAGTAAGTCATCAGTTGAGAAGGGCTCGTTTGATGAGACAAACTTGTGTTGACTTCAATATAGACCGTAAAACTTTGGGTAGAGCACTTACAAGAAGAGAAAGACTTGATGATCCGCTTCAAATTGATACATGGGCTTATGGTGGGAGACTTCCACATTTCGATAAGAAGCTAACAGACGTTGTCAAGGATGAAATTCAATAATTTTGGGATGCTAACTCAAGAGTGTCACCAAATGTGAAGGATGTCTTGAAGTTGAGAGTTGGCAATCGAGACCGCACTCCACATCCTAAACATTATGTGGAGGTAAGTCAAACAATGTTGTATAAAATTTTTTGTGAGACACATCCAACATTGAAAATATCACAAAGGTCTTTTGAATCCGTGAAGCCATTTTATTGTGTACCCCTTAAGATTCGAAATACATGTTGTTGCAAATATCATGTTGAGTTTTGAATTCATCATGAATTATTACAGTCCATTCATTCTAAATTGCATACTAATGAAATGCTAGAGGATTGTGGTGCAAGTGGTCTTCCCAAATCATCGAGAGACTTGCTAGATCAATTTTTATGTCATAGAGATGATGGTTGTTTATTTTATAAAAAAAATTGCTTAAATGCCAAGTGCTCAGAATGTGGTGGCTTGTCCAAGTTTAGAACATGTTTTCATGAGGGTTTGGAACACAATTTTGGAAAGACACTCATCCAAAAAAAGGTATATGAAATAGTGAAATATACATTGAAGAGTGGAGGTGAAGGCTCTAGATGTGAGTTAGTTGCAAAAGAATACAATGTTGTTGATTTTATCTCAGATTTGAAGAAAAATCTTTTTTACAAGTATGCAAGGCATAGTCACAGGTCTCAATGGTTGGATCAAAAATTCAGGACATGTAAGGACACTTTCCCCATTGGAACTATTATATCCATTGTAGACTTTGCAGAGAACTATACATTGCAGCCCCAAAATGAGACTCAAGCTCAATATTACAATTCGATTTAGGTTGCTATTTTTGTACACATCACATATAGACATTCCCCTAATAGCACAAAAGATGAGTGAAAGATAATCAGAGAGTACCATTTTTATATGAGCGACAACAGGTCTCACTCTCATGAGTTTGTTCAACATTGTTTCCAGAACTATTTTGACTTCTTGCAGGAAAATGGTATTGCTATGGATAGACATCTCATTTGGTCGGATAATTGCACTGGTCAATTTAAGAATGCCAGAATGTTTTATTGGTTGTGTAGAATGCATGTGGAGAGAGGTGTACCTCATATTTGGAGTTTTTTTGAGTCAGGGCATGGGAAAGGGGAGCATGACGAAGCAGGTGAGTGTGTCAAGAGAGCTCTAGTTAAGGAGAAATTGAGGATTTCAGGTGTTGTACTTCTTGATGCTCATTCTATTATTGATTGGTGTACTTTAGCATTGTCACAGGGGGGGACTCTTGATTCTACAGTGTGTAGATTCTTTTGGTTGGTTGAGGACAGAACTATAGGAGATAGATTGGATTGTCAAACAGTGAAAGACTCTTCAAAAATGCATTCATTCTGAATCTCCAATAGTAGTACATGGACCATTTGGACAAGAGAGTTGGCTTGTTTTTGCCCCATGTGTTTTCAGTATGATTGGGATCATTACGAGTCAAGTGAGTGGGTGGATACATGGGTTCCACAGTATCTGACTCCTTTATCTTTGACACTCTCTATAAGAAATAATGACATGGACACTTCAGTTGACTATGACCATCTTTCTGATCTTTTGAAGCCAGGAGATATTTTTGCATTGGTTGCACCACAGGGGAATGATGAGAGGGCAGATTATTGGTTAGCACGTTGTGTACAAGGTAAACAAAAGCTTGTACAATCGATGACAGATGGTGATGGGTTCACATATCCTACTGGTTCAGTTGTTGTTGCGGGAACATGGCTGTGAACATACATGATTAGAAAGAATGGAGTTCCCGCATTTGAAGACTATGAGAAGCACAATACTATTCTTATGTATTCACACCTTGTTATAGCAACAAATGTGAAGTTGTCAAAGCATCAAGGAAGACCAAAGACAAAAGAACTTTGGACTATTACTACTGCTAATCATCAAGCACTATTGGAGACCTTGAAGCAAAGAGATGACCCTTCAGGAACACTTGACTAGGTAATAAGTTAACTTAGTGCATTATTTTCTAAGTTTGTTAAGCTTAATTTCAATACATTAATTTGACCTTTCTTAGATTGTATTTTGAGTCAATAAACTTGGTTTTGTATGTGGAATGTAACTTGTGTAGGAGAACCTATGAAGACGCCTATGGTCACCATGGATCCAATTAGAGATAGAAGGACAAAAGGATCCTTAATGGTTAATTGAGATCTTTTGAAGCCTATAATGGCAATTTGTAACAATCAATTTGATTTAAAAGTTAAATGTCCTAAAACTCTTCATAAGGACTTATGACCAAAATCATGTATGGGTGGCCAATAGTGCCAAGAAGAGATCTTACATGTCATATACTTATGTCATTTGCATGGTTTGAATTCTTACATGTTTGATTATTGTTTGTAATGCTTTAAGGATATTATTTTTTATCAAATTTAACAAGCTTAATCATGATTAATTTCATAGTTCAAATTTCAAACATACCACTAACAGTCAGTTGAAAGCGGCTCGTATCTCAGACCTCGTGAGAGGTATTGAAAAACTATTAGGTGCTACAGGATCATGTTTTCAAGATCTACAATAACCTCTCTTGGTTTTGGGCAATTCAACTTCGTTTGTATTTGGCAAGGCGATCTCAGTCGATGCCAAAACTTGCAGTGAGGGTCAGTTGAAAGTGGCTCAGCAGTGTATCTTTCAAACCGTCTGACCTGGCATCGAACCGTCTACTCCATCAGCTCCGGTTGGCCGGGTAAACACCATTGACAACCCCATTCTACCCATAGAGTCACAAAAATGCTCGCGACCATGCTCGACCCAAGTGACCCCAAGGTGCACTAAGCATGATTGGGCAGTGATCTTCTGGGGCTCGTATCTCAAACCTCGTGAGAGCTATCAACAAACTATTAGGTGCTATAGGATCATGTTTTTGAGGTCTACAATAACCTCTCTCAGTTTTGGGCGATTCGACTTCGTTTGCATTTGGCAAGGCGATCTCAGTCGATGCCAAAACTTGCAGTGAGGGTTAGTTGAAAGTGGCTCAACAGCGTATCTTTCAAACTGTCTGACTTGGCATCGAACTATCTGCTCTATCAGCTCTGGTTGGTTGGGTAAATGCCAGTGACAACCCCTTTCTACCCACAAAGTCATGAAAATGCTCGCGACCACGCTCGACCCAAGTGACCCCAAGGTGCACTAAGCACGATTGGGCAGCAATCTTCTGGGGCTCATATCTCAGACCTCATGAGAGCTATCAACAAACTATCAGGTGCTACGAGATCATGTTTTTGAGGTCTACAATAACCTCTCTCAATTTTGGGTGATTCGACTTCATTTGCATTTGGCAAGGCCATCTCAGTCGATGCCAAAACTTGCAGTGAGGGTCAGTTGAAAGTGGCTTAGCAGCATATCTTTCAAACTGTCCAACCTGGAATCAAACTATCTACTCCATCATCTCCGATTGGCCAGGTAAACACCAGTGACAACCCCATTCTACCCATAGAGTCACAAAAATGCTCGCGACCACTCCCGACCCAAGTGACCCCAAGGTGCACTAAGCACGATTGGGCAGCGATCTTCTAGGGCTCGTATCTCGGACCTCATGAGAGCTATCAACAAATTTTTAGTTGCTACAAGATCATGTTTTCAAGGTCTACAATAACCTCTCTCAATTTTGGGCGATTCGCCTTCATTTGCATTTGGCAAGGTGATCTCAGTCGATGCCAAAACTTGCAGTGAGGGTCAGTTGAAAGTGGCTCAGCAGCGTATCTTTCAAACTGTCTGACCTGGCATCGAACCATCTACTCCATCGGCTCCTGTTGGCTATGTAAACACCAGTGACAACCCCATTCTACCCACAGAGTCACGAAAATGCTCGCGACCATGCTCGACCCAAGTGACCCCAAGGTGCACTAAGCACGATTGGGCAGCGATCTTCTAGGGCTCGTATCTCAGACCTTGTGAGAGCTATCAACAAACTATCAAGTGCTATGAGATTGTGTTTTTGAGGTCTACAATAACCTCTCTCAGTTTTGGGTGATTCGACTTTGTTTGCATTTGGCAAGGCCATCTCAGTCGATGCCAAAACTTATAGTGAGGGTCAGTTGAAAGTGGCTTAGCAGCGTATCTTTCAAACCGTCTAACTTGGCATCGAACCGTCTACTCCATCGGCTCCATTTGGCTAGGTAAACACTAGTGACAACCCCATTCTACCCACAGAGTCATGAAAATGCTCGCGACCATGCTCGACCCAAGTGACCCCAAGGTGCACTAAGCACGATTGGGCAGTGATCTTCTGGGGCTCATATCTAAAACCTCATGAGAGCTATCAATAAACTATTAGGTGCTATAGGATCATGTTTTTGAGGTCTACAATAACCTTTCTCAGTTTTAGGTGATTTGACTTCGTTTGCATTTGGCAAGGCGATCTCAGTCGATGCCAAAACTTGCAGTGAGGGTCAGTTGAAAGTGGCTTAGCAACGTATCTTTCAAACCATCTGACCTGGCATCGAACCATCTACTCCATCAGCTCTGGTTGGCTAGGTAAACACCAGTGACAACCCCATTCTACCCACAGAGTCACAGAAATGCTCGCAACCACGCTCGACCCAAGTGACCCCAAGGTGCACTAAGCACGATTGGGCAGTGATCTTCTGGGGATCGTATCTCAGACCTCATGAGAGCTATTGACAAACTATTAGGTGCTACAGGATCATGTTTTCAAGGTCTACAATAACCTCTCTCAGTTTTGGGCAATTTGACTTTGTTTGCATTTGGCAAGGCGATCTCAGTCGATGCCAAAACTTGCAGTGAGGGTCAGTTGAAAGTGGCTCAATAGCGTATCTTTCAAACCGTCCAACCTGGCATCAAACCGTCTACTCCATCGACTCCGGTTGGTCGGGTAAATGCCAGTGACAACCCCATTCTACCCACAGAGTCATGAAAATTCTCGCAACAACGCTCGACCCAAGTGACCCCAAGGTGCATTAAGCACGATTGGGCAGTGATCTTCTGGGGCTCGTATCTCAGACCTCGTGAGAGCTATTAACAAATTGTTAGGTGCTACGGGATCATGTTTTTGAGTTCTACAATAACCTCTCTCAATTTTTGGTGATTCAACTTTGTTTGCATTTGGCAAGGCGATCTCAGTCGATGCCAAAACTTGCAGTGAGGGTCAGTTGAAAGTGGCTTAGCAGCGTATCTTTCAAACCATCCAACCTAGCATTGAACCATCTGCTCCATCAGCTCTGGTTGGCCAAGTAAATGCCAATGACAACCCCATTCTACTCACAGAGTCACGAAAACACTCGTGACCATGCTCGACCCAAGTGACCCCAAGGTGCACTAAGCACGATTGGGCAGTAATCTTCTAGGGCTCATATCTTGGACCTCGTGAGAGCTATCAAAAAAATATTAGGTGCTATAGAATCATGTTTTTGAGGTCTACAATAACCTCTCAGTTTTTGGCAATTCAACTTCGTTTGCATTTGGCAAGGCGATCTCAGTCGATGCCAAAACTTGTAGTGAGGGTCAGTTCAAAGTGGCTCAGCAGCGTATCTTTCAAACCGTTCGACCTGGCATCGAACCATCTTCTCCATTGGCTCCAGTTGGCTGGGTAAACGCTAGTGACAACCCCATTCTACCCATAGAGTCACGAAAACATTCGCGACCACGCTCGACCCAAGTGACTCCAAGGTGCACTAAGCACGATTGGGCAATGATCTTCTGGGGCTCGTATCTCGGACCTCATGAGAGCTATCAAAAAACTGTTAGGTGCTATGAGATCATGTTTTTGAGGTCTACAATAACCTCTCTCAATTTTTGGTGATTTGACTTCGTTTGCATTTGGCAAGGCGATCTCTGTCGATGCCAAAACTTGCAGTGAGGGTCAGTTGAAAGTGGCTCAGCATCGTATCTTTCAAACCATCTGACCTGGCATCGAACCGTCTACTCCATCAGCTCTGGTTGGCTGTGTAAACACCAGTGACAACCCCATTCTACCCACAGAGTCATGAAAATGCTCACGACCACGCTCGACCCAAGTGACCCCAAGGTGGACTAAGCACGATTGGGCAGCGATCTTTTCGGTTGTTGGATTCATAGAGGACTGGGACTATATCAGTGGGAAACTCAAGAGTGATTTTCAATACCAAGCTGATGATGCCTTTATGACACATGATAATGCAGTTCTTTGTGTTGACATCAGTCATGATTCAGAGATGTTAGCTTCAGGTTCACAGGGTGGGAAAATTGAGGAGGACGTGCTCGCAATTGAATCCCAAAATACATATGTATGATGGCTTCAAAAAAATATTTATTGGTGTCACTTGCATGAAGCAGTATGTTTGTGGAGAGCCAGAAATGACACGCTCTAGTTATAGCACCAAGTGTCCAATCAAACGACAGATGCATTAACACTTGTGTTGCAATAAGATCCAGATGGCACTATTCAGTAAATTAGTCCCTTCGTGTCTATCTCATGTTTATGAATAGATGTTTGTAAGCCTTTATTGCTTTCAGGTTAAAAGCATTATCATTTATAGTTTAGTTGATTCATTGTAAATCCTGCACGGGGAGTTGTACTCGGATAATTCAAAGGGTGCTTACTCTTCTCAATAGCAAAGTGACCCAGCTATTGGTGTTGGTTGAGTCTTTTTGTTTGGGCTTTAAAGGTCATTTTGTAAGCATTTCTTTCGAAGACAAATCTGTTCACCAACAAGAAGTTAAACCTCAAACATAATAAGCTCCATGAACAGGGTATTCCAGAGTAAAGGAAAACAAATGTAACTTCAACAAGATATAATTTAAATCATAATGATAATCATAGTCAAGATATAACTTCACCATTCAATTCCACAAACATGAATAATAAATATGTATATACAAAAGATGACGCAAATATAACATATAAATGAATATGTTCTATATATGTATCAAATGTATCAAAAGTATGTCCATATACAAATATGGCACATGCCATTTCAAAATGTCTACAAAATCAATGTTTTAAGGTGTACAATGTGGCATATATGCCATCTCAAAATGTGCCAAGTGTCATCTCTAAATGACCACAAAACTAAAACTGCATCCTATGTTGTAGGGGGATCATCAAAATGTAGCCTCTTTGAAGAAGTGTTGGGCTCTGATTGATCCTGCATAAAAAATGAGTTCAAACCAAAGTTAGATTGCTTACTTTATATGATTTGTACACACACACACACACACACACACACACATATATATATATATAATTCATAATTTTCAAACACTAATTTAATTAAAATTATAACTGAATACAAATAAATTTGTACTTGGTCTCTTGATCGCCTACCATGATCAGGTGTCCTAACATAAGTCCTGGGTAGCAAAGGGACCATGCCAACAATACCAACTCTAACCTATAAATATATATTTGCAATAATGAGATTAGTAGACTAGTGCAACATAGAGTAATAAATCTACAAAATAGGATGATAGCATAATCAAATTACAAATTGATTGAACTAAAATTAAAACTTACATCTGGTGATCCCTCCTCAGGAATAGTGGGCTGGGTCAACAAAGAAATGAAAGATTCTCGTGGGACCTCCCTCACAGTCGGAGTAACCTATGAGAGTAAAAAGATTATCAATTATATATCAATGTACTTCATCATAGCAACCCTAGTTACAAAATACAAATAACAATATGTAAAAGTCTACGTACAATCGGGCTATCACTCCAAATCGAGACGCTTGTAACCCTACACCGCCGAACTGGTGTCAGGACATCATCAATAGCCACACCCTATACAATAAAGTGCAAGTAAAATATTTATTACTACACACAAGTGGCATACATATGCATGCATAATTAATCTTAAACAATTAACTACCTTTCCTTTGTCGACACCTGATGAAGGAACCCCCTCACGCCCCCCACTGACATTGGCTATAGCCTGCAAGAACACAATAAGATGACAATATATATTAGTAAATGTATGAATTTTATTCCTCTAATTGATAGAGATTTAAGCATGTACACCAAATGATATTAAAAAAAAAAAATGGGTTCATAATTTATAATTTATCATATAGTCATCAAGGCCAAATGAAATGGCCGAAAGTGTGGACTCATCCACCTGTCTCACCTCCTCCTATGTCATCGACTGAACATAAATGGAAAAAATATATATACATAAGTGCATGCAATCATTAAAACTAATCTAAATAAATAAATTATTTTTAAATTAAATAAGTCATGTGACAAATTTATTTATAATGTTTACTCTTACCGTATCAACAGGAGTCAATGGCTCTATGTGCACCTCCTGAGCACTCTCATGAGATGTAGATGCTCCATGAGGTGTTGCAGCCTTTGCAGTAGCCTCTCCTGTATCTCCCTCATCAATATCATGAAACTGATATATATTAGAATCAGTAAGCGGTTTGAGGCACATATGCCTGCACATAATGCATGTATGGGGCTTGCATACATGTGAACTCTGATGAGATGTCAATGCGCTAGCAACATCCATAGGAGGCAACACGGACCTAGTCTGTGTGATCAACTGGTCACTCAGTAAATGAATTGCCCTAATAGTCTATTCAGCAACCTCTCTAATGATATCAGGATGCTGCATTGGAGGAGGGGGTGCAACATCAGTGGGGGGGACAAAGGTAGTGGCCTTTCGATGCTGGGAAGATGGCCTATTCTGAGGAGCTCCTCTGCCTATGCCCATGTTGGGCCTCATACTCCAATAATCAACATGTTGACCAAGCACAAACTCAGCGTACAATTTTTTAAGGAAATAAAATGGGACCTCCAAATTGCTATGTGGTGGTTTATCAAAAACCATCCACCAGCGATCCCAAAAGTTTGTGCGCATTGCTTCATTTGTGCACCATTTTATTGATAATTTGGGCTTTTTGGGGTCAACTGGTATTCCGGTTTTAGGATCGACAAAAAGGGCAGCTATATCTTCCTTAGTTATATTAAGGGCTGCAATCCCATCATGGTCAAGCCCGTCATCAAATTGGTCGTGCATATCATCACGCCAATGAAGAGCAACATTATGTTGTTGCATGAGTGTGTCAATATTTCCAACAATTGTATTTAGTGTGGTAAGCATGGGAGCTGATGTAGGTATATTTTGATACGTGTTTTGGAAACCTCATATTGTGTTCAAATTTTCTTCTATCAAATCTTGTAAAGATTTAGGGTTTAGATATGGGGGATTGTTTTCGGGATTGTTATTTGGAGGGTTATTTTCTTCATTGTTGTTAGCCATGCTTGATTAAATAAAAAACAAATCTAAGTTTCAAATATTATTACAAATATAAATACAAAACCCTATTTTTAAAAAAAACACTACATTTACAATGAAAATGAAATAAATTAATAAAAATATACAATTAACTACTTACCAAATATGCTTGAAGTCAAATTTGACATTTCGAATATCAGGTATCCGAAAATATATCGGGTATCAGAAAACCACGGCTAGAAAATGATAAAATCATGCTAGGAAATGAAGAATAGGGCTCACGGGTGCGGGATATATGCCACAGTTATCGGGTACCTAAAAATATTGGATACTCGATATTATCGGGTACCTAATTAGGAATGTGCTTTGGTGGTAGGCTTGCCTAGGTGTACTGACACCCAAGCCTACTAAAAAGTCAACAAGTGCTTTCATGCACTTTTGGACGAGTGAAAAGTGAATATTTTTCACATCGCCACTTTTTGGCCCCTCATCTTCTTGCACATACCCTATAACTCAAAATTACTCCATTATATATATATCTATAAAACTGATTACATCATAACATAGCAGTGCACAAAACTAAAGAGTAACTTGCTTTCTAATATAACAGTAATACAATCATTTGTCTAACTAGATTTCCAACAATCATACCCCTATATATAGAGGATTGACATTTGAACATATAGATAAGGTTTGACTAATTCATCCATAAAGAAAGGAGAATTCAACAGTCCACAACAAAACATCATAAAGACAAAACAAGCATTTGAATAGAATATTGATTGTAGAGGAGATTTAGCATAGTCGTGCCCCAATATTCCCCGAGACATTCGTTCCTTCAATCCTTTAGGCATGTTCTTCTCATCGTGGCCGAAACTTCATCACTTCCTTGTCAATTCTACTGATTCATTCTCCAACCGTTCCTTTTCTCCTAGAAGATTAGTAGTGCATGCATGTATATTCAAGTATTCAACTAGTCAATCTAATCCAAATGTTAGGACATACATTAAAACAATTATATGAAATATTGCAGCATATATATATAATATATAGCAAGGTATGTCAACTACTATCTACCCATAAGTTTGTGGATATGTTTGTACTTATAGTATATGTACAAATTCAAGCACCTAAAATTCACAACAAGTATTTTGGAAATTTCTTACAATAGAGCATAAAAACAACATAAAACAAGGACAAATTCTAGCCTCATCACTATGCATTAAATGTAATTGTAATATCTTGTACCTTGGGGCCATCACACACATCTGGTGTGGGTTGCCAGATGTATGTAAAGGAGATCTTTTGCATCCAAGGAAGGGAGAGGGGTGTGCATGTGTGAGTGAAAAGAATAGTAGGAATATGTGGGAGTGGAGTATGTGAGAAAAGTTTCTGGTGAAGCAACATAAGGAGTAGCTTACATACTGATAGAGGTGGATTGGACAGTTGCATATAGAGAAGAGCTTATTCAGATCTACTAGTGATTGTGGTAACAGATCTTAATAGTTGAGTTATTCATGCATATTTAGATGTAATTCTATTAGTCATGTCATTTTTGTATCTATCTTTATATCCATATTGTATAAGGGTAGTTAGCCCGACAACCACTGAGCCAAATCATAGTGAGAAAGTTGGTACTGAGCCTCTTGTAAACATCACCTTAACAGATGTTAGTCTAATAAGTGTTTCATTTCATGAGAATTAGCTTCTCTATGGTTTTTCCCAGTTTTCATTTCCACATAAATCTTGGTGTTCTCTGTGACGGTGTTTTTGTACTTTATGTTTTCATCTAATGTGATTGCTTAATGAGCTTAAAAGATAAATCAAAAGTTGTTATTGTTAATGTTTCATAGTTTATTAATAGAGGAAAAGTTTTATAAAGTGTGTGAGAATAACTGATTCATCCACTTGCCCCCCCCTCCCCCCCCCACCCCCTAGTTATTCTGCATGTTCAACAATTAGTATCAAAGCTTGGTCCCTCGTAGATGGAGCTTAACTACTTGAGGGAGATCTTGGTTGTTTGAATAGATGGAAGGAGGATTATACACTAAAGAAGATTGGAAAATTATAATGAGTAATATTGAAGGCATTGAATCAAAAAATGAGGAGTTGAAGGAGAACCTGAAAGAGGTAAATACCTATATTGAAAAACTAAGAGACCAAATCAAGAAGTTCAAAGCAAGACACAAGGAAGTTAGCAAGGAATTAAAAGAATCAAAAGAGAAAATTGCAAAACTAGAACAGGAACTAAAAGAATTGAAGGAATCAAAAGAGAATGTTGCAGATGAGGATCGGGAACTAAAGGATTCAAAGGAAAAGATTATAGACCTTGAGAAAATTTTGTATAACAAGATATTGAGGGAAAAATTTATCAAAGTTAAACTAAAATACAAAATGAAAAATGCTTGGTTAGCCAGAGCTGAATTGGAAATTGTAATGGAAGAATGGAAAGAAACTAAAGAAAATTTCAAGCAGATGATCAAGAAGAGTTTAAAATGAAATGAGAAGATGGAATTAGAATCAAGGAAGCTGAGATTAGAAGCAAAGTTATGTGAAAGCAGTATCATTTGGATCAGTTACTAGACATGCAGAAAAGTCACAAAGATAAATAAGGTCTAGGGTTTAGTGGTGAATGTTCAAATTAGAATGACAATGGAGAAAAAAAGATCACTGAAGATAATGCAAAGGTTGAAGTGTCAAGCAAGGTCAAAAACCAAAACACATCTACAAGAAGGCATCTGGTAAGACAATTGAATGCTCAAAGGTACCTATCTTTCAATGGTTGTTATATTTGTAAAATTTTTGGTCATAAATAAGTTGGTTGTAGGATCAGAAAGAAACAAAAGATTCAATTCTTTATCCGTCATAAGATTGGTCATAAGGAGAAGTAGTGCAAGAGTCAAGTTTCAAATCAGGAAGGGATGAATGCAGTAAACAATTTTTTTCATGGAAATTTTTGTGTGTCACAATTTTGGATGCAAGGCTAGTCAGTGTAGATCTAAGGTTCAATCAGTGAGATTTGGAAAAGGGAATGTCAATTGTTTTGAATGTAGATAGTTTGGTCCTTTTTCTAAATCATGAAGATTTGACAGTGCTCTAGTGAATAATGGAAATGATAATCATGTTACAGGATCTATGAGAGCTTAGAAGTATAATACAGAATGGAGGAAGTAATCTGATGGTGTGGAAAGCTCAGTGGTACCAAATCCTGGTACTAGCTCTACCAACAAATGAGTTGAATTCTTGGACTCGAGGGAGTATACAATATGCTAGATCATACACTCTATTTTCCTGAGTTGTTACCAGTAGAAACTAGCATGTCTCCGATATGATGATTGGACATATAATAAATGCAATTATTGATTGATTGATGTGATGTACATAGAACAACTGAATTGCATCAACAATATTTAAATTTTGGAAG
This sequence comes from Chamaecyparis obtusa, assembly GCA_027943335.1. Classification (NCBI taxonomy): domain Eukaryota; kingdom Viridiplantae; phylum Streptophyta; class Pinopsida; order Cupressales; family Cupressaceae; genus Chamaecyparis; species Chamaecyparis obtusa. The sequence goes on from BSBK01006554.1 coordinate 913,938, forward strand.
GAAAATTAATTATGTTGTTTTGTGGCTTTAAAGGAAGAATATGTTGGCATAACTGATGCAGAGATTGTTGAGAGTGTTTTGGTATAGGTTTAATCTTTGGAGGAAATGATGAAATGAGTTTGGTATTTGTAGAAGAGATGAAGAAAGAGTTTGAGATGTCAGTGATAGGAGAAATTAAGTTCTTTATTGTACTACAAATTTTGCAACTAAAGGATGGTATTTATATCAATTAGTCCAAGTACATAAAGGAAGTACTGAATACATTTGGAATGGAAGACTCAAAACCGGTTGGTACTCCCATGGTGACTAGATGCAAATTTTACAAGGATGATGAGTCAAGTGCAGTGGATGAAACTCTATACATATCCATAATTGGTAAGTTGCATTATGTTGTTCATAGTAGACCAGGCATTACACAAGCAGTTGGAATAGTAGCCATATTTCAAGATAATCCTAAGGAATCTCACATGGTAATAGTGAAGAGGATATTCAGGTACTTGAAAGGGACAGGAGACTATGGTCTTTGGTATGCTCACAAAGGTGATTTCTCTTTGAGTGTTTTTACTGATGAAGATTAGGCAGGAAACATTGATGACAGAAAAAGCACAAGTGGAGGAGCATTCTTCCTAGGAGGGAGACTTGTGTCATGGACAAGTAAGAAGAAAATTTTCATCTCCCAATCAATTGCAGAAGGTGATTATATAACTACAATTATCAATTGTACTCAGATTTCATGGATGAAGCAGATCCTAGAAGGTATCAAAGAGAATATAACTGAACTGGTGACTATATTTTGTGATAATACTAGTGAAATCAACATTTCAAAGAACCTAGTGATGCATTCTAAGACTAATCATATTGCAATCAAGTATCATTTCTTAAGAGAGAAATTACATGAAAAGGTAGTCAAGTTGGAATGTGTGCCAACCAAGCAGCAGCTAACAGATATATTCACTAAACCACTACCTAAAGATACTTTTGAGTATCTGAGAGGTAAGTTAGGGGTTATTTCCCTACCTGATCAACACCAATATGATGTTGTAAGATTCAATCCAGTGGAATCATTGAATATTTTTCACTATGGATTGATGTTATGGGGAATACTCCTTAGGGGGGGAAATTAGAGGCAAAGGAAGATGTTGTAGTAGTAGGTGACCTATGTGGCATCTTTGGCATTGTTGTCAAAGGGGGAGAAAAGACTAGAAAAAGAACCATATGAATGAAGGCACAGGGGGGGAAGATAAAAAGAAGTATTTGAAGGAGAAGACAAGACAAGAAATTTGGTGCATCAGCTAAGGGAGAGTTGTTATTATCATATCAATGTGGTGTTGATGTGGTGTTTCCATCAATGCCAAAGGGGGATATTGATGGCATAACTAATGTAGAGATGTTGTAGAGATTGTTGAGAGTTTTTTGGTATAGGTTTAATGACAGGAAGATCAATTATTTTGTTGTCATTTGTGTCAACTTAGTGTTGTGTTGGTTGACAATGAGATGTTAAGTGTTTGAGTTGATGAATCCAATAAGCAGTGAGCATGTGAAGGAATTGGAGTGTGTGGTCGGAGGGGGAGACTTAGTGATGTCTCTAGATGTTGTATGCTAAATTAAAGATGCTGAAAAATAAGTATGGTGAGAGTTATGATCAATCGAAGGGTAACAGAGGAACAAGAAGAACAAGCAGTGACAGATAGTGAATGATTTGATTGTTCTATCAAAACAGTGTGGATTCAAGTGGTGTGTTCATGATATGTTTATCTTGAGTAGGCTATTGTATTGATACTACGATCACAAGTTGATTGGATTACTGCAATGTATGGTTTGAGGTGACAGAAGATCATTCTATGAAATGTTTGAACATGTTTGGATAGTTGATGTTAGATCGGTGAGCAGTGATGATGCGGTTAGTTGCGATAAATGTTTTCATGATCCAGGAGGAAAGGTGACATGACATAACATATTTGTAATGATGATTTAATGTTACATTATTTGAGGTGAGCAGATTTAATCAATTGTTGGAAGCATGTTGAAGAAGTCAAAAGGTTTGACTATTCTTGATTCAAATTGAATGTGCCATGGATTTGAAGCTTGGCGTGGACTTAAAATTGTAATTAATAATTGGTAACACATTTTACTATTCAAGGTTCGAGCATGGATGATTGAAATTCAAATGTAATACATTTTGTAAGTTGCCTAAGGCCCTAATGAGAATGTAACATATTTATATGTAAATTGGTGAACTATGAAGTTGTAGATTGTGGATGCAAAGTGTGGTTGAGTAAAGAGCGAAGATTGTCTGCAAGAGAAGAAGTGTTGTGATTAATTAGATCTGAACAAGCAAAGGAGAAGTACGATACCTAGATCATTGTTCTTGTTGACTCCTAATAGGTTCTGCGAGAAAATCCCTTAACCGGGTAGACTTTAACAAGTCTGATTTGTAAATCCTTTAACAAGGTGATTCTTTAACTGGGGTTTGAAATCCTTTAACAAGGTTACTCCTAACAAGGTAAAGCTCCTAAAAGAGCTAGAGGTAAATCCCTTAATTGGGTGACTCCTAATAGGGTCTGCTCCTAATCGGGCATCATTTTAATTTCCTAATAGGTCTAGGCCTTTAACATGGTGTTTTTTAGAAGAGTGCAAATTATTAGTGGGTGCTAATTCCCGCCATGGTTTTCACCCTTAATAGGGGTTTCCACAATAAAAATATTGGTGTCACTTTGTTGCGTAATTGGATGGTTGTATGGTTACTTTTTTTATTGCATGCATAAATTTTTAAGTTAATGAATGTGGTTGATATTGTTGAAAGAATTGTGAAAACTATTAGATCTGATAGATTATTGATTCACCCCCCCCCCACCCCCATCTCTTAGTAATCTTGGACCTTATAGTATTAGCAAAACATTTTGAAATAGTTGGTATTTTAGTATGAAGAAAAATTGAGAATTTGCAGAGAGAGACTTGTTAAGAGTTCATGGCACCTAAATTGGTTGTTCGTAGTGTCAGTGCATTCGCATCAAAGAAAATGAAGAAGATTGAGTTATTGCAGTTTGAAGAAGATTGCCTGGTGGTGAAGAAATCTATAAGGAAGAAGTGTAACAATGAAAAATAGACACTCTCTGGAGTTATTAGTGAGATGAAGAAATGTGTGAAGCAGATTATTGATATTTGCAAGTATCATCTTCGGTGGCTTGCACCTATAGACAATTTCAAATGTCAGAGTGAAGTAATTGAGAAAGAGTTGAATGAGATTGGGAAGTCATGTGATGTTTTCAAGGATCAAGATGGTAAACAAAGAATTATAGTCAATGAACTTCAAACATAATGGTTGTTTCTACAAAGACAAAGAGTAGATCTGATAATAAAAAATTGGCTAGCAAAATAAATGATTGAGGTTTGATTAGGGTTTTCTTCTAGCATCCTAACCAACGCAAAGGATTATGAGAAGTGGTTTTAGTCTTTAGATTGGATGAAATATTTTGACAGATTAGTGGATTGTGATAGTTTGTGTGCTTGAATGAAGGGAACAATTGTTGAGTGGAAGAAGAAGCTTCCAACCCTAAAGGAGAGGTATAAGAAAGTATTTTCACTCAAGACTGTTACATATTACTATGATTTTACTTTATTTGTTTTTTGGCCATTTTCCATTGTGGCAAAAAGGGGGAGAGAAAGGGAGAAAATACATGTTGCATTTACTCAGGGGTTTTTTTTTTTGAGATCTTAGAGTTTTCAAAGTTTTTGTCTATTTTTCCATCAATACCAAAGGGGGGGATTGTTAGACTTATTGAGTTGTTGTTGGCATTGATTGTCATTGATGTCAAAACCTACATTCTTGAAAGAGAAATCAAAAGCATTTGAAAGGTTTGATATTTTTAGGGCAATGGTTGAAAAAGAAAGTGAATTTCAAATGAAGTGTTTTAGATCTAACAAAGGTGGAGAGTTTCTTTATAACAAATTTGTTACTTATTGTGAAGAGCATGGGATAAAAAAGGTAATATTTTGCACCTAGAACAACACAACAACATGATAGAGTTGAAAGGAGAAACAAAACAGTCAAGGAAATGGCAAGAACTTTACTTAATAAAGCTAAACTTTCTAACAAGTTTTGGGTGGAAGCAGTGCATACAACAGTCTAAATCCTCAATAGAGTTCATTTAAGACCAAACAGTAAGAAAACTCCATATGAGTTATGGTATGGTAAGTTTTCTTTAGTCAATTATTTTAAAGTTTTTAAGAAATAAATGTTTTATTAAAAGAGAAGAGGAAGGATTGAGTAGTTTTGATTCTCGATGTGATGAAGGTTTGTTTCTTGGGTATTTAACTCACAATAAATATTATAGATGTTATAAGAATAGGTTGATCAAAAGCGTTATTGAAAGTGTTAATGTGAAAATTGATGAAGGTTTACACAATGAAAACTTTGAAGATTCTATTGTTAAAATAGATAAATGTGATTGAAAATAAGTCTAATCCTTCTTCAAATAACTTTGGTGAAAATTATTCTACAACAAACACTTCTACTAGTGATGATGAAATAAACTCGGAGAATGCTATTCAAATATCTTTTGAAAATGTTGGTGAAAAGAATCCTTCTAAGTTTGTTAAAAGAAATCATCCTGAACAAATTATAGGAAATGAAGATGATGGTGTTAGACTTATGTAGTTTTTGTTGGAATTGATTGGCATTGATGTAAAAACCTTCATATGAACACTCTGGCAGTATTAGTTGGTTGTTGGTAGTTTTGGTTATGTTTCTGTTGGTTGTCGATTATGCAACAAGAGTTCTGGTTATGCATAGAACAAGTTCAATATGAACATATTGGAGTTCCTGGTGTTTCCTGGCAATTATACATTGTTCTACTCATGGTATATTTGTTTTCGTGTACTTGTATTGTTTTGGTGTTCAGTATCACATGTACTATTCTATCGGTTGTTGATGTTTATGTTATCTAGACAGCAGTGCATTCATCAAATGTTTTTGGTTTATTGGCTATATTGTATTTTGGACAAGTTTTATCTATCGATGGATGATGCAGGAGCATCCTGGGTGTAAGAGCAATCTTGCATCACCCAAAAATATTTTTGTTTTTGTATTCAATAAGGGCTATCTTGTGTAGAGCTGCTATTTATGGAAATTTGCTATTTTTAGTAAGTTGGTCATATGATCTTGGAATGTTTTGATTTCACATGTGGAGGTTCATCTCAGTCGTATCAGTTTGCCAGTAAAGTTTCATTGATAGATCAAGTCTAGCTTTGGAGATATTGAAGATTTTGGGTATTGGCAACAGGGTACAGAAACTTTGAACTCAGTTTTGAAAGCTTTAGAGGCCCCGGATGAGGTTGAAAATTTGAGTGATGGGCATTGCATAAGTTAAGCCTGTAGAGTGCTTCGTGGCCTTTCTGAATTGGGGTTATAATAGTCAATCAGAGCAACTGGTGATGACTTATGGTCTTCAGAAGTTGAGTCACCTAAAATGACAGAAAATGATTTTCCTTCAAAATTTTTGTTCGGGTTTCAAAAGTTATTTTGAGCCAACTTTGATGTAATAAATTGTAAAATAAAATAATTCTAAGTTTGGTCGGCCCTTTGGGCTAAATTTCTGGAACCTTCTCGGGCGGTGGAAATTGCCTATATAAAGAAGGCCCGTAGTGTTGTCTTAGGCAGTTCTGGGTAGATCTGGGTAATGATTCGAGGTTGTCCTATAGAATATTGTAAGGGGAATGCCCATGTGGCTTTGCATATTGTAATTCTAAAAATTTGTAATTCCACATTTGTGGAGATAATAAGAAGCCCATTTTTTGTTCTTGCAAATTGTTGTTGTTTCTCTATTTCTGTTATGTGTTGTGGTATTAAGGGGAGCACCTTTCATCAAGTGGTATCAAAGAGGAGTTCCTAAGTGTGTAAATAGATCACCGACTATGAGGCAGTTTGCACCAGGACCGTGGTTAGGGATTCAACGTACATCATGAAAATGCCTCCATGAAGGGAACATGACGGAAGAGCTAGTGTTGTAACACCTGAGGTTAGAGCGCTCCAGAGACAAGTGCGAGTATTGCAAGAAGATATTTGCAGAGGAATGAATCTTAATGTCAGAGATGAAAGTGAGGATGAAGCCAAAGAAGGAAATGATGATCAAGAAGAAGAAGCTGAAGTTTTGAATCAAGAGGAAGAAAGGCTTTTCTGAGCCATTTCCAAGATCGGGAAAAGACCTAAGATCGAGGTTCCTACATTTTCAGAAAATCTTAACCCAAAGGAGTTGATCGACTGGATCAATGAATGTGAAGAATATTTTGAGTATGAAGATATTGAGGATCCTGATAGGGTCAAATTCACGAAGGCTAGACTGAAGGGTCATGCAAAGATCTGGTGGCAAGAGATTCAATTGGAGCAAAATAGAAGAGAAAAGGATAAAATCACAAGATGGGATCAAATGGTGGATAAATTGAAGTGACAGTTCATCCCTGTTGATTATGAGCTTGACCTACTGAAGAAAATGCAAAGTTTGAAGCAAGCGGGATGATCTGTTTAGGAGTATAGAGAGGAGTTCTATCGAATCCTCATCAGAATAGGCCATGTAGAAGCGGATAAGGAGAAAGTTGCTCGTTACCTTAATGGGTTGAGGCTGAGCATTTAGGAGGAGCTGAATCTGGTTTGAATGAACAGTATTGAAGAGGCATACCAGTTTTCCCTAAAAGTAGAGGAAAAGCTGAACAAGAAGTTTGAGAGCAAACAAAATGGAAGAGGTTGCGGTGGACGAAATGGTGGACAGTCATATGGAGTCCGAAATGAAGATTCAAAAAAGAAGAACAAGGCCAGTAGCAGTCAAAATCAGAGAGGAAACAATTCCAATCGTTTCTAAGATCAGAACAATAAAGATCAGAGAGGAAGAGGAAGAGGACAAGGTTCAGGAAGAGGAGGCTTCCGTGGAACATGTTTTCACTGTGGAGAAGAAGGTCACAGGGCATTTGAATGTCCTCAATGCCAAGGAAGGATGGATAGGAGGAATGAAGGCCAGGCCAGAGTTGCACATGTAGATGAAGATGCCAGATCATCAAATTTTGAAGATGCTGAAAGAGGAGAAATGTTGATTAATAGAAGAGTCCTGTTGAGTGGTGAGAATGAACCTGAACAAAGGAGGAGCCTATTTCACACCAGGTGCAAGTGTGAGGGTAAGTGTTGTGATGTGATTATTGATAGTGGAAGCACTGACAATTTGGTGTCAAAAGAGATGGTGACAAATTTGAAGCTCAAGAGACAGAAACACCCACATCCATATCGGATTGCCTGGGTGCAGGATGACCACAAAGTCATGGTCAGTGAACAGTGCCTGGTAAAGTTCAAGATCGACAGGTACCAAGATGAGGTACTATGTGATATCATATCTATGGATGCATGTCATATGTTATTGGGTAGGCCGTGGCAGTTTGACAGATGTGCTGTACACGATGGTCGTGCAAATACCTATTCCCTGACAAAGGATATAGTGCGACATAAGCTAAAGTCATTGAAGGAGACCGAAGAAAAGGTATGTGGTAATGCGAGAATAACTTTTGTTGATGGAAAAAAATTCTTAGATGGTATGAGGCGTGAGCATGTGTGTTTTTCTTGAATTCCAAAAGCTGGTAAAGAGGAAGTAGAGGATGTACCTGTAGAGGTTGCAGATTTGTTGAATGAGTTTTAGGATATTGTATCTAATAATGTACCTGATGGATTACCACCGGTAAGGAAGATTAGTCATTAGATGGATTTGATTCTAAGAGCTAGTTTTCCAAACAAGGCAGCACACAGAATGACACCAGCAGAAAGTGAAGAGTTGAATAGACAAGTACATGAATTGTTACAAAAGGGATTGATTCGGGAGAGCCTGAGTCCATGTGTTGTACCAATAGTATTAGCACCAAAGAAGAATAGAGAATGGAGGATGTGTACAGATTCCAGAGCAATAAATAAGATCACAATCAAGTATAGGTTTCCATTGCCATGAATGGATGATATTATGGATTGTTTGAGTGGAGCTGTGTATTTCTCAAAGATAGATCTAAAGAGTGGATATCACCAGATTCGGATCAGAGAAGGAGATGAATGGAAGACTGCCTTCAAGACAAAGGAAGGACTGTATGAGTGGTTAGTCATGCCTTTTGGGCTAACCAATGCACCAAGCACTTTCATGCGGCTCATGAACAAGGTTTTGAAAAAATTTCTGGGAAAGTTTGTCATTGTTTAGCTAGATGATATTTTGATCTTTAGTAAGACATTGGAGGAGCATATGATGCATATTTGTATGGTATTTGAGAAGCTGAGAGAAGAGAAATTGTTGATTAATTTGAAGAAGTGTAATTTTGTGAAGAAAGAGTTAGTGTATTTGGGATTTGTAGTTTCAACAGAAGGTCTAAAAATGGACCTAGAGAAGGTATAGGATATCCTTGAATGGCGTACTCCAAGGAGTGCTATTGAGGTAAGATCTTTTTATGCTCTAGCTACCTTTTACAGAAAGTTTATCAAAAAATTTAACAGTATTTGTGGACCCTTGACTAAAACAATGAGAGGGGATAGAAAAGAGTTTAAGTGGACTAATGGGGCAGAAAAGAGTTTTCAATTTTTGAAATAAAAAGTTACAGAACAACTTATTTTAGCACTTCCAGATTTTAATAAGGTGTTTCAAGTAGATTGCGATGCTAGTGGTACTACAATAGGAGCTGTTATGAGTCAAGAAGGTAAACCTATTGCTTATTTCAGTGAGAAGTTAAATGATGCCAAGAGAAAGTATTCTATTTATGATCAAGAATTTTATGCTATAGTTCAGGCATTAAAGAAGTGGAGACATTATCTGCTTCCTAAGGAGTTTTTTTTGTATACTGATCATCAAGCTTTGCAATATTTGAATAGTCAAGGAAAGTTGAATCAAAGACATTTGAAATGGGTTGAGTTTTTGCAGAGTTATACATTTGTTTTGAAACACAGAAGTGGAAAGTCTAACAGGGTTGTAGATGCGCTTAGCAGAAGGCAACTATTGCTGACAGAGATGTAGATTGAGGTGGTTGGGTTCAAAGAACTCAAGAATTTATATCCAGAGGATCCTGATTTTAGTGAAGCTTGGAAAGCTTGTAAAGAACCTATTACTCTAGACAGAATGAAATGGCTGGATTTCATCATCCAGGATGATATGCTATTCAGAGGGAGTCAGTTGTGCATTCCACGAAGTTCTATGAGGGAGAATCTCATCAAGGAGAAGCATAGCAGAGGATTGGCTGGACATTTTGGTCATGATAAAACTATTGGTTTGGTTAGTGAGAATTATTATTGGCCATAGTTGCAGCAAGATGTGAAGAAGTTTGTACAGAGTTGTAAAGTATGTCAAATGGTGAAAGGAGTGAAGCAGAATACAGGGTTGTATCAGCCATTACCTGTACCAGAGAAGCCTTGGGAGGATATCAGCATGGACTTTGTTCTTGGTTTACCGATGACTCAGTCGGGACATGATTCAATTTTTGTGGTGGTTGACAGATTTTTGAAGATGGCACATTGCATACCCTGCAAGAAGACTAATGATGTTGTTCATGTAGCAGAGTTATTTTTCAGAGAAGTAGTGAGACTACATGGTTTGCCAAAGACCATAGTTTCAGATCAGAACACTAAGTTTGTTGGATATTTCTGGCGTACATTGTGGAAAAAGTTGAAGACAAATTTGAAGTTTAGTTCATCACATCATCCACAGACTAATGAACAGACATAGGTGGTGAATAGAAGTTTGAGAAATTTGCTAAGATGTTTTGTTGGAGACAAGCCAACAGGATGAGATTTGATTTTATCACTGACAGAATTTGCATACAATAATTCTGTCAACAGGAGCACTGGTAAATCACCATTCCAGATTATATATGGAAGTAGTCCAAGAAATGCATATGAATTGAGAAAGAGAGATAAAGGAGAAATAAGTAGTGCTAAAGCTGAGGATTTTGCAGAACACTTGAAGAACATCCATGAGGAAGTGAGGAAGCACATTACCAAAATGAATGCATAGTATAAGGCTAAGGCAGATGAGAAAAGGAGGCATAAGGAATTTCAGGTTGGGGATGAAGTCATGGTTCATTTGTGGAAGGAGTGGTTTCTAGTTGGTACATATAACAAGCTGAAAATGAAGAAGTTTGGACCATGTAAGATACTGAAGAAGCATGATTCAGGAAATGCATATGAGGTAGAATTGCCTAGTGAGCTTAATATTTAACCAGTGTTTAACATTTCAGACTTGACAGAGTATCATGAAGGAGGTGTTGAAGATGACATCATAGTAGCACAGTGGAGTATTCCAGCAAGTAGTTCAGATACCAAAGAGATTGAAGACATACTGGACAGTCATGTTGGCAGAAGCACAAGGAACATGACATATGAAGAATATCTGGTCAAGTGGAAAGGATGACATGTTGAAGATTCATCATGGCTGACAAGGGAGGAGCTTAACCATCTTGATTTTCCTCTACACACCTGAGTCGTGATAGGGTCACTTCTCAAATTACCCCGGGTGTCTGATGCAGGAGCATCCTGGGTGTAAGAGCAATCTTGCATCACCCAAAAATATTTTTGTTTTTGTATTCAATAAGGGCTATCTTGTGTAGAGCTGCTATTTATGGAAACTTTCTATTTTTAGTAAGTTGGTCATATGATCTTGGAATGTTCTGATTTCACATGTGGAGGTTCATCTCAGTCGTATAAGCCTACCAGTAAAGTTTCATTGATAGATCAAGTCTAGCTTTGGAGATATTGAAGATTTTCGGTATTGGCAGCAAGGTACAAAAACTTTGAACTCAGTTTTGAAGGCTTTAGAGGCCCCGGATGAGGTTGAAAATTTGAGTGACGAGTGCTTGCACAAGTCAAGCTTGTAGAGCACTTCGTGGCCTTTCTGAATTGGGGTTATAATAGTCAATTGGAGCAAATGGCGATGACTTATGGTCTTCGGAAGTTGAGTCACCTGAAATGACAGAAAATAATTTTCTTTCAAAATTTTTGTTCGGGTTTCAAAAGTTATTTTGAGCCGACTTTGATGTAATAAATTGTAAAATAAAATAATTCTAAGTTTGGTCGGCCCTTTGGGCTAAATTTCTGGAACCTTCTCGGGCGGTGGAAATTGCCTATATAAAGAAGGCTCATAGTGTTGTCTTAGGCAGTTCTGGGTAGATCTAGGTAATGATTCGAGGCTTTGTCCTACAGAATATTGTAAGGGGAATGCCCATGTGGCTTTGCATATTGTAATTCTGAAAATTTGTAATTCCACATTTGTGGAGATAATAAGAAGCCCATTTTCTGTTCTTGCAAATTGTTGTTGTTTCTCTGTTTCTATTATGTGTTGTGGTATTAAGGGGAGCACCCTTCATCAATAGCTTTTACCATTGTCATGGTTCATCGTTTGGACTTGGTTGTGGTGTTCAAATGTTCTCAGTAACAGTAATATGTATTGTAGTGAATATAATACACCTACATTTGCTTCTATGTCTCCAAGGTCAAGGAGTCATCAAAGATAGGGTTATAATTCTACTACTTTGTAGAGATTGTTTGCATATATGTTGGTCTTTTCTACTTCAAGGGTAGCAGAGGCTTGGAGGAAGCACAAGATGACATGTGATGCTCCTAATCTACTAACAAAATTATTTAATGTGCAATCAAAGGATGAGGCAAATGATCATTGGAAAATTCTTTTTTCAGTGGCATACCATTTCATATGGCTCACTCTACGTGTTATAAGGAGATGGTGATGAAGATAGAAAGGGTAGGACCATCACATGTCCCACCAAAGGGAAAGAAAATTGAGGACCACCATCTTGGATAAGAATAATTCTAAATATGTTAATGGAGAAAATGAAGGACCCTAAATCACAAGTGGATGCACAACATAGTCATGGATGCATGGATGAACATTAGGCATGATGTAGGAGCATTGTTTGACATTGAATTTTGGTTATTTATATTTCATTTTTCTTACTAATTTATTTTTGGTTGAGCGAGATTAGTGTCGTGTCACCACATGGGCATGAAAAATTAACAGTGGCAGTTACTAGTTACCTAAGTCCATCGGTTAGAAGAATTAGTTTTAGAGAGGAACAAAAGGTAGAAAAAAGAAGAAGAGGATAGAGAATGAAGATTGAAAGGAATGGAGAGAAGCACTGGAAGTCAAAAGAGGGAGCTCAAGCCTCCTATTTTTTGGAAATGATTCCCATCAACAAATCAAGAAAAACAATGTAGAAGAGAAGTTGAGGCAATAGAAGTAAATCCCACTACATAGAGGCTTCACGGGAAGAGACTAGAATGTATTGGGCAACACAAGGGAGAATTGTAACACCAACACGGAGAGAAAGGGGTTGTGAAATTAATAAAGGATAGAACACAAGCAAACATGGGAAGATTGTGCAGAGGATAAGAAGAAATTTAACTCTAAGTTTTTGTTGAATGGTATTAATGTTGCAAAGAATCTTTGTATATTTGTAGCATGTTTGTAAGTTTGTGTTGCAGAATAGAGAATAATCAAATTAAATAATAAGGATATTGTCATTGTGATATTTTGTGCTATTCTTTGTATGTCTTGAAGCTGTTATCCCTATGGATGTAGTGTTGCTACATAATAACTGATATGTTGTTTTAGTTCCTATCACTTTGATGGCAGAGATGTTTAACAATTGTTTGTGTGTGTGGACTTTGTCTCCATCAAGGCATCATCCACTCATCAATATCATGGTTACATAAGCAAAGGTCCCTTATTTTTGTAAGGAAATTGATTATTCTTGGCATCTCAAGGATACCAATTTTCAATTTCAAATCCTCAAAACTGCTATAGAGGAGGTTGGTCAACAAAATGTGGTCCAAGTAGTAACAAGTTTAGCCCATGTGTGCAAAGCTACAAGAATATTATTTGAGGCAATTGATAGACATATTTGGTGGAATCTTTGTTGTGTATATGTCGTGAATAATGCACTTAAGGGTATTGAAAGCAATTGATTGGATAACATCGGTTGTCAATGATGTTAGAGATGTATAAATGTTTATTTGCAACCACTACACTTCACATGCACTCTTCAAGACATTCTAGAAAAAAAAAGGATTTCTTGGAAATTTTAGAGACCAAATATGCATTCTCTTGAAGAGGATTCTTAAGTTGCAAGAGATATTGCAACTAAGGGCTATGATAGGAGAATGAAATTGATGAGTTGAGTCCAAGATAGAGAAGGGTAAGAGAATGGAAGATGTGTGAAGAGTATCATTTTTCGAGGTGATGCAAAATATATTATCTCCATCATTAATCAAATCTTGCAAGTGGTTAGATATGGGGATATTAATGCACAAAGTCTTAGAGAGATGTATGAGTGAATTGATTTTATGTTTGACCAAATGAAGGTTATCTTGTGAGAGAAGGACCCCACATTGCAATTCTACAAAAACAAATATTCAGTCAATGTATGAGTGAATTGATTTTATGTTTGACCAAATGAAGGCTATCTTGTGAGAGGACCCCACATTGCAATTCTACAAAAACAAATATTCAGTCAATGTATGAGTGAATTGATTTTATGTTTGACCAAATGAAGGCTATCTTGTGAGAGGACCCCACATTGCAATTCTACAATGAACATATTTGGTCAATCATTCATCCTTGCACATGGCTACTTATGCGTTGAAACTTGAGAGTCACATGAAAATGCACGATAGAGTGATACCCATAAATGATGCTAAGGTGAAGACGAGGTTCATTGTCTTCTAAAAGATGTATGATTTTGTAGACATATGTATCATTTTTATTGAGTGGACTAAATTTGTCAATCTTAGGGGTTACTCTAAGGAGGACAAAGATGGATAGGAAAAATATGGCATATGAGGACCTAATTTTATGGTGGACTATGCATTAGTTAAATTCTTTGAGCACATCTCTAGTCATTCGTTGTTGTCTCAAGTTTCTAGTTTTTTTGCTATTATGAGGAACTAGTCTACTTATAGCTTCACCTACACACTTAAGGGAACATGTTTACGTCTAGGAAAGCATAGAAGCTTTTGGATGTACACAATGTATTGCATCGTATTGATCAGAAGACTCACATATAAGTCCAACATCATGGTGGGATGTAGAGCCAAATGAGCCGCCACATGTTGATGATGATACTACATAACTAGGGCTAGTCGGTATTGGTTTGGAGGAGCTTGACCATGTGGAGTCCATTTATAGTGATAAGGAGTTTGGGGATATTTAGAGGCCTCCCTTTACTCCATTTTTCCATTTTGAAAATTGTCATTATAATCATCATTATGAAAGTTTGAATAATATAAAATTTTGAATTTAATATTTTCATTGTTAATTTTTGCTTCAAAATTCAAATGTTTAATGGAATCATTTTAAAAAACTTTACAGTTTAGTAGTTTTACTAGTTTTCAAACATTTCACTTGTAATTTTTATGCTTTACATCTTTTTATAACAAATTTTTGAAGTGTTATATATATTTCAATGATGTCCCCTCACTACTGCCTTGTCATTGCCCCCACACCATCCCTTGCTCATCCCCAAACTTAGGTCATTGGTCTCCTCATCCCCAAAACTCATACCTCCATCACCCCATCCCCCATCAGAAAAAATCCATGGAAATATGCTACTTGGAGACAATTAAAATCAAGCCTTAATTACTAGGTGATAAGAATTTTCTTTCATACTAGACGTCTACTGTAACTATCCAACCATATTGGAAGAACACGTATTTAATTTTGTTAGGATATTGGATGTCTCAACATTACTATAATATGTATTTTCATTTTGAAGATGGGATTTTTGAAACTCAATGTTCTGCTAAGTTTCAATTGTCTCATAGTTTGAGGGTCACTTTCGTATGGTTTAGAGTTTATTCAAGCACCTTTAAAATTGAGATTGATTACCATATTTCTCAAGAACCCCACATTTATGAGATTTGTTTGATGGAACCTAAAATCAAAGATCGTGATCCTTTTAAATACTCTTATTATAAGATTAGAGAGCGATTATTTTACCTCTTCAAAGACTTATATAGCTCTCTCTATATTTTCACAGCTTACAAAGATCAAAGATGCTTGGCTGTTTTTAAGAGATGTCAAATCTTTGCTGCAACTAATTGAAGATTTTGCATCATTTGAAAGATTGTTTCTTTCGTTTACATTATTTACTTTGATTAAAAAGAAAGCAATCTCATGAAAAATAAAGATTAATTTGTTTTTCTTTCATTTCTCTTTAATACTTATTTTCAGAAATTACACTTATACTCTCTTTTTCATTTTTACCTTTTTATCTCATGAACCTTTTTACCTTTATAAACATTAATATCATTATCTCATCTCAATTACAAGAATCCCCACATTTTAAAAAACTATGTTCATGAAATCCAAAATCCAAGAAGCACTTTTCATCTTTTCAATATTTTGTGTTCAATAATGGTACAAATAAACAAGAGTTGTGATGCAGCTAGAGTCCCTACCTTTTGTAGGGAATAGCAATAATGGCATTGGCATTCAGATAATTGCAATACTTTAACTTTTATATTTGTGCAGCAATGAAAGGGCATCAAATAGAGCATAATGAAGTAGATTATTTCCTCTTCATTTGATTTGAATGAAACCAAAATGTGGAATGTTGGAATCCCCAGTTCTTTTTCACCCTTGAGGCATAACTGCAACATGGTAGTACATCTGTTACAATCCTAGAAAATGAATGGTCAGATAGTGATACCATTCTCCACGTAAGAAATATTTGCTTTGTGGAATGAAATTTCACTATATCATTAAAACTGATAGACGGGTATAATTGTTGGATGTGAAGTCCGACTGTTCAGTTCATATTCCCTGACTATTCTTTTCGTCTTCCCATCTTTGTCTCTTTGTCTTCTCTTGAAGACTATTGTGTAAATATGAGGGCAAAACCCTTTGTATGTAAGCTATAATGACTGAATAAATATCTACTCTACTTTCTAGTGGACGTAGCCAAATTGGTGAACCACGTTAAAACTTGTGTCTTTGTTTTGTGTTCCCAATTTGTCTATTAATTTTACAATTGGTATCAGAGCGTATAAGATCTTGGGAGAGCAGGCCAGACAATAATGGGGCCAAGCCAAGAATAACCCCATTGAAAATAAGGCTGTAGGGGAGAGGAAGAGTAGATTAAAGAAAACATAGAGGATTTTGCAGGATGTCACTTGTGTTTTCAATGTTTTGTTAACAAGTGTTCTTGACAACTTTTGAAATTGAATTGTATGTTGAGAGGGTATCTTGTTGAATTGAAATTGAGGATGGAACTTTGGTCATCAAAGGCGAGCACAGCCAAAAGGAGATCCCTCCCATGTGTGGAAGGCAATAATAAGCAGGGAAGTTGATAGATTAAACTCTGTTTATCTTAGCTTTGAGATATTTTAAGTGTGGTTATCCAACTTCCTCAGAGGATAGAATGTGTTCTTCAAACACACCTGGACAGACAGAACATCCAATTCCAAGAGAATGAGACAAGAGATATCACATGTTCCTAATGGTGGATTGTGGGGCCCTTTTGGCAGAGGCAAACACAAACCGCAAAAAAAATTAGATGGCGGCATTCCAGTAGCTCAATACCTTTTTTTTTCTTCTTTTTAGCTGAGAGGAAATTCGAGGTAGGAGAACACACATGATTCAAAATATATTTGAGAAAAATGTTACCATTTCATTTTCCTGTTTGCAACAGGAGGATTGAGATGCAAAGCTTCTCTCATAGAAAATTTGATTCATAGTTTTTCGGTATATGAATAGATAGATATTCATGTTGTTGCTTCATCGTCGTCTGATATTTTTTTATCTGCAAAAGCCATTAAGGAGAGATGGAATGTCGAACAAAGCCATTGGAGAGAGAAGAATGATCTACAACAAGCATTAGACAATCAAATGAATGGGCCTCTATGCTAGAAAAGAAAAAAAAAAGGTCCACTAGTGTTAAGGATATCAAATCTACGTATAGAAGACTTTCTCGTCAATAACATCCATATGTGAGCAAAGAATCCAGAGAAGAAGAAATATTTAAAGAGATAACTGTAGCATATTAGTTGTTGTTAGATGACAAAAAGAGGTCTTTGTATAATCAATATGGTAAAGATGGAGTAAAAGGTGCAGAGTGCTTGTCGAATAGAGATGCAATACCTGGAGAAAGCAGATCCTGATAAATTGGTATGCATGGAAGATGGAGGGCCGTGGAGAGGTAGAGCAAAGAGGGCTCCTATTACTTGGTAGCTTTTTTTTGGGCATTCGCCAGATGCAAAGACCCTATCGTCAATCTCATTGCAGGCACATGCACTCCTTTTCTAGAGATGACCATCAGAATAAATTGGGAACCTAGTGATGCAGGATATTGTAGAATGATTGAGGTGGTTGTGGCATCTTCAGCGAGTTTGTGGGTTGTGTGATTGAATATGAATGGAGGTTAAGGGGCTGGCCCAGTTGGTGGTGGTCACGGGAGCTCCTCAAAATTTTATTGGGAGAAATTTGTTTTGGTTCTACTCTTGTAGATTATGGACAAATTGTAGCTTCAGGTATAATTGTTCAATGTGATGTTTGGTATCATTTTTTAGATTTTGTTTATGGTACCATGAATAGTTTGGTGTCACACTGCAGTGGGAGTTTTTGATATGGTAGTAAGAAATTTAATTGTCGTGAGATGGTTCCCTCTATGTGATTGAAAATGGTTGTAATTATGTCATTGTTGGCTCTTGATTCTAGATTAGAGCATTGGCATGATATAGGTTCTCTTGGCAGGTTATGCTCTTTGGAGCATGAGGTTTTTCATATGTGAAGATCAAGTTGTCAGGCTATGTTCCCAGGTAATGCAGACGTGCAGTGGGAGTTTTGATTATTGGTCTTGTAAGTGCTCTTGGTATTGAGTACTTTGGCGAATTGACCATGGAGGTGCTCTTGAAAATTAAGAGGCTTGGGTGAGGCTATAGTTCTCTTGGTTTAGAGAACATTTGTTGAGGCAATTTCTCTTTGGAGGCTTCAACATGAAGACCGAGGAGCCTACACATGTGGATGGACGCGAGTTCATTATGGACCTGGAGAAGATTATTCTTGGAGAAGAGTCATTGTGACTTGGAGTATCCTGGAGGATCATTCTCACTCCCTACTCTTGGTCTACTCAGCAAATTTATCTCCTTATGCTTTTGGGTTTAGGAGATGGTTGAGATTGTTCCTAGTTTTGGAATGTTTTTGAGTTTGGTCTTCTTGTTTAACAAGAGCTTTCATCCATGGTGGTTGGGTGTTGTAAATGCTCTTCTCTTTGGGGGAGGTAAAAGAGATTGTACTTGGCACAGCTGGGCACTTGGTGGTGTTGGTAAAAGGATGAGTTATGGTTTGCATGGGTGTCCCTTCCAAGAGTTTTTGAGGTCATCTATTGTAGTTGTACTTCATTATTTTTTTAACTACAATATGTGGTCTTTTCATGAGGACTTGGAAGATATCATTTTGCAACAGGTTGGTTACGATTTGCAGATCATCTCAAGTTATTGCCACACCTTCGGTGTGCTGATTGGTAGATTGAGTCAACTTTTGGTTGACATTACTCATACAATTTGGATTGGTCTATAATGATCTTCTAGGTTTTTGCACGTCAATGGTTTTTTGATGTGTTTTGTTGGAAGATGTAATTATTTGCTACATGGTGAGTTGTATGGGCTAGATATGCTAGTTATAAATCTACTGATGTTGCATGGTTAGTTGGATGTGATTAGCAACTGGTTGTGGTTACTATTTTAGCTATGAAGATTGTCTATTGGCAATGAATTACCATGGTATTGGTAAGGGAAATCAAAGTTTAAGTGGGAGATTGTTCAGATGTGAAGTCGAGACATCAATCAAACTTCAAGTGGGAGATTGTTGGATGTGAAGTCCAAGTGTTTAGTTCATATTCCCTGACTATTCCGTTCTTCTTCCCATCTTTGTCTCTTCGTCTTCTCTTGAAGACTATTGTATAAATATGAGGGCAAAACCCTTTGTATGTAAGTTGTAATGATTGAATAAATATTTGCTCTGCTTTCTGGTGGACGTAGCCAAATTGGTGAACCACGTTAAAACTTGTGTCTTTGTTTTGTGTTACCAATTTGTTTGTTAATTTTAAAATAATCTCCAAGATGGAATTGATAACATCTTACACTTGACTCTACAAAGCCTTTTAAAGGAAGAGTGATCATTTGTAGAAGTGATCATATGCACCTTTGAAGCTACAATGTCAAGACATAGAAATTACAATTTCCAAGTGGTTATAATGACATAAAACATCTGTGAGTGCCCCCTTCCCTACAAGCCCTCTACAAGTACCCTTCTTGTAGCGAGCCTTGACATGAAAGTGTCATGACAAACACTGGGTATCTCACATTCAGTTTCAATTTGCACACTTTACTGCATTGATCATTCTTTGAAACATGAAAGCCTCACAAAAAAGCCTCTTAAAGCACATTACATTAGAACAGCTAAACAACTTATATTAAAGCACATTACGTAAGAACTGCTAATAAACTTATTTTGAAGCTAAGTGTAAATAGAATGTAATGATGTTAGTAAACATAGTATGCTGATCCACAACGCATATAAATAGCTAAACAAACGTATTAAGATCAGAATATGAAGATAGGGTATTTGTATGACGACCACAACCACAAAGACCGCCTATTTTGAATAGTTCAGAGAGCAACAGCAAAGACCTAGAATAGAATTTTTTGATCAAACAACAATTGAAGATATCGAGATTTAAAAAAAAAATATTGAAGTAACTCACAAACAAAATCAGAAACATCACAGAAATCAGAATGGAAAATAAAATAGCATAAAGCAGCATCAATCAAAAAATTGGAAGACATAGACAACAAAGAGACGTTTTTATGTGTTTGGGGTTTCTGCATTGCATCATTATGCAATATCTTTTTTTTCTTGGAATTAGCTAGGGGTCCAACACAGTAGGTAGATGGGTATGATGGGAATAAACAATAACCCATGAGCTAAATATAGTTTTCCATAGAATAGGAAAAGTTGAAGAAACAGTACTCATGTCCACCTACATTTAGGTAGCACATCATCAAGATTTTTCTCAAAGTTGCTCCTGTTTCCTTTTCCAAACTCTGGTCCAATTGAAAGACAGTCATGGTAGAGAAGCTTACAGTTGAAGGGCTGTGGAGAAAAATCAACAGAAAAGATCAATTTTAAAGGGCCATCATTCACTTTCAGCAATACATATTACCTTAATCACTGGAATATGTTAGAAAGTGTTCAAAATGCAACAGAAACATGTCCCAACAATACCTTCAATCTTTTGAGTAATTATTTTCCAATTCAACCAGCACCAAAATGATCTATAGTTTTTCCTTCAAGATCATATAACCTGTATGAAACAGCAGCTACATTCCTGTCGCCCTCAAAAGTCTGCTTATATCCAGGATGGAAATTACACACCAATATGAGAATGTGCACGAGTTCATCTTCTGCCACTAGAAAGCAGTAATTAAATTCTAACAAATAGCACCAAGTGGTGCACACTAGAAATTCTCTCATAAAACTGGTCAACAGCACAAATATATTCAGATATTATGAGACTAGTACCTGTAACTTCTGTGACAGTCAAATCAGCTTCTGTTGAAGCATTGAGATCCGATCTGTGGTCCCATAGGGTGGATGGTAAGGTGTAGTAATCAGAACATGCAAATCACGTATGTGCTTTTCGAGCTTTGCAAACAAGCAGGGATTCACGAACTTAGAGGAATACAAACGGATCTTGCTGGCCAGAACTTTTCACATGTAATTGACTAAGAAATGCATTAAAGGAAATGAAGATGCAGACCTTTTTAGGAGATAAAATGGAGAAGAGAACCAAACTGTTGATTGCCAAATAAGCAGCAATCTCTGTCCATCTTTAGATTGTATTTCAATATTTGCCACGTCTCCGCTAGCATGTTTTATGTGGATCGCCACCAAGTATGCGAAATATGGAAGCACAGTTAGAGCACGTGGACTGGTGGAACAATGCATCTTCTGCAGTTTTGGAGGCTCTGTCGAAACTTTAAATTAAATTTTATTCTTGGTTTTGATTGGTCTAACATGTTCATTTTAAATTTACAAATAGAAAAATCGATAAAAATGCCAGGAAAATGTGACCGGCCAAATCAGAAAATTAAGAGAAATTCGATATGAAAATTTTGAGCAGATCAAACTTTGGTTTAAGACCATATATAATCTCCAGCACTGAATCCAAGGCAGAAACTATTTAAATAAACTGCAGTGAAAACATTTGTCTCTGCCCATGCAGGGGCTAACAAGATGGCATTGTGACAGTCCCCGCCTATACCAAGCTTTTGTATAATGTATATAGGCGTTCCATAAGACGTATTGAGAAGCCCGTATATAAAAGCCAATTTCTTGCTGTGATTGCATCCACGGTGAATACTAAGAGAGTATCCGGAGCCCTTTGATCACCTCTGTCGATGTCTCCAGTGTCGAATATGTTCTAGATCACTGTACCCCAATTTATTGGATTCCTAATTAATCTCTTCCCTGTCCCTCGGCTGTTTTTCTATTCATGTATCATTTCTAAGATTTTGAGGGCATGCACCCCTTTTTGTGTTTCCCGGCCCTCATCTTCCCAGACTCTGCTATAACATAATGAAAAAAAAAATCATTTGTGGGTATGATCTCAGTCCACAAAATTATGAATTGTGTTCTTGATCTCTATCCAGCTGCATCCTGGCTCCTTTTTAACACCTCTTTCTCTCATCAATTTTCTCATTTTTGCAACACCAACCCATTTCCCAGCTGCAGCATAGATGTTTGACATCAGTATAAATGGTCCAGAGCTTTGATACTCCATTTCAAATAGGGACTTACTTGCAAGTTCAGCCAACTCCAAATTCCCGTGAAGTCTGCAGGCACTAAGCAATGCGAGCCACATGGCAGCATTTGAATCAAATGGAGCGTTCTTCACAAGTTTCTCTGCTTCCTCCAGCCTCCCAGCTCTACCAAGAAGGTCAACCATGCATGTATAGTGAGATACTGTGGGCAAAATGCGGTGTTTTGCACACATATTATTGAAGTACTGCAAACCCTCGTCAAATAGACCAGCGTGACTACAAGCTGATAGAACACTAACATATGTGACATGGTTTGGCTCTACGCCTGTCTTTAGCATTTCCTCAAATAACTGAATAGCGAGAATCCCCTGTCCATTTTGAGCATATCCTGTAATCATTGTATTCCAAGACACGAGAGTTCTTTCTAGCATATTTTCAAACACTTGTTGTGCATCTTCTGTACTTCCACATTTGCAATACACATCAACAAGGGCACTGCTAACAAACACACTAGGTTCCAATCCACTTCTAGTTACAAGTCCATGGACCTGCTTACCCTGTTGTAGAGCTGCAAGACTAGCGCAGGCTGTTACAACACTCGCAAATGTGGTCTCATCTGGTCTAACATATTGTAACATCTGTAAAAACAACTGCATGGCCTGCTCACTCTCACCATTATGCACATAGCCTGCAATCATTGCATTCCATGAGATCACATTCCTTTGAGGTATTTCGTCGAACACATTACGAGCATCCTGCACCTTCCCACTTTTGGAACAAGCACTGAGGATGCTGACGATTGTTACTTGGTCAGGTTTCATTCCTCGTTGTTGCATCTCATAAAACAACATTAGAGCCTCCTCACCAAGCCCATTATGACCGTAACCTGTAATCATAGCATTCCACAAGACCACATTCCGTTCATTAATCCTGTCAAACATTAGGCGTGCATCCTCTATGCATCCGCCTTTCGCATACATATCAACAAGGCCTACACCCACAATCATATCTGACTGACATTTAACTCGGATTATATGAGCGTGGACCTGCTTGCCTTGTTTTGGAGCAGGCAACTTAGCACAAGAACTTAAAACACTAGAAAAGGTTATGGCGGAAGGCACAATTCCTTCTGCCATCATTTCCCAATAACAATTCAGAGCCTCCTGAAAGTATCCATTCCTATCGTAACCTGTAATCATGGTATTCCACGAGACATCATCTCTTTCAGGCATGTTTTCAAACAGTTGCCGTGCATGGTCTATGCTACTCCATTTGAAATATCCTGCTATCATGGTATTCCATGAAAACACATTGCGCATTAGCATTCTGTCAAATATATTGCGAGCATCCAATAGATTGTTACACTTGGCGTACATTTCCACTAGGCGGTTCACGAGAAAAATACATAATCCAAGTCCAGTTTTGATCAAATGAGCATGTATTCGCTTACCCTCTCTCAGATTATTCAACGTGATGCATTTCTTTAACATTCTGTCGCAATCATTGTTATGGAGTGAGAATCTTAGGTTATCTGTAAAACCCATTGCTTCCAATAAATTTCTTGTTCACAAGGCGTACATGCCAAGAGTTCCAGATGAAATGGACGACGGATAGCCATTTTATTGAATCCAAGGAACCCACAATTGGGATCTTGGAAAGTGAAAGATTGTTAGTATCTCATACTTCTTATTCTGCATAGCGAAATCTTACACCTATCAAGAGTTCTAATCTAATGGGTTTTGATTGATCTTATCTAGCTGCTTATTTATCTTCTTATATGGTATTTGTTGCAATAATACAAAATGGGATGCCTACCTAGTGCAAGGCATGATCCTCTTTGCACAGGCTCGAAACTTCCTCCGCCATGAAAATCCAAATTTTCAGCTTAAACGAGTAGTTATAAGTGTCGGAAACATCAGGAAGAATCTTATATAAGTGCGTGCGCGTGTTTTGATATTAGCTTATGATGAATGGAGGTATTTAAATGATGTCCACATGATTATGTTGTTTAAGGGACCAAAATATATCAAATTAATCTCTTCTCAAGTTTTTCTTTATGTTGTTTTTGTTTTATGAATCTTGAGTAAGAAACTTGTTGTTTTGTGAAGTTTTGCGTCTTCAAAAAGTTCATTTAGGTTGTTTCCCTTTAAATCATTTTCAAACTGGCTGCAAATATTTACATACATTGCATACTTTTTAATGAAATGTCATTTCCATTCCACCACCTCCTTGTTGTAGTAAATACAAGTCCTTTCTTCCTATTTTTCTTTGGGCACCTTCCATCTACCAATTTCACCTCTTATATGATGAGAACTAGTCCTCAACTATGTAATTAAAATTTTATCCTTTCCATTAATCGTAGATCTCAAATAAACTTTTGCATCATGCTACTATGTGGGGTTAAATTCTTTCACATGGTATGGTTTTTTCCTACCTAGCTAATGTGTCCAAATGATATTCATGAAATTTTCTTTCACCCACTTTTTTATCTCCTCATTAGTGTTGGGACAATCATGCAGATTTATTTTCCACATGTTCATCCACTTGCTATTCTGTTTCTTCCAAGTTTTTTTTCTTACAAATTATCTCCTCTCCAACAATCATGTTAAAAAAATGATGCTTATCCACATTTTCCATCTTTTTTAAGTAGCAAAACAACATAATGATTATTGAGGCCTCAATTGGGAACATATTTGCCTCAGCTAAAAGGATCTTAGAATATATTGTTGATTTGACTTTAAGACAACTAGTGATTAGATGTTTTTGAATTCTTTCTATTTGTCGTCATTTGTGGTTTGACATGCTATTCCCCCAAACTTCAAACCCATAAAGAATAACCGCCACTACTAACAAATCGTACAAAGTTTTCTTAGTCTTCCAATCCCACAACTCCACTTTTTTTCACCTAATTTGAAGAAGGTGTAGAACCCTCCACCCTCCTTGCATCCTCTTTGATCTACACGTCTCCCAACTAAGCCTATTGTAAAAATCAATTCCTAGGCACTTGTATTCCATTACTACCTTCAAGGGACTACTCTCAAAGATAAAATTAACATGTTGCCTCTTCTTTTTCAAAGAGAAGATCATGACTTTGGTCTTATTGGTGTTCACTTGCATTCCAACTTCCTAAAAAAAATTCAAGAGCTTTCAAGTTCTCTCTCAAACCTTGTGCAGATTTTGCAATAAGAATAAGGTCATCTACATATAAAGTAGTTTTTCCATCTACCCTTCTAATTGGGTACCTTCTCCAATAGTCATGTTCAACCACTCTTCAAGTTTGTCAATATATAAACCAAAAAAGGTGGGGTATAAAGGACACCCATGTTTGACCCCAATGTCACTACCAGAACACTCAAACATACCCTCTTTAATTCTGATTTTTTATTTGACTTGCTCATAGAGTTTATGAATAGATCTAAATTCTTTTGAGACCCCAAGTTCTTCCATTTTGTGACATAGTTTATCTCTAAGAACAATGTCAAAAGCTTTTTTGAAATCAACAAAGAAACAAAAACTTTCTTCCCTTTGGTTGTCCTTAAAATTTTGAATGAAATGTCTTAGAGTGATGCAATGGTCAATGGTAGAGCGCTTAGGCCTAAAGCCAATTTATCCTCTAGCCCCTTTTCCCTCTTTTTTTTTTCTTATCTACTAATTCTATGCTCTAGCATGCTCCTAGATAGTTTTTCAAAAAGAGGGTTGACCATGATAGTATGATAATTAGAAGGATTATTGATGTCTCCACTTTTGTGGAGAGGTATAACAACACTAGTTGTCCATTCAGCCATAAAGACATTTTGAGTAACTCTATTAAATATCTCCTTGATATGTGGAGCTCGGAGATCATCTCCCTACTTTAAGAATTATGATTTCAAACCATAGATATCTTGTGAATTATCACATGCCAAATTATTTATACCTAGTTTGATGTCCACCACTAAAAAGAGTTCACCTATGATATCAATTGTGGGTGGGTTATTCTTCTGATTTGGTTGTTTATATAGGATTTTTGCATAATCCAACCATTGAGAAACTGTGATATTATTTTCCATGTGTTTTCTCTATTGTTGTAACTCCCTCCAAAAGCCTTTGGGTTTGTGCTTCCCCAAAGAAATTAATTTATTTCTTCTTGCAATTACATAGCTTTATTATTATTATTATTATTAATTGCTTGTATGTTTTCTAGATTTCTTTGTATGAATCCTTCTCTTTGAGTGATTTTTTGCAGCCTTACACTCTTCATCATACTAAGGGTTAGCAGGGAAGGTATTTGAAACCTTCTTCAAATTTCTAGATCTCTTACACTCATTTAAGGCCTTGTAAATTAGAGGGATCAACCTATTGTTGCAGATACATACCTTTTTTCTCCCTTGCTTTCCTTTCCTTCTATATTCATTTTATCCAACTGTAGGTTCTTTTTAATAGAAACATTGAAGATCGCTTGGTTTTCCTAATTTATAAGAATTGTATCTTGTGTGTCAACCTTCTTATGATTGTGTTGGGCCTATACTTCTTGCAAAGCTTTTTTATTTATGTCAAACTTAATAGAAAGATACATATGATCAAAATTCAATTCCATAGGGTAAGTCCCAATATTGAAGTTTAACAACTTTGGAATATCTAAATCTACAAGCATATAACATTGTCAACCACACTTTGTCCATTGTATGTTTTACAAGTGATACTATTAGATCTTGACCATTTATTATGCCATTACATATAACCATGTGATATAAGTCACAAAGACCTAGTAGCTCTACCCCAAAGTGGGAAACATTCACATTCCCAATCTATGACACCCTTTTCCAAAGATGATCTTCATTTTACCCTAGCCATAAGGGGTTATTATCTTCTCCTATATCACTACACAACAAAATAGATTGATTGTTTGTTGTCTTAGAATTGAAGTCAACAATTAGGGATATTTCCCTACACTATTGAAAACAACAATATCTCTCTTTAATGTAGTAAAAGGATCTTCATTATCTAGATTTCCCTTTTTATAGAGCTTAGAGCTTTTAGGATAAAAATAGAAAGCAACCAACCAAATTGTAACTTCATTATCTGTTAATTTCAACCATATGAACTATTTATTTGGGCCCTCTTTCTCCAATTTTATGATACCCTCCCATATTTCTTTTATTAGGATTGTTATTCCTCCATATCCTTTACCTATTTCAGTCTCTTCATTCTAGAAGAAGATTTTATTGTATCCTTCAAAGTCTAAATTGTGCATCCATCATGTTCATGTGTTTCTATAAGAAAAATAATGTCATTTCCCTCTATTATGGGCCCCAACCCTGATCATATTCTCCATAGGTAACCTCTGCAATTCCAATCTATCATGTTTATATACTCTTTTGGGGCCCCAAATCCCTATTTCTTGTGTGTACAATGCTCGGTAATTTGAGCTTTCTCATTTTTCAGCCATGCCCATTTTTTGGCATCTCTTGCTGATTTCACTTTTTCCCATTCCTTACTCAATGCTTCTTGTTGTGAAAATTTCAAATCCTTGTCGATGTAAAAATGAGAACCTCTAAGAATCCTCCTATTCTTTAAAATCATAGATTTATCTTCCAAGTTTCTTAAAGTAACTCTCACATGCCTATCCTTTCCTTCTCCTATTTTCCTTATGATCCTATTTTCTTGTTGAATACCACCTGTCTACTTCAATTTGTCTTTGAGAAAATCCATTGCTAGAATATTTTCTCTATCCTTCTCACCAAAGTCCTTCAAACCTTTGATGATAATATTTACCACTTTATCTTATTTTTCTCTTTCTTCCCTTATTTGTCTCTTGATTTATTTTTCTATCCTTTCCTTTTTCTCAATTGATAGTTCATTTACCACTTTATCACAAGATTTGGCCTCTTTTATTTGCTCTTTTAATACATTTTATCTTATTAACATGTATGTCATTACTGATTTGAACTCCTCCAACTTTAGTGTGTAGTTTATTTTCATTGTCTTTGAGGTATCTTCCTTTGTTGCTCTTGTTTTTTCTACTTATTATTTTAAATCGTTTAACTGTAGTTGTCCTCTCTATGTATTACTTTCCAAACCTATAACCCGGTCCTTTAGTAACTTTTTCTCCCTTTCAAGATTCCATCTAGCTTCTAAAATTTCCTTCAATTCTTTGTCTTCTTGACACACCTTTTCTTCTATAATTTTAATCCTCTTTTGAAATGTTAACGAGCTCTCTTACATAGAGCTTTGATGACCATTAAAAAGGGGAGGTTATGAGGCTGTATATGTATTTTTGTCTTGCAATCCTTCCTCCCTTACCTCTTTGTTTATTGCAAAAGATTTAGTTTAGTTTTGATGGAATGCTCTTCATTTTTTCTCTAGCATTCATCTACACACCCATGTCAAAAAAAATGGGGTATTGATAAAGCACCTTAGCATTTGCAATAGAAAAAAGAAGAGTGTAAGTTTCTTGAGGGTGTGTAACTACTCTCTTATTTTTATTATAATAATAATGACATATTATGGGAAAATTCATATATTTAGTGTACTATCTATGATTGCATATATTTAGTGTACTATCAATGAATCTTGATGTAGAATTGTAATTAATAGCTCTTACAACTTGGTGATCCTTTATAGATGGTTCTATTAATGAATTTTGATGATAATTCATATTTTATAGCTTGTATTTGAATTCACAACATATAGTGTGTATCTTGAGGTGTTTTCTTTACAATTTTATAAATAATGATTGCATATTTGAAATGGTTAATGAAGCAAGAAAAGAGATTTTGAATTATGGGATAATGTTGTTGGTAATATTTTGTCTGAGAGGCATAACTAAACCCATGGTCTAGTTCAATGATAAGGATGCATAAAGGGTAAATAGTATTCATACACATATGTTACTCAGGATAATTTCATTTCTTATCATTTTTATTTTACTCTTGTAATTACAACTAAAATTGGAATATTCCACTCACTCAATCAATTGTAGTTTCCCTTAGTTTGAGACATCTTCTAGGGTATTAAAGTTACTATAATACTTGTCATGTTGGATGATAATGATGCAGATCAAGGGATGGTGGATCCAATTAAGGACAGTCCAAACCTTGCAACAAGTCAAAACAACACAGCGGAATACTCACAAAGCAACACCAAGAATTGTTTAACTCTGATTTTCATTAACATGCCCAGCTGTAAGGCCTTTCGGGTTAGGGCCAATTACAATCAGTAACAATTATGCAAGATCCACAACAGATCTAATACAACTCTAGCTAGTCCAGCTCTGAAGATAATCAAAAGCTAATGGAAACCCTAAGGCAGATCTAAACTTGAGCTTGCAAGCTTCCAAGCAATCTCCTTGTTCCTAAGTATGCAACCACTAGCTCTTCTATTACAAACTATCTGATAGGAATCAGATCTACGAGTTCATGGAAGAAACTTTTCCACAACTTCACCAACTCCAGCTTCAGTAGCGCATCTCTAAACTTATGCTTATTTTCCCTACTAAGAACTTACTAAACATCTACCCCAAGCTTCCCTTAAATACTAATCATCAGCCACAAGTCAGCAAGATGAAACCTCAAACCCTCCCTAATAAATATTAAATACCATACAAGTCAGCTTACAAAATGTATACAAACATTTAATACAGCATGTCCACCTCCAGATCCACTTAGGAGAATCCAAAAAAAGATACAAAAATTTAATGCACCAAGTTGGCCCAACAAATCACACAAAACTCCAATCGGCAAGTTAGATCTACCAAGCAACAGTGAAATAATCAAGCCATCCAAGCACCACCGAGCACCAGTGTCGACTGAGTACCGCAGACATGACCGAGTAGCCTATTCACTGAGTGCCAAAGACTACCGAGTTCCTTCAGCAATTGAGCTTCCTTCAATGACTGAGGTCATCGGTCAAGGCTACAACTGAGCAAAACTGGCCAAAACACAAACACTTATGCAGTTTCACTAAGCACACCGAATGCCCCTGCTCCAACCTTGGATGCCCCTGCATCAGACACCCCAGGTTCCAAAAGATGTTCATATGTGGGAAGAACATCTTCCAAGGTTCAGCACATAAACCCCGAACTGGTTCCTCACATACAATTCCTCCACCTTTTATGCTTGCAACTTTTTCCACTTCAGTTTCCTCTATCTCGTCAAGTCTTTTCTAGACAATACATAGGTTGATTCTCCGAACTGATCATTCATTCTCTCTGGATCCACAACCTCAACTCAGCTACTCCTACCGAGCATTGTATCTATCAAAGGCATCAGTGAAAATTTCCTGTCATTCTTCTCAATAGTAAAAACATTCTTCACACAATCATACATAGCTCTGCAATCAAATTGCCAAGGTCTATCGAGCAATATATGACAGCTATCTATATCCACAATGTCACATAACACAAGATCCTCATATTGGCCAATCTGAACATCAATGAAGCATTGTTCTCTTACTTCCAAAGCATGAACATCTTGCAACCAACCAATCCTATAAGGACATGGATGTTGCATTCTATTCAAACCAAGTGTCCTAACCATGTCCTCAGCAACAAGGTTATCAATACTACCACTATCAACAATAACACCACAGAGTTTACCTCCAGACTTGCATCAAGTCTTAAACAAATTACTCCTCTGACAAGGTTCATCCTTTGTACCAAGCAATGTTCACCGAAGCAGCAAGTTCTCAGATTTAGGTTCATTCTGAATGTTTTCATTCACCATATCATTTTGTCGGTCAGCCTTCTTCTATGTACATTCAAAAGAATGATGTCCTTCCTCTCCATAGTTATAGCAAGTACCCTTAAAGGTAACTCTACCTGTCTTCTTCTTAGGTTCCACATGTTTCTGTTCATCTTCTACATCAGTCGGTTTATCCTTTGCCGAGTGATCAACTTTCTCCTTCCCTCATGAGTTAGAATGTTGTTTCCTTTTCAACTTATCTTCTACCTTCTGAGCATACTGATAAGCATCTTCAACAGAATCAATTTTCAGCATACCAAGCTCATCCTAAATATTGAATCTCAGACCATTCACATACTGTGCTACCTTTTCCTTACCAATCTCTCAGTGTCCAGACCGAATAGTAGGTTTGTAGAACTCCTTAGTATAATCCTCAACAGACAAATCCTTCTACTTTAGATTCTACAATTTCATAAACAAGTCAAGCTCATAGTCAACTGGTATGAACTTAGCTTTCAATTTTGTTACCATCAACCTCCACTGATTGATCTTCATTTCACCTTCATCCTCTCGGTCCCTTTGCAATTCTTTCCACTAAAGGGTAGCATGTCCTTTCAATTTAGTTTGTGCTAACCTCACCCGAAGAGGATCTTCAATTTCTTCCAACTCAAAGAAATCTTCAAGTTCACCGATCTAGTCAATCAAATTCTCAGGTTTCAAAGTGCCAGAGAAAGTAGAGACTTCCATTCGGTAACTACTAAACCGAGCAGCAGATCTAGGCAACCGAGTAGTTTTTTCCTCACCAGATCTATCCCTCTGGTCATCACCACTAGATCTAGCAGGTTCAAATTCTTTAGCAGCTTCTTCATAGCCATCCTCAGTACCAACATTTTGAGGAATACTAGCAATAGCTCTCATGATCTTGGTGACCATGTCATTTTTCATCAATTCCATCTCAGATTTGAAATCTGATTTCACCTTCTCTATAATCTGGGATTCCACAGTATCACAGAGGTCTTGAATGACTCTAGGGTCTAATCTTCTCAGAGGAATCCTTAAAGATAATGGAAACCCTCGACAAAAAACCCTCACTGATCACCTTGTGACAATCTCCAAGTTGTATGCAAGTCAGATCGCAACCTACAATTTTGCAAATAGCTAGGGCACAATTTCACAAGTCTAGTGCTACAGATCTACACTCAAGATCACAAGATCTTTCCTTCAACAAGATTAACTTCACAAGATCAACCTTGCTAGGTCAAACTTCTACTTCACAAGACCAACATTTGCTCCAATAGGAATAAAAATTTGCTCTAATACCACCTGACGCAAATCAAGGGATGGTGGATCCAATTAAGGATAGTCCAAACCTTACAGCAAGTCAGAACAACACAGTAGAATACTCACAAAGCAACACCAACAATTGTTTAACTCTAATTTTTATTAACATGCCCGACTGTAAGGCCTTCTGGGTTAGGGCCAATTACAATCAGTAACAATTCTGCAAGATCCACAACAGATCCAATACAACTCTAGCTAGTCCATCTCTGAAGACAATCAGAAGCTAATGGAAACCCTAAGGCAGATCTAAACTTGAGCTCACAAGCTTCCGAGCAATCACCTTGTTCCCAAGTATGCAACCACTAGCTCTGCTATTACAAACTATCTAATAAGAATCAAATATGAAAGTTCATGGAAGAAACTTTTCCACAACTTCACCAACTCTAGCTTCAGTAGCGCATCTCTAAACTTATGCTTCTTTTCCCTACTAAGAACTTAATAAACATCTACCCCAAGCTTCCCTTAAATACTAATCATCAGCCACAAGTCAACAAGATGAAACCTCAAACCCTCCCTAACAAATATTAAATGCCATACAAGTCGGCTTACAAAATGTATACAAACATTTAATATAGCATGTCAGCCTCTAGATCCACTTAGGAGAATCCAACAAAAGATACAAAAATTTAATGCGGCAAGTCGGCCCAACAAATCACACAGAAATCTAATCGGCAAGTTAGATCTACCGAGCAACAGTGAAATAACCGAGCTAGCCAAGCACCACCGAGCACTAGTGTCGACCAAGTACCACAGACATGACTGAGTAGCCTATTCATAGAGTGCCAGAGACTACCGAGTTCCTTCAGTGACTGAGCTTCCTTCAATGACCAAGGCCATCGGTCAAGGCTGCAACTGATCAAAACCGGCCCAAACACAAACACTTATGCAGTTTCACCAAGCACACTGAATGCCCCTGCTCCAACCTTGGATGCCCCTGCATCAAATAATCATGAGGATCATTTTAGTTTAGGTTTATACTTATACCCCTCCCCTTTTGAGCATTCATTTACTATTCTCCTTAGGTACTATAATTACCAACAAATTTTCATTTTATCATTTTCTCACTCCCAATCAACCACATCCCTCTCTACATAATTCTTTTGTCCTCTCCCAATTAATGTAATTTATATGTCATCATCATATTCAACATAAAATCATAAAATTATTTAAGTATTAAGATATTTTTATTTTCAAATTTTGGCATGAGTTATTGGGAAATAATTTAGAATAATGAAATATGGCATCCAATATGGGAGTTACATCATTTGAATTGCTACAAAAATTGTTTAAGTTAAATTTTTGGAAAAATAACTAATTTAGGACTCGACAACATGGAGTGAGGATGAAGAGAAGCACATAATGAAAGCATGTAGCCATGGAGGCATCTTTTGGAGAAATGAAAAGAATAATTAAAAAAAAAAAAAAGGTGTGAAGGAGGAGAGTTGAATAAAACCATATTTTACGTCAAGATGTTCAATTGATTTGAAGTTTCATAGAAGTTACATTTATTTTTTCTTTGTAGTCATAATCAAAACATGTATGTATGTATAGTTGATGTAAAACATCCCTTGATAATATATATGAAGTCTTGAGACCCTTTCTGGTTTGTAACTTCAAATATGAAAAATGTTCATTTAAGGAAAATTATGAAGTTGTGTAGTTGCAAAGAGTGTAGATTGTATCAATGTTAGATTGTTTAAATAAACATCCTTTTCCCAATGATATTGCACCTTAATAAGTGATGCAAGGGTACTCCCCTTACTAACATACTCATAATAGACAAATAAAAACATATGAAGAGAACTCCCTTCACTCATATACTCACAAAAACAAAATAAAAACTTATATGAAGGGTACTCCCCTTTAGAAGCATACTCACACAATCTACACTCTTTGCAACTATGTGAAATGAAATAAATCAAGGTAACTTCATAATTTTCATTAAATGAACATTTTCAAATTTGAAATTACAAACTAGAAAGGGTCTCAAGACCTCATCTATATCAGTAAGGGATGTTTTACATCAACTATATATACGTACATGTTTGGATTACGATTACAAAGAAACAAAATGAAACTTCAAATCAATTCAACAACATGATGTAAAATATGGTTTTATTCAACTCTCCTTCTTCACACCTAAAAACACCCTTAATTATTATTTGCATTTCTCTAAAAGATGCCTCCATTGCTACATGCTTTCATTTTGTACTTCTCTTCATCCTCACTCCATCTTGTCAAGTCCCAAATTAGTTATTTTCCAAATCTTTAACATAAATATATTTTTCTAGAAATTAAAAATGACGTAACTCCCATATTGGATGCCATATTTCATTATTCTAAATTATTTCCTAATATCTCATGCCAAAATTTGAAAATAACAATACCATATAACTAAAAATGGCATAAATCACTAGCTATGGCATCTAGAAGTTTTTGGGACGATTCCCTGCAATATCAACACCCTATTTTTCCATTTTGTGTTTTAAAATTATCCTTGGTACCACTTGACATATTCATGCAATAAAATAATTGACTTTCTAGCATTCCATGCAAAAAAATAAATTTACAAGGCATTTAATTTAAGTACTCCTCCATAACTCCCATTGACCCAACATAATTTATTTTTGAATTCAAATTTTATTTTTTTCTATATATTTCCAACACCCTATATTATATATTTTTCCAATACCCCATATGGGTGGAAATATTTAAAGTAAAATATAATGTTAAATTCTAACATGGTAACCGTAATTCAAATCCTAATTACTCTTTATAATAGTAAAACTATTATCCAAATAATAAAAACAATTATTCACTAGACCTACAAAATATATTATTGAAAATAAAGCAAACAAATATTAACATTTACCTCCTTGCCTACAACTTTTTCTTCTTTAAAGAGGCATGTATTAGTTGCAATCTCTTTCATCATCTTCTTCTATTGTTTCTCCTTCAAACAAATTTAGCAAGATATTATAATGATTTTATATATTCCTTCTTTTAAAGATTAATATGACTCAAGTTCATTTTTCATTCAAATTACCTCTATTATTTGATTGTTTATTTTAGAAATATTTAGTTACTAAATATGCCTTTATGTTATTAATATGTATTTAATTGAATATTTGTAAAACTTTTCACATACTACATAGGGTATTCAGTACAAATATAATATTACTAAGAATTTTTTGTTGTACAAAGGATGGTTATGGATGATATATGGTAGTTTAAATATAATGTTTAAATATAAGTTCCAAAATAATGTTTAAAATTTAAAAAGCCAATTGTCGATAGAAAACTTAAATTAAAATATAAGGTTTAATATTTTGTTATTTGTAATAAACTTTGGTGTGATGAGATAAAAGAGATAACTTATATTGTGTAATAACATCATGTACCAAATTATAATAAATTACATAAGTTCATATATACATAACTAAAATATCATATATTAATACTATTGCATGGCTTCTACATGTCTTTCATTCATCATAATTTACTTTCACTTCTCATATTATTTATTCTCGCATACATTTAATTCACATTAT
Source organism: Chamaecyparis obtusa (assembly GCA_027943335.1). Lineage (NCBI taxonomy): Eukaryota > Viridiplantae > Streptophyta > Pinopsida > Cupressales > Cupressaceae > Chamaecyparis > Chamaecyparis obtusa. The sequence continues at coordinate 949,322 of BSBK01006554.1, forward strand.
CCTACACAAGATTTCACACAATTTCACACTCTTATCTTTCACATTTCCCTCTTTATACAACCTATTAATGTCTCTTTGCAATACATTTCCATTATATCTTTCATAATAGCACTTAATTATCTTATTCTCACAAATTTTCCTTTTCTTCTATGTTTTTTAATCAAGGAACAATCAGATTTTGAAGGGAACCAAAACCATTTTTACAAAACACTCTTACAAGGAAAAACATATTAAAACCAGTAGCCAAAAGATAGCAAAAAGTCAACAAACAACCAGTAACAAGACAACAAAAAAAAACTTAGTTAAGATTCTTGAGAGTTTCTTTTTCAGATCTTCAATTTCTTGGTTGTTAGATTTCTTCTTCAGGTTGTCTTTAGCCCTTTTGGAAGGACTGACGCTCTCCTCCTACATCTTCTCAAACGAAGCATCAACCACTGTCCCTTCATATTGAAGGCCTTCAAGTTTTCCTACTATAGTATTGATACTTCTTGCAAAATTCTTAACCACTTTGTGGTTGTAGGTGATAAGGGAGAAGAGATTGACATTAATATTTTGAAACTTGTCTTCCATTTGTTTAAGTCTCCCATCCTAATCATTTTTTAATTTATCTTCTAGCTTCATAATCTTGTTGTCAAAATACTTCTTGAGATTATTAGTAGTGTTGATAGTCTTATGCATATAATCCACAATTGATTTCCTTTCTTCAACACTCTAATGCTCAATATTGTAGCTATCATGTTTGGTATTGATTGTACAAAGCTTAATATTGGTTTATTTGATTTTATTAAAAATCCACTTCTGCATTCTAAAGTTGTCAACTGAAGCATCACAAGAAATGACAAGAACATCATTAGGGCTTTCCCTATCAAGATTAATACAAGGAGATTCCACATTAAGATCCCTATGAAAAGGTATTCTCTCAATCCTTTTTGTGATAAACACAAACTTATTAGGCATCACAGGCGATCCTGAGGAATATTTAGTCATAGAGATAGGGGAGTTATATCCTTCTTAAACTATTGAACCTTCTTTTTTACTTCTTTGGCTCCAAATATGACTCATCCAATTCAGTATCCTAGTCCTCCTCATCAAAATAGTGACTCCCATAGACTTCATCCTTATTATCCATCTCATAGGAAGAGTTAGTGGCCTTTAAGGAAGGAGAGGGTTGAGACTAAAGATGTTCAAAAATCAATAACAAAAAACCCTTATGAAGGACTGGAATTTTCTTTTTCCTATGCTTCTTAATATGAGCATTAATGGAAGCATGCAAATAAAAGGAAAAGAAATATGCACTTTGTGGCTAAAGTGGTTCAACAAAAAAAATAAAAATAAAAAATGGTGCCCAAAATCTAGGTAATATAATGGTCATCTAGGGTTATGTATTTCATAATAACCATAAGCACAACATGCTAAAAAAACTCATTATTATCTATACCATAGCTTCTCTTGGTAGCTTTAGTCAGTTCTTTTTATCTTTATTATCTTTAGGGAACTTCTTGACCGATGCATCTAAGAGTATCATGTCCTTATAGAACTTGGCTCCTTCCATGAACAATTGAGTGACCTCTTCTATAAGTTTTTCATCAATTTCAAATTCCCTACCAAAGAGATAAATATGTATATCCTTCCAACCCTTTACAAATGTAATATTAACATTGAGATCAAACCCATAAAGTTTCTCAATGAATGGGGTTAGGATGCCCTGCCTTAGAAATCTCCAAATGGTGGCATCATTCTTGATTTCCTCATAATCAAGAGATTCAAATATTTTCCTATCACCACCCATCATAGAAGGAATCACCAAGAAACCAATATGAAAAATAAGCACACCAGAAGAGATTAGAGAGCACTCAAAAAACATGTGAAAGGCTATGGAAAATAAACATCAATAACCTCCAAACTTTCATAACACTCCTCATAATGATGGAAAGATCTGAACTCAAAATATGTCATCATTATTCCATAGGGGGAAGAAATATTCATGCTTGAGATAAATCATATCTCATTAGGGATTAAAAATATATAGGAACATAGCCAGCAAGGTGCCAAATCATTATTTTGTTAGCTTGAACTCCTTCATTTTCAAAAAAAATTATAATCCCATTAGCTTCACGGTAGGCATGAGTTCTATGAAATTTTTGAAGGACCTTAGGATACCCAAAGAGTTTTGAATCCACTTTTTAATAGTCCATTATAGATTTTGATGGCCCTTTAAACATTGGATTATATTATTTGAATCACCCTCTAACCACATAGTCTTTGAATTAAGAAATTTATCCAATCTTAAGCCATGGAAGGTAGGAGTTTCTTCAACAACGTGGTTAGTTTGACATCCCAAGGGGAGTTCCACCGTTGAAAGGAACCTTTCATTATCATCTCTAATCACACCCCCACACCCAACCAACCCAAGATTTCCCTTGGTCGTCTCATCAAAGTTGACTTTCACCCATCTAGAAGGAAGAAGATTCTAATGAACATTATCCTTGAGTGTCTTAAGAGATTTGAAGGAAATAAAGATTTATTCATTAATTTTCCAAGTAGAGGCCACCCATAGGTCATACTAAGAGCATATTTTTTTAGACTTACTATTGTACTTAGCTCTATAAGATTAATAGTTTTCCATAGTAGATCGAATGATTTTTCTATACACAACATTAGGAGGAAGAGAAATATCCTTGAAAACTCTATTTTTTCACTCTTTCCATAAACCCCAAGCCATATGAGGAAAAGTTAGAGACCACAAAAGATTCAAGGCTTGATTACAAGATGAAACTTTCCATTATTTAAGGTGATCTAGCAAAGAAGACATGACCATCCAATCCAAGTTTTAGCTATGGAGAATATGGCCCTAGATTTCATAGGCATAGGTACAGTGAAAAAACAAATGTGATGTAGATTCGAACATCTTCCTTGCATAGAAAAGATTTATTTGGTAAAAAAAATGTCTCTTGCAAAGATTGTCAAGAGTCAAGATTTTGTTTTGGAGAATGATCCAAAATAATATGTTGATATTTGGAATGATGACATTTGACCACACTCTAGGCTTGAGAGGAGGTGGAGACAGGATAACATATTGAAGAGAGACTATCAAAGCCATAGAGAAATCACCCGAAGATGAATTCTTCTAAACCAACGTATCATCAACATCCTGCTATAAAATTACACATAAATTTAAAGAAACTTGAAGAGAGAGTAGGTCAGTACTAATATCAAGAGGATTTACCCACTTTTCATCAATAATATAATTAGAAAACTAATGACCAAATCTAACAATATAATCCATCATAAAAGGTCTAAAATTTAGATTATTTCCTAGAGGTTCATGATTCATCTAGCTATCCTCCCAAAATTTAATCTTTCTACAAAAACCCTGTTTCCAACAAACTCCAGATCCAATGATATTCTTGGCTTTGATAACATTTTCCCAAAGAGTAGTTCCTATAGGCATCTCCTGTGTATCAAGGAAATCTTGCAAAGAAAAAATGTGATGTTAATATTTTGTCCTCCAAATACAACTCCACTCACTTTTTGAATTGAAAGTTCTCTAGATTTTCTTATCCAAGAGAGCTTTGTTGAAATCAAGAATATTCCTCAACCCAAGACCTCTCATTTTTTACGTTTAAAAACAAAGTCCCAAGCCACAAGAGGGATTCTATTTATTTCTTCAAGTGTTGGCCAAAGAAAATTCTTTTGAATCTTCTCAGTGGACTCCACAAATTTAGTCAATATTTTAAACAAAGTGCATAAACTAGGAGATTCTAGAGAGTAGCCTTAAGAAGTTCAATTTTTCCAACTTGACTTAGACTATCCCCCTTCCATCTAGTCTACTTCTTATGAAATTTTTCAAACAAGGACAACCAAAAATAATCAAACACTTTGGAACAAAGAGGCAAACCCAAATAGATGGAAGACAAGTTACCAATGGAACACCCTAGGTTAACAAAGATCATATTTTTTCTAGCCTCTAAGGTATTAATAAAGGATATAGAACTTTTAGCATAATTAATATATTTTCCCATAGCACTAACATATACCTCAAAAATTCTTTCGAGGGAACTAGCTTCACAAATAGAAGAGCTCACAAGACAATAATATCATCCCTACATTGGTAGTAATTGGAAATAAACCAATGCATTAGATGAAAATTTGAGACCTTTCAAACACACAACATTCACCATCTTGAGCATGTACCTCCTAAAGGTTTCAGCTAGCAAAAAGGAGTAGAGACAAGGGGTCACCTTGTATAAGGTCCCTAGAAATCTCAAAGAAGTTGGAAGGGGGGTCACTAATTGTCACTGCAGATTTAGATGAGGAGATGAGTTGCCAAACCAAATAGATAAATTTATTGTTGAAACCAAAATTAGTCAAAATTTTGATCAGAAAATGCTATTCCACTCAGTCATAGTCTTTGAACAAATCAAGTTTAAGAAAAAATCCTTGATGATTAGAAGTCACTGGAGAGTGTATATTCTCATGCACTTTCATAATAGAATCCAAAATTTGCCTTCCTAGGATGAAACTATTCTATTGTGTAGCAATGAACTGAGGAAACACAACAAGCAATCTAGAAGTAAGAACATTAGACAGTATTTTGTAAATAGAATTTCATAAGTTGATGAGACAAAATGTCTCAAAAGAATTAGCACCAAGGAGCTTATGAATTAGCAAAATAAAAGTTGAATTCAACTCCTTAAGAATCCTTTTAAATCCAAAGAGTTATTTAACCATATTCCCAACATCTTCCGCCACAATCTCCCAAAAAAATATGGAAGAAAAACATTGGGAAGCCATTGAACCCTGGGGCTTTATTCCTCTCAAAAGAGAACATTACCTTTTTAATTTCATCCAAAGAAGGGATAGCAACCATAATTTAATTATACTACTTCTATGTTGTTTTACTCTTTTATAGCTTATTTAAGCATATTAAAAAAAAATTAATGCTATTTAAGTGTATATAATAGATATATGGTTCTAAAAATTACCTAAATAAAATATGTGGTGCCTCACATCCTTCTATATCATGTCAATATTCTACTCAATCCTAAAACATTTTCTTATCATCATGAAATCTAGTGAAAGCACTTGTATCCTTCACGGTTATCTCTCTTTACATGTCTTTTCCTTAATAGAAATATTTTTTATGTACTCTACTTATTCTATAGTAACACCCACTTTGTGTGATTAGCAAGGCCCACCTTGGTGCATTCAATCTCTACCTAGGAATTTAATTTTTTCATCATTATCATTTTTTTACATATGAATATTTAAGTTTATACAACCTCTAAAACATATATGTTATTTTTCTCCAATTTGATCCATTAGTCCATCCACAGTTCATATGTTATATTTTTACATAGATACCTTTTTCTTCTTTTTGTTCCAACGTAGTGTTTCAAAATGATTGATTAGTTAACAAATAATATAGGAATGAAGATTCCAACACATTTTTTTCTGTCCTTTCCTATAACAATGATAATATTGTATTTCTTGATTTATTTTTTATAACTTGTTTTACCTATGACGACATTTTCTTATCCAATTCTAGGACCTTCATTATCTAACCTCACGATTGATGTGATGGGTTTATTAAATTTTCTCATATGTCTTATTCCTATGCAATAGGAAATGGGGAGAGTAATGCATCATATAATGTATTAAGTGAATTACTTCCCCATTTCATTGATTGCAGATTAGGAAAGAAGAATTCCCCCAAAAAACTCAAGAGGTGAATCAAGCACTAATTGGGAACAAGATTTGTCCTTCACCAAGAAATGTAATGAGTGAAATGGGAATGATTAAGTGATGTAATAGATCTAATAGGAAAGTCACTAAAACATTGTTGAAAATAGACTGTAACATACAAATAATAATCTGAACTAATTGAAACAAAAATTAAATGATGAAATGGACCTGTAATATAAATTTGAGAAAACGGTTGTAGAGATACATTGAGTTTGGTGATGTGTACCTGAGACAAGTCGAGTTTGGAGATGTCCCCGAGGTTTTTAGTTAAAACTTTCACAAAACCTACAACTATTCATGTTCTTCTCAGATCTAAATATGTGGCTCCATAACCTATTCCTATACATAGAAAAATGGGAAAAAGGTTGTGGAAAGAGGTTTTCCTTGGTCAAACCCATTTTTAGGAATCGACCTTGAAATATGAAAGAAATTGCATAAATAAATGTATGTAAAAAGGCAAATTATTGATTTACCTTGCATAAAATTACCCTCATGGATGAATTTAGTGTTGGTTCCCAAAACCACAGATTGGAAATTCAAGAGCTTTGCCAATTCCCTAGTAGGATTACTCAATCATCTTTTACCAACTAACGAGAAAAGTACCTTGATACAATTCTCCTACACTTTAGGCTTCGCTAAACCTAGGTGGGCATACCTTCACTTCAAACCCTAATAACTTGGTCAAAGGCTTTTCTATAGCGAATTTAAACCTTATGATTTCTCAAGGTGGAAATTGGTCCTTGAGATTAATCAAAATGAAAAGTATGTATGTTGTGAATTGAATTTTTTTGTAAGAGAATATTATTATGAATTACAAATATGACTGATGTAACAATGAAATTTGCAGTTTGATGAATATTTCCTAAATTATGAAACAATCTTTAGACCAGTCCTTATCCAATATTGGGTAGATAGAGTCATTCCTTGTTAGATCTTTATATACAACCCTTGAGAGACAACATACATCATCCACTACCATGCATATATATAGAAAAGATCTTTTACAGTAAAAATCTTAGTTTAATTGAATTTAATTTCTCAGAGAAAACTAATTAGACAAAGTTACATGGACAACACTTCGCATGCAATCTTTGATGATCCAAGAGTTATACTGTAACACTAATATTTTCAATAAATATATTAAATAGTGGCAATTGAATCTGAATCAATAATCCTAGAGGACTAACTTGATCAAGTTTAATAAATAATTCTTCAATTTTGACAGAAAATAGAGTCTTTGTATTAATTTCAAAAAAAAGGTACAATTGATTTGTGCTCCAGTTGCATTTCCCTACATTATAATTTTTGAAAGTAATAGCTTTCATATGTGTTTTTATATATAGCATCTATTTTATCTATTATTTATCCTATGTTAAATCATTCTATATTATATCTTTCTCTTTACATTTTACACCACACATATATATGTGGTTGAATGGTTTCCACACCCCTTCAGGGTGAAAATACATCACTCTGCATTAAAATCAAGAAACTTCTTTTGAAAAACTTAATCAACAAATTAACTAATAACTACCTATATTTCAGATTTGGTTTTGGTTGAAAACCCAAAACATCTTGTGAAAATCTAAGATTCTAAATTGGAGCATGGAAATTAGATTTTCTAATCTAGGTCATTTTCATATTTGCAATTTTTGCTCATTTGTACCCTTTGTTGACATCATTTGTTCAACATGTAGAAATTACATCATTTCTAAAGCATGTTTTCTTAGGGATTTTCTTTTGATAGAATTTGTTCTAATTTGTGAACCTCAAAGAAATTGTATCAATATATCTTGTCTCATTTAAATTCTATTATACTATATCTCCATGATTCTCTTTGATTGGCTCTTCTTCCTTCTCAGCAAATCCTCAAAGCTCGATCGTTACTTGTGTTGTTTTAATTCATGTGTTGGCTCTTTTATTTTTGAGCTCAAGAGCATTTAATCTACCTTATGCCAATTTATCTTTTCAAGCATCAACTTTAAATCTTCTGAAAGATCCTTTTGGTATTCAAGATGTACATTTATCATCCCTAATCATAATTTTGTTGTTTTGCAAGCCTTCGTGCAACATCCTTGCGAAATGATGATATTTCATCATTTTGCATCTTTTCAAATCACTCCTTTGCGAAATGGTGATGTTTTTTTATGAACTCTAATTTGATAATTGTAATATTTTGTTGTTTCATAGGACCACTATCTTTCCTTTTGCAAAATAGTGAAAATCCATCCTTATGAATGTTGTGGTTTTTATGATGATATCATATCAAAATAATTTTGAGGGTTCCACCAGTGGCTCTATCTGAGGATGCATACTCCTTGCGGGTATGGAGAGAATCCAATTATCTCTGGTGGAGGAAGACCAGGCACCAAGTCCATTGGACTATAGAGTCTCTTCATATTTAAATAATTTGATCAGATCTTATTTGGTGGCCTTGGGCCACCAAAAATACAGAATCAACATTTGCCCATGTCGAACACCTGATTCTGATCATGCAACAATATAAACATCCTGACAATATTATCATCATCCCTTTCTTTATCATGTTTCACCTCCTGATTAATTGATTTCCTTTTGAACATTTGGGACAAGAAAATCTTAAGAGCATATCCTCCCTCACACCTGGCTCTAGAGTCTTTTATCTCCCTTTGTGACATATTAGAATATAAATTATTGTTGGTCTCCAAGTCATGTTGTCTATTAGTGTCAAATACTTAGTCATTTTCAAGGTAGAGTTGGTCAGTCATCACTGCGATCGAGCCATCCTAGTGAGACCGAGTAATGTACTAGACTTGTATTTTGTATATGTACCGAGTAGTAGTTACTGTCAAGCAAGTCAACGGTCGTCAAGTACCCCGGTAGTTACTGAGTAGTATGAATGCCAGGATGTATAGAACAGTTAGTGTTGAGTGCCAGTATATGGATAACAGTTTTGACTGAGCACTAGAGACTTCATAGGAAGAGTAAACCAATTTTGGTATGTGTTTGGAATGGCACAAACACCTAGGTAAACCATTTTGGCTGAATTCTATGCATGTTTTAATAATCGTTGAGATAATTTAGGAGTTGATTATGCATCATAATTGTGATCATTAATCCCTATGAAAGTGATGTAACCAATCAAAAAAAGGGAAAGTAAAAATGACAAAAGTAATGAATCCAAATTGTTGATCTTGATCTAGAAGCTTGATCAGTTATTTATTGAAGGCAACATCAAAATCCTAATATTGTAATAGTTAGGAGATCTCACATGTATGTAGAAGAAATAATGTTTTGGATTTCAAAAGCATAGATCAGGCAGAGTGACCGAGCAGAGCAATTAAGGATAGAATAGAGTTGTATTTAATTTTGAGATCAGATAAGAATTGGAAAGAGGAGATCCATTATCAACATTTGGAGTGCAAGCCGAAGGATTGGGCACTGATACATTCTAGTAAATGAATCAGGGTAAATCTCTTAATAAGGTGGTCCTAACAAACCTTTGTAAGTCTCGTAATAGAGTGCTTATTTAGTTGTAAGTTTTAAATCCTTTAATCAAGGTAGATTGTATAAGTCTGTTAGGTCTTAGCATGACAGACCCCTCATAGGGTAGATCACTAGAAGTGATTAAAAATTTGTATCCCTAACAATCACACTTTATTGATGCAGTAGTGAAGATTTGAGGGTTTTGTCCCCACCCCAGTTTTACCTTTCAAGGGTTTATGGGTTACCAAATCTTTGTGTTATGTGTTTCATTTTCATGGATGTGATTAGTAGTTAGATCTATTTCAGCATTGAAGTTTATGTTCATGATATACATGTTGAATTGGTTTAAAAGTGTAAAATTTTATAGATTCTGATTCACCCCCCCCTCAGTATCTTGCTTTCCCAATAAGACTTCCAACAGATTGGTCAATATTTTTATCTCAATATAATAACAAGATGATTGATATGCAATCCAATATTAAGGATACCAAATAATGAGTTCATATTGAAATAATTGATCTCTATTTTTTAAAGAAGTGATCCTACAACATCCTTTAAAGTAGTAGATACAAATTTAATAGTATATTCAATATATTCCCTTGTAATAGGTTCTTTGAAACCTTATAAAAATAATGCATTGTTATATCATACCTTCATACACAAAAGCATAACCCATTTCTTTCATTAAACTAAAAAATTAATAGTATTTTGCTCATTGTTCATCAAGTGCCAACTCCTAAATTTTAGAATTATTACTAAATGATTTGATAGATATGTCTTATCAAGAGTCATACATATTATTTTACATAGCTTGTATATTTTAAAATATACATAGTTCTTTCTTAGAATTTTTTGCAAGAATATTCATTCTCTAATATTAGAAGAATGTCAAATAAATTAGAAGTGACTTATTCCAATTAATCTAAATAATAGGTCAAGAACTTTGTCTATTTTGAGGCAATGTATACATTATTCTAATCAAATATGATAATCTATAGAAAACCTTTGCATTATCCCATGTAGGGAGCTCCATCTAATATCAACTTGTTTAAATAGCTTGGTTCCTATAGTTATTTTTCAATTAAATATTAAAATTTTTAAAGCCATTTGGAACTTTGGTAAAAGTATGAGTGGAGCTAATTGGAAACTACGCTTTCAACTTTTAATACTATAGAAAACTTGCTCACAAATTTATATATGAAATTCATTAAATGGGTTACATAGTGAATGTCAATCATAAATGGTAAATTAGATGTTTATATCTTTACAACAAAATAATTCCTAGTATCTTGAATTGCTAAAGTTCCACCTGTGCCTACACACCAACTATTTTTTACAACTATGAGATTCTAATTTTATTCAAATATCTCATCTAAAAATAATGCAATAAAATTGATACTTTTTTACACATTTTTGTATCCCAGTGAAACAACTTCTTCATTCACATTCATAGTTTATTGAATAATGTATATTAAAGAATTTAGTAAAAATGTGAAAAGAAACACTCAATAATATTTTTTTCCAAGTGTTGCACCAATAGTATTTCCAAGTTGACCTTTAATTGTGTACTTCCACATGCAACAAGCTTCATCCTTATTGAATATACGTATAGCATTCAATGACATGTTTAATAGGAGGACATTATTGCTTTCCTTTGCATAATTTATTTATTTATTTATTACTTAGTTTCATAAAATTTTACCAATATATATTTTCTATAGCTTCAACTTTTAGCCACAGCTTCATGTCACTATATTTTGAACTATAATTGTTACACCTATGAAAGGTTGAATTGGTTTCATTCTCTACTAGTTTAACAAATCAATAATTTTAATAACATTGCATTACGGGCAAGAATGGTTGTTGGTGTTGGGGCAACGTTGGTTGCTGGGGGTTTGTTGATTGCTGGTGCTTCTATTGGGGGTTCAAAGGTCGTTGGTGCTTCTGCTAGTGCTGGGGTGACACTGGTTGTTGGGGGTTCATCGGTCGCAGGTGCTTCTACTGAGGGTTCACAGGTCACTAGTGCTTTTGTTGGGGGTTCAAAGGTCGCTGGTGTTGGGGTGACACTAGTCGTTGGGGGTTTGTTGGGTGCTGGTGCTTCTGCTGGGGGTTCACAAGTCTTTGGTGCTTCACTAACTACTGGTGTGACACCTATAGACTCAGCTAGGGTTATGTCTCCTGCTGGAGGTGTTCCTAGAAAGTTGCAGGCCTTGAAGGTTGCTAGAGGTTCTAGGGTTTTGTTGGATGCTAGGGCGACGCTGGTCACTAGGGGTTCACTAGTTGCTAGTACTTCTGCTAGGGGTTCACAGTTCCCTGGTGTTGCTGGGGCAACGCCAGTTGATCCAGCTAGGGCTTCTGCAACAGTCAATGTTTGATTGCCTGCTATTACTCGGAAGGTTGTTGTTGCTCCCGGTTCCTCGTAGTGCCTTTCTAGTCAGCCCCCATATTTCCATTGAGCTAGATGAGGATACTCTCTCTGAGATTGATGCGGAAGCCTCTATTTTTTCTGAGCATGGGTTGATTTGTAGATTCAAGGGTTTCTGGCCCTCTCTGCCTGATTTTCATTCCTGGATTTCCAATCATTGGGAACCTCTAATCTCTAGTACAGTCCATATCTTCCCTATGGCTAAAGGCTTTTTCGTGGCTAAATTTGATAATGCTGAGGATAGAAATACTATTTTGTGTGACAACTTCTTTAGCTAGGAGGATCATTTTATGCTATTGCTGAAGCCTTGGCATTCTGATTTTTCTCCATCTTCCGAATCATTTGATTTGCAACCTATCTAGGTTAGGCTTCCTAATCTTCCCCTCCATCTTTGGATTAACTCTATTCTGGAGACTATAGGGGATGCTATTGGGGAAATGTTAATGGTGGATGAGAAATCTTTGGATTTATTCCATTCTACTTATGCTCGTATCCTGGTGGATATTGATACCTCAAAAGGCCTACCTTTAGACATTAAATTTTTTTCTCCCCAGGGTAGAAGTTGGATTTAGCAATTGGACTATGAAGGCCTCCCCTTCAGATGTAGAAGATGCTTTAAGACTGGTCATGTTACCTCTCAATGTGATCTTTAGAGACATAATAAGACTGCTTCCTGGTGGAAGGGGGCCTATTCTTAGCACTATATGGTGGAGAAGGTTTGGAGCTTTGCACATGTGGTTGAGCAAGTTGTTGGCCCTGTCTCTAGTCCTATGGTTGTTTTTGTTCCTTCTCCTACTTTGTTTGCTGGTGTTACTTCTGTTGGAATTGTTGGTTTGTCTACCAGCAATTCTATTGATGTTGGGGTTACTCTAGCTGGTTCTGTTCTTGCTAGGGTCTTTGAGTCTATTGGTTTCTTTGCTGGTTCTATTCTTGCTAGAAGTAATACTTTTTTTGTTGGTGTTCCTCTTGTTACTTCTAGTTTTTTTGGGTGTACTATTACTTCTGCTGGTAGTACAAGTGCTGGAATGTCTGCAGAGGCTGCTGGATTTGCTGGCCTCCTTCCAGCTAGTTCTATTTTGGAAGCTCCTTTTAGTGTTGGAAAGTCTGGCATTGGTTGTGTGGCCACTTTAGGTTCTGTCCAGACTTCTCATGTTGGTTCTATTATGGTTGGCTCCTCTCCTACTTCTGACTGGTAGGAGAAAGCTTCTTTGGTAGAGGAGGGATGGACTCTTGTTATAGGTAAACTTAATAAATTGTCATCTCTACATTTTGATATGACTCTCCACTCCCAGAAGAAGGGAGGCAAAGGAAAATCCTAGGATTTGGATTTTTAGTTTGTTTGGGTTAGTATGAAGGTTGTTTCATACTTTGTCTCATCCAGGTTGTGGGTGCCTATTGTAAAACCCTCGCTTTGGTCTTGATCTGTTCTATTTAATGGGCTTACTTGAATATCTTTCATGGCCATTCTGTGTAGGGTTTCGGGGCCCCTTCAAAACCTATTTTTACCATAATCAAACAAATGAATAATTTGACACATAATCAATCTATAATTTCTTTACAAATCTCACTCTCTCATTGATTTTATTTTCCTTGTTTTCCTCTTGTATAAGACCAATGTTTTCATTATCACTTGTTGAGGTGGGTTTGTTAATATTTTCATTCCCACTCCCTTGAGACCCCTATATAACATCATGGTTGGCATTGTCATGCAACTCATTTCAATCTTCCTATGAGTCATTTCTTTTAATGTTAATACATGGTACAAATTTTGAATTTGTAGGTTGATTTAATGAATGACAAACATTGCCAAAGTATGGCATTATGGTTTTTCATCTTAATGAGCACCCTTTACCACTTTCAAGAATTTAGCCCCTCCTCAACATCTTTCATACATTGGAAATTTAAAAAAATGTACTTGTTTTTAAGGTCATAATTCATTGTCAAAGATTAAACATTAAAAATTATCAATATCATTTGTATTATGTAAAAATGAAGCTAAAAATATAAATCAACGAAAGATATCATAGAATATAGATTTGTGGGGTTAGATGTCTCAATATTTATATCATCTATCACAATGAAACCAAACTATCAAAAAAATAAATTAAAATTAGTAATTGTTGATCCCTAAGAGACTCATGCATAATAAGGACATTTGGGAAGTTTCACAGGAGTGGGACGGATTGCACCATGTGAAGCGACCTCTATGATTTTAGAAGCCAACTCTTCATAATTGTGGTTTGAAAGAAAAGGGAGAGAAACCCTTCAAAAGAAAACTAAGCTAAGGGAGGCAATTTGCCATGACAAATATTTTATGACATATTTAGGAATGTGTAAGATGACATTCATAGAAATCTAATCCTTCCCAATTAGATTAGACTCAAACCCTAAAGAAATAGACATGATGTACCATGTACCCTTCACTGTTATCTGAGAGAAAAAAACACATAAAATCTACATGACATAAAATGTAATGTTCAAATCCTAGTCTTAGGAAGCATCTACAAGGGTTTGAATAAAGACACAAGTCTACTAAGGGTTGCATAATCCTATGCACCAAAGATATGATACGAGAATAAACTTTCTAAATAGAATTCAAACAAGAGGCACCAAGAATGGGCTCTTGCTTCTAGATAGAAATAAATCCTATAAGGGTTAAATGAGAGAACAATAACCCCTAAAGCTAATCTTATGTGTGCATCATTGTAATCCTTTCCCTTTGTGAGATAAATGGATAATTCTATTTTTCTCACTAAGCTATGTAGGTGGGATTTTCTTCCAAGGCCAACCAAATAGAGCCTTGTTTTTAGTCAAACATCCATATCCCAAGCAAAGATATTGCTCCAACCTCACAAAACATATCTCTACTGCCAGTTGAGTGTCCATATCCCCAATAGAGTTGCTCGCATAACCTAGATTTTAATTTTTGATATTTCACTTCATTTTCATTCATCATCATTTCTTTTTCTTTTTCGAATTCTTAGCTTTTACACTTTTGTGAATTGAATAATGAGGTCCCTTTTTCCAAGTGGAGGTTGAAGTGGTAGTAGGTAAAAACTCTATTTTTCACTTAGTGATAAATTGAAGACACATCCTATCAAATCATTCCAAGTAACTAATGTAAATTATGAGAAGATCTTATCAGATGATATCACTCAACATGATATGTAAGGTATTAACTTCATTTATTTCAAAAATTAGAACTATCAATAGTATCAAATATAATCTTGAATTGCAACCAAGAATTAAACACATTTAAAATCTTGCAAATATCGACGAGTCCAAAAACTTTCTAAATGCACTTATTTAGCAGTCGAAATGTACACATTGATAAAAATGGAAGGGAATGACAACCTTGGGAAGTGATCCTAGTACTTCTAGATGATTTGAAATGGCATTCTCCTAAAATAGAGTTAAAGCCTATGTATGTGAAATGGTTCCAATTGCTATAAAATGAGGCATCAATATTACAATACATCATTCTTGTTATAGTAATCCCCTACAAATTATCTTAGGTGCGAGAAATATAGTCTTGGTGAGCCATGAATATGCTAGTTATACTCAGAACCACTAGGACTCAAAAATATTTCCTAGGTCGAGTAACCAATAGTAGCTTGATACATTTAATAGGCATTTAAGATGACCTAGTGCTTGTTATAGTGAAATGGGTGTTGGATGAGGATTTTCTAAATAGTGAAGACTGCTCTCATGTGAACACTAATATTTCTTCAAGGTGTGTGGGCTCACTTCTAGATTTAGATGAGCCTAGGGAGGTAATTAATTAGCTGACCTAGGGATTATTTGGGAGCAACTGCTATGAAGACCTAGAGGATGTCCTAGGTGTGGTGTAGCATTGCATGGGATCACCACTAGCAGTAAACTTAAGGGCATTCATAGAGAAAGGTACTAAGGTGTCATGGGTGCCTTTTGTTTCTAATTTTCACAATAGGCCTCTTGAAGTGCATAGGTGCTACACAAGGCACAATGCCAAATTCCAAAAAAATCTCGCCAGACTTGATGACGACTTTAAGTAGGAATTAATAGATGAATTCTGACTTCAGGTGATGTTTGAGAAAAACTAGGACATCGTAGACAATAGCGAGTCAAACATAACTTCTAGTTTAGATGGTGGGCTAGAAGATGTAGAAGGAATTGAGGGTGTCTTAGTGCGACATAATCTAGGTTTTGATGATATGTGAACTATGTTATTAAAATGAAACCATGGAATGCATTCCTTTTGTAATTTTCTCTATGACAATATGTAGTAAAGATGACCAAGAAACAAAAAGTTTATATCTATCATAAAAAGAAACATGTTAATGAAATAGATATATATACTTAGTGTATTTCTTGTTTGTTCAAATATTCTTCATGTGTGTCATTTTCTTTTCTTTTAGAGAATGTTCCTTTTATGTGAGTTCATTTTGAAAAATCTCTACGAAATGTACAAATTTGATATCATAGCAAGGGAATTTACTATGGCATACAACATCAATAGTAAACTAGAAAATACATGTATTGGGATTGTGCAAATAGAATGTACCTTACCTCAAGCTCTAGCATGTTTTCTTTTAACAAAACACGAATTTGGTTGATACAAGCTTGCTTTAATTTTTATCACTTTGGGTGATTTTTGTTCATTTATATGATGACCATAATCAAATAATAACCACCTGTATATGTTACCCTTTGAAAACCAAAATTAATATGTAAGATACACTTAAGAAGACTGACTATACACATAACCAATAACAGATAACCAACACATTGTAGCCCTTTTTTGAAATTAATACCCTACCTACCTAAGCTACCAAACAACAAAATGCAACTATAAGAACCCATTTACAAGAATTCAAAAATAGTTCCCTTACAACCCAACTTTTACATCTTAGAACATTTTCTTCTTCACATTTCCCAGATTGAAACTAGGAAAACAAGGATTTACAAATTGGGGCATATGACACATTAGAAAATACAACATATATGTACATGCTAGGATCAATTTCTGACAATTGATGTGCTCATATATTAACATCTAATAATATTTCCTCATACTCTGATGTGAGTATGATAGGAATCATCTAGTGAGTTGTAGACTCGGATAAATACATGATTGGAACCCATGGGCATGTACTGAGAGTATTTTTGTGGAGATGATATTTTCTATTTTTCTACCACCATAAAATGTTTCCCAATATGCGAATCCAATCTGTTTGGGAAGTTCCTCCATAACATTTGGAGTTTTTTGTTGAGTGATGTACAAAAAGCCTCAAGTTCATCCAAAAAAAATGCATGTCCTCCTCTTTCATTTGTATATGTCCCGATGTTGCAGGTGATTTATCCACCTTTTTGTAATTCTCACTGACTACTTTTTCATTATTAGGCACATGATATGGCTCTAGCTCTGTCTAAAACTCTAAATCTCTCTTCCTTTGAACCAGGTAATCTTCCTCTTCAACCTCCAAGAAACAAGGGAAGTTTGAAAGAAAAGAACTCCAATCCTCAAACTCAAACTATTCCTGAGGAGCATTTTCTTTTGCATCGAATTGATCTGGCCATGTAAAAGAAAATGCTCCTCAGAATTCTTTTCTTTCAGAACTCCCTGTTTCTTGGAGGTCTGAAAGGAGAAGTATAAGAGATCCTCTTCTTCTAGAACAACTTCCTCCTAGGGATATTCCATTAGGCAACAACTATGCCAAATACTGACAATGTATGTATGACAGATATGACATTCAATATATTCCATATGTCTTAGATTGTTCGATCTTAGATTGTATGTCAATGTCTCTGATCCAATGTTTTTCTTTTATTTCAGAATTTTATTTTATTTTAATTATTTAGCAAGTGTTTTTTTTTTTCCCCACATCCCATTACAACATGTTTACTATAGAACTTGTAATTTCAACTTGCAGAGAATTTTATGTAACTATAGAGATACCACTCCAATTACAGTGACACTGCTTAATACGCACTGTGGCACTACAATGTGGCCTGGGAGATTTAAACCTGGGTCTTTGACATGAGAGATCTATTGAGCTCAACATCACTGATGAGAGAACTATGCATCAATCCCCATTAGATTTGATATTCAACACTACTTCATCTCATTATCAATGTTCATAGATGATTGCTATTGTTAAAATTGAAATTTACATAATCAGTAGGAAAAATCAAATTCTTTAAATTCTCTTTGAAAGAAACCCACTTATTAGATCACCATCAGACTTATACACAACTTCTGCCTCTCCTGCAACATTTGCATTGGAAAAAATGCATTTGATTTGGAAGTGTTCCAACACACCACTAACTTGCAACTCAATGGGATAAATGATATCAAAGTTGCATTGCAGCATTGTCTAACAATTTTCAACTACAAATGCTTACCAAACAAGGCACCCCACCTATGGAAACTTGGAAAAGTCACTATTTTTTTTCCATTTAGTTAATGGATATATTAAATTACTTTCTCCAACTATCTAGCATTTAGCCATAGGGAAAAAAATTCCTAGAGCTTTTCTTAATGAGTTGAATAATAGTTTTATCTGACATTTCAAATCAAGTTGACCAACACTCCATTAGGGTGACTAGATCAGGTGAAAATTAAAGGCAGAGAAGAAGTTGGCCAAGAGTTTGTGCACTAAAAACTATAGGTGACATTCATCATTATAATTCCTTAGTGAAACACCAGAAAAATAAAGGAAAGAACAACTTAAATTTGATAGTCTACCCCTCTCCTTCATTTTAACATCTAAATTGATGCTTTGTAACATTGCAAGAAAATAAAAAATATTAATGCTAAAGTTTTGAAAATCTCTGATTCCAAAATAACTTTAATAATCGCAAATAACCCTATCAAAATGTAAATTATCTCACAACACTTTTAAAGGTATAAAAAAAACAAGAAAACCAGCACTAAAAATAATGAGACAATTGAGAAAAATAATGTGACAAGCAAGAGTGCAGATATTGCTTGGGTAATTAACAATACTACCTGCATTAACAGGAATTGGCTAATACTTACCCGTAGTTGATAGTTTCAACAGAATAAATTCCTAAATGGAAACCTTAAGTACAAGCCCTAAAATGAGGAACACGGACTCTTAGACAAAATAAATTAGTGAAAAAAAAGTACATAGGATTTTTTAAAATTACACAATAGATTCTAGAAGCAAATCTTTCTAATACAATGGAGAAAATATCAAATATCAAATCTTTTGTTCCTCTTGATCTCTGGCATCCTGATGATGGATCATGTAGTATGATCCGAAACGTTGATGGTCAAAAAAACTCTACACAATCTAATCCAGAAACTGATACAGATTGGAGAAAATATGTCAACTGTGACAACCAAATCTATTTCTAATAACAAGATTATTAAGCATTTTGTTTAAATCAATGGCCTTAAACCCTAACAAAATTTCAATGGCCTTAGTTATTGCAATTGACAACAAATAAACATGTTATAAGCCATCTTACTTGATGAGAAGAAGATTGAATTGATCAGAGAACAACATCATGAATATAGAGCCCACTGTATTTAAGAAATTATAGACCTTCATGTGCCTTATTTCATGTGATTGCAATATAAGTGCTATGTTACTAGAAATGAGAAACAGGAAACGCAATAGCAAGGGACTAGAAATGAGATATTTAAAAGTTGCGTATAAGAAACGGTATATATATATATATATACATATATATATATATATATATATATATACATATATATATATATATATATATATATATATATATATATATATATATATATACATATATATATATATAGATACATATATATATACATATACATATATATATATATATATATATACACACATATATATATATATATATATATATATACATACATATATATATATATATATATATGTATGTATATATATATGTATATATGTATATATATATATGTATATATATATATATATATATATATGTATCTATATATATATATATATGTATATATATATATATATATATATATATATATACATATACATATATATATATATATATACATATATATATATATACATATATATATATATATATATATAGTCAAATAAAATAATAATTTAATTATAAAATAATTTTATAAATATATAATTAAAATAATTTAATATTTTAAAAATCTAAAATTATTTGTAGAACTGAATTTTCTTTCTGTGAAAAATAATAAAATAAAAATTGGGTGAAAAACTAATAGTTAACTATAAATAACAAATTATATAATATTTTTAGCGTCATTGAGCTGTCTGTTAGAAGTCCGCCGGTCGCTGGTGCTTCGCTGGCTGTTGGTGCGATGCCGGTTGATTCGGCTAGGGTTTTGTCTCCTATTGGAGGCTTTCCTTGGAAGTTGTAGGCCTCGAAGGTTGTTGGAGATTCTAGGGTTTCGTCAGTTGCTGGTGCTTCGCCATCTGCTAGGGCATCGCCAGTTGCTGGTGCTAGGGTTTTGTCTTTTGTTGGAGGTCAGTCATCGGCAAGGAAATTATAGGTGTAATTGGATGTAGGAAACTCTAAGGTTTCGCTTGTTGTTTCTCTTGTGCATAAGGGTGGGATGAAGGGCCCTCGGGTGGTCTTTGTTGAGCCCTTCACTACTTCTAGGGATGCTGTGTTGTTGAATTTGGGGGTTTCTCATGGGCCTGTTCCTGTCTCTTCTCTTTTATCCATTGTGGTGGATTTGGATGTTGAGGAGGATATGGCTCACAACATCTCCATTTTCTCGAATCATGCCTTGATTTGCAAGTTTAGGGGTTTTTGGCCCAGCTTGCCAAAGCTTCATGACTGGATCTCTCATCACTAGGAGCCTATCCTTGATGATACGATGCATATCTTCCCCTTGGCTAAGGGGTATTTTATTGTGAAGTTTGAATATTCCTTGGACATGAATAAAATGTTGTGCGATCATTTCTTCAGCTAGGAGGATCAATTTATGCTCATGGTTAAACCTTGGCATATCAATTTTAACCCCATCTCAAATTCCTTCACTCGGTTCCCCATCTAGGTTCATCTTCCTTACTTACCTCTGCATCTCTAGATCGATTCTCTTTATGAGGAGATTGGTAATGATCTTGAGGAATTTTTGCTGGTAGATAGTGCCTTTTCTAATATGTTCCACTCTACTTATACTCACATTCTTGTTGATATTGATCCATCTAAGGGTCTTCCTGCAGAGATAGTGATCAACTCCTCCAAAGGAAGTTGGACGCAGACCCTAGATTATGGAGAGTTTCCCTTCAGATGTCGTAGATGATTTAATACTAAGCATTTGGTTTCTCAGAGTGGTGTGGGTAAAAAGAAACCTGTTGTGTCATGGTCGAAGGGTGCCTTGGCTCATCACTATTTGGTGGAGAAGAAACCTATTTCACAGAAAAGCTTCTCCCAAGTGGCAGCACAGGACCCCCTCCCTTTTTTGTTGGTCAGGATTCTGCTCCTAGGAGTATGTCGATAGCCGGTGCTTTGGCTAGGGCATTGTCTCCCGTGGGAGGTCTTTCTGGGAATTTGATGGCACCGTTGGTTGCTGGTGAAGTTATTGCTGGTGTGTCCTTGGCTGTTAGTGTGTTGACGGTTGCTTTGGCTAAGGTTTTGTCTCCTATTGGATATTTTTATGGGAAGTTGTAGGCTTCGAAGGTTGCTGGAGTTTCTAGGGTTTTTCCAGTTGCTGGATCTTCACTATCTATTGAGCCATCGCTGGTTACTTTGGCTAGGGTTTCATCTTATGCTAGAGGTTTGTCGGCGACGGAGAATTTGCAAGTTTCACTGGATGATGGGGATTGTCCTCCTATCTCTCTGGTTGTTTCATCTTCTGGTTTGGCTAGGGAGGCAATGCTTTTGTCTTCTCCTGGTGGTATGTGTATGCACCCTAAAATGGTCGCCTAGACTTTGGGCCCCCATTCAACAATTTATCAAATCCCTGAATCAATATTTTCAAAAATCAACATTTTCAGCTCAATATCAATTTCCTTGATCAAATCCTATTTTATCATTTATTCGATTATTCCTTGGGCTAACCATTTTATCCTAAGTCTTTATTTGATTAAAAGAAATATTTCCTCCCCTTTTATTAAATAAAAAGCCCCCACTTTCCTCTTATCCTAAGTTGCACAAATAAAACATTATTCTTATTTTATAAAAAGAGAAAAAAGCACTTTTTGTCTCATATGGACACAAAAGTCCACTCTTATTTTCTCATTGGAGGAATCTTGTGCATATGGATTGCTCCTCTTTCAAGCTCCACCATTGATTAAATCTTTTGCCTCTTAATCTCCATGGCCCATTCCTTCTCATTTCTTATAAAAGGAGAGCTCTCTTCTTCATTCTAGGTCAATCTTTTTATGTTAACTTTATGCTGCAAGAATTCTTGAAGACTTTGGAGCTTTTTGGATATCATTGTTGCATCACATCTTAGATTTCTTCATTGCTTCATAGCTTAGCTTTCATATTTTAGATTTCATTTTATGCTTTAGATTACTCCACATAGCTTAATAGGAAGGCTTGGTAATACTTGTACTTTCCTTTTCTATAGACTAGTTTGCATCTTTCATTCTCATAGATTAGCTTGCATTGCATTGCATTTCATTTGATTCTTGGGGATATTGGCATTCTTGCCCTTGTCTTCATTTGAATCTCTCATTGTGTGGTTGACTAGCAAGGTCATTAGCCTATTAGCTCTAGCTGAGAGCAATTTTAAATCTTGCAACTCCATACATAGAGAGCTATGGATCGATTTTTGAGACCTCATTCTTGAGTGTTCTTGATTGTAATGATTCATAGAAGTGCACTGTTTTGTGTGTACATTTTTAGTGCCCACTGTGGGGCAGAGCATTAGTGTTTTGTCCTTAATTTTCTGCATTTCTGTAAATTTTTTGTCAAGTTTTAGCTTCATTTTCAGCTCTCAGCTTTTTCAGTCTCAAAGTATCGCACGATAGTTTTGCTAGTATCGCGCGATAGTTCTTGTATGGTGGCGCGATACTTCACCTGGTTGAAGTATCGCTCTACTTAAGACATTGTGTCACACTGTTTGAGGAATTCTATCGCCTGGTGTAAGATGAAGTATAGCCCAGAACTATACTATCACCCTGGTATACTAAAAAGTATCATGCGATAGTTCTGGTGTTTGTACTATCACCTGTACTTGGTAGTGAGTTATCTTTTTGGATCTTTTTGGCCAAGTTTAGATTTAATTAGTTTGCTAGTTTAATTTGCTGTAGTTAGACAGATTCCATTTGTAGATTTCATTTGGATTTTGGATTTTGCTAACCTTGTGGGCCTAACAAGTTGTAGTTGTAGGTACATTTGCTTGAGAAATTTGCCAAAATTGCATGCTAAAGGGCTACTAACGGTTTTCTTGTAGGGCTGCCCAAAAAGCATAAAAATACAAAAAAAAAATCTTGCTTGTTTGTTTATTTCGTTTCAACTGTGGCAATCTACTAGTTGTTTCCTTTAGTAGGCACATAAGATCTTGTGGAAGAAATTTTGAGGTGGTAGGAGAAGTATGCTCTTCACCCTTGTGGTGAAACAAAAAATCTTGACCCATTTTGGGATTTTGGAAGCAAGAGGGTAATTGAACTCTTCTTGGTGTGTTTGGGAGAAGCTTTGAGATAACGGAGTATGCTCTTCACCCTTTTGGTGAAACAAAAACCTTGAACCTCACAAGTTGATCCATTTTTGTTTAGTTGTTAGAATCTTTTAGCGGGCCTGCTCTTGAGCAATCAAGAGGAACGACCCAAGTGGGGACAAGCTAATACCAAGCTATTCCAACCCACTATAATCTCAAGGCTATCGAGGACACAAAACCTTGGTAGACGTAGTGCTTGTCTTCACTTGATGTGAGTAACTTGTGGGATTGTGACCATGAGGAAAGCATTGAGCAAGAATGCTTAAGGTACTCTTGAGGCCGCGAGGTCCTAGTCTTTTTTGAGGAGCAAGAGGGGTACTACGAACGGAAGCCCTTATTAATAACCATAGTTAGAAGCCACCCTATTTTGTCACTTAGCTTCTTGATGCAAGGATTGATCCAAGTGGAATAACCCAGATCACCCCAAGATTACTCACCATATGTGCTCCTTTGGTTGTGTCATTGGCACTTCCACGATAAAGCCAATATCTATTGTGGGTAACCACTTTGTGTGAGGCAATGAAGCATCAAGTTGTGGGTCTAGTTCTTAAGTATTGAACCTTTGAATTTTTAGGATAGCAAGTGCTTGAAGTGTTCTCATTGTGCTATACCCGTGTAAATTTTTTTGCATACTCAACATCTCGGTAGTATTCGAAGGATTTTTCCATTTTGATATCACAATTGTTTGTCTTGGCAAGGTTGCTTTTGCCCTTGTTTTAAGTTCTTGAAGACACGTTTGATCCTATACTGTTTGCAAACCTATCAATTTACTGCTATAACTATGATTGAAATCAAAAAATCAAACCCTCAAACTGAAAATTTTGAACAAACAGTCCCAAAAACTGAGATTTTGCACTTCACTAGTCAATTCTGCAACAGTATCGCTCCCTGTGGAGAGAAATATCATGTGATAGTTCACCCTTGCTGGACTATCGCCCTGCCTGCCTAGATGCTATCACCTGGGCTTACTGGAAACTATCACCTGGTGTAAGGTGAAATATCGCTTGGTCAGAAAGTATCACCCTATTTGCCTGGAAAGTGTCACCCAGAGTCTTTTTGCTATCTATCCAGTTTTCACAATTTTCAGTCTTTCCTTAGTGGACCAGATTTTTAGTAGGTGACTTAACCTATCATTAGAGACCTGTCTGTACCTTGGGTTCTTTTTTTTAGACCCCTTGAAGTAGTATTCTTTGATTTTCAAAGTAATCTTTCTTGGAGTTGACAAGTTAAAAATTATCCTTTTTGAAAAAGTTCACCTTTAGGCTCTTTGATTGCACACTTGGAGAGTTTGAGTACTCTTTTGTCCAAATTCACTTCCATATTTCAATTTCAAAAATATATTTTGGATAAATCATCCTCCTGATCTATAGGTGCTAGGATACTAGAATCCTTTTATTACGCACCACTGTGGCAGTGTTGATTTATTCCTATTGTCAGCTTTCTATCTCACCATATCTCCTTTTGGACAATTGAATATTTTCACTATCCTAGTTTGACATCAACATTTCATAAGGTTAGCCTATCACTAAGGGTCTTTTCTTTCATGTCAGTAACAACAAGATACCAAGTTAGTCAAGGGAAATGACCTCAGGTTGTTTTTGATCAATTACCCTTAGTCAAAACTCGTCAACAGCGAAAGGGAAAGGAACCTATTTTTGATCAATCTCCTAGAAGTGACTCCAAAGTTTTCTTTGACCCTAGTAAGTTGGGTACCTCTCTAGCACTTTCTCAGTCAAATATGGATATGAGTTACACCTTGACCAAACAACAAAAAGAAGCAATGGATCAAACCCTTGATGACATTTACCAATGACATAGGGGTAATATGATGTATGGTGGATCTTCTTATGATAATCAACCTGACTCACCCCCTATCAACTCATGATATCTAGATGCTCACCAAAGAGCTGAACGACATTATGCGCAAGCCCACCAAGATGCACAGTCACCACATGAAGAGCAAAACAATGAATCTAGTGGTGCTCATGTCAACGCAGCGCATACTAATGATTGGTTCAAACATTCAAGACCCAACTCTCCGCTTAGAACAAGTTCAAGATATGCACATCAAAGGCTTAAAATAATTGAATGGGAGAAACAAGCCTTTTTAAATGAACAAGCCACTAAAGAGGAGAAGATTAGACTCTTAGAGGAGGAACAATGATCCTTGTTGGACATAGAGAGAAGAGCCACACAAGAAGAACAAGATAGGCTCCTAGCCCAACAACTTAATGCCCAAATCAATAATAGGGGTACCAAAAGTGGGACCAACTCCCCACCATCTACTCCCTCGGGCACCCCACGTGACAGAAAGTATTCAAGGTCCCCATCAAGATCTCCTAGTCCTAGAGGAAAGACTTTACAACATGCACATTATAGGAGACACACACCTCCTAGATATTCAAGACAACCCTCCCAAGGAGCTCATCATGGCTCTCAACATGGAGGAAGTAGTGCCAATCATGAAGCTCAAGACTTTATGCGAATGCAGCAAGAGCCACTTTTTCAACAATATGTGGAAAAGTATGTTGAGCAAAATAAGGATCAATTCTTAGAAAGCTTGATCAACAAGGGTGCAAGGGTCCCTTATAATTTTGATGTGGATAGGAAGATAAAGAAACAAAGTCCCTCACAAGAGGAGGAAATCAGGCAACTCAAGAAGATGATGGAGAAGATGATGGCTCCTAAAAGTTCCTTCAACCTTGACTCTATCTATCCTAATCCTTTTGATAGGAGTGTAAGCATGATGGATTTTCCTAGGAAGGTTGAGTTCCCCCAATATGACAAATATGATGGTAATGGTGACCCACATGATCATGTGCATCAGTTCTATACCATGAGTTTTGAATTCCACCATGAAGACTCTTATTTGATGAGGTTATTTCCAAGGAGTCTGAAAGGTCAAGCTATGGAGTGGTTTACCAACATTACCCCTCCTGTCAAAACTTTTAAAGAACTGGTTCACTGATTTGTGCAACATTTTGCCTACAACTTATCAAGATCAGTCACCATGCTCGATTTGTGCAATTTGAAACAAAACCAAGGGGAACCCTTTGTTACATTTTTGCAAAGGTGGAGACGGTTGTGCTCTCGGTATTCTAGGATGATTCCTGAACACAAATGAATTGATATCATTGTTAGTAATTTAGTGCTTGAGATGTGGTATGAAGTTCGGAAGATGGTCTTTGATTCATTTGACACCATGGTCGAAAACGCATGTAGAATAGAGGATGTCTTAAAAGAACAAGGCACTTTGACTAAACATAACAATTCCAACAATAGTCAAAATAACAACAACAATCATAAGGATAAAGGAAAGAACTCGCATTGGAATAAAAATAAACAAGTGGTCAATGATGGAGTTGTTGACTCTTCTCAACCAAAGGATCAAGGTGTCCTAGATTTATCTAGTGCAATTCAAGCTATGAAGCTTAACACATCCTCTAACCAACAAGAGCCTAAACAAAGATATCAAGACAAGTCCAAAAAGGAAAGGAGACAATTCTCTAAGCTTGGTGACTCTTATGCGGATGTCTTTAAGACTCTTATTGCTCACAACCTTGCACATCCACAAGATCCAACAAAGTTTTGCATACCAGACATTAAGCCACATTGGTGGAACGAGAAAGCTTACTGTGTATACCACAATGGCATTGGCCATGACATAGAGAATTGTTGGAAGCTTAAGCATCTCATTCAGGATCTTATTGAGAGCAATAAGCTTCAAATTGATGGGTTGACTACTAAGGTAGACCACAAAGCCTTCAAGGAGCCTTTTCCCAAATATGATAAGGGGGAAACCTCTAAACCCAAAGATGGCAAGGCATCAATCAATTATACATACACGTCTGCAGATAATGTGATAAATATGCTTGAAGTTGTGGATAGGAATGTCAATATGATAGAAAGCAGAGATCCTCATGGTCATGATGTTTATTCTCCTCCAAAATTTGATAAAGAACCCGTGATTGTGCTTAGAGGTCCTCACTCTCGAAGGTCATCCCAAACTCTCAACGCAGTCACTAGGAGCCAGAGTCAAGGTCCTGTGGTCATTAGAGGGCCTAATTCCAAACCCAAACAAGTGACATCAAGAATGTCACCAAACCATCAGTCACTCCAGAGATGATCTATAACCTTGTTGATCAGTTACAACGAACACCCACTCAAATCTCTATTTTTGAACTCGTGGAATTGTCTCCAAGACACAAGCGTATTCTTGAGGATGCTTTGCGTGTAGCAAATGTCCCTAATAACATAGATGTTGACCAATTCCAAAACATGGTTAATCACCTTGCTAGCCCACATTACCTTACATTTTTTGAAGAAGACGATAAAGCCTTGAGCCATCTGCACAATCTTGCCCTTCACATTGAGGTCATGATCCATAAAACCCGTGTTAGGCGTGTGTTGATAGAAGGGGGTGCTGGGCTCAACATTTGTTCTTTAAGTCTTTTGAAAAACCTGGGTTATTCAGAGAATGTTATTGATATCAGGAAGAAAATTACCATCAAAGCCTATGATGAGGCTGAGAGAAGTTTCAAAGGGTTAGTTGTCCTTCCAGTCAGAATTGGTCCTATTGAAAAGGACATTTTGTTTCAAATTGTTGATGTTGGTCCTCTAGCATACAATATTTTGCTTGGTAGACCGTGGATTCATGACATGCAAGTGGTGCCATCCACCTACCACCAATGTGTCAAGTTCCCCTACAATGGAGTTGAAGTTTGTATACCCGGGGATAGCACATTGTCTATAAATACAATTTCAGCAGGGACCCATGTTCCTTTAAATAGAGAAGCAGACAATTTTGGTGTCACTCTTGAACAGTGCAAAAGCAAGTTTAAGTCCATAGACCTTGGTATGGGAGATTATCAACTTGACTCCTTTACAAAAATGCCAGTCTTACCCAGGTCCTATGGAAAACCATCAAAAGAGATGCATCCCTCATCTTCAGCCATGACTCTATTTGATACTTTTGTAGAGTCTTTAGTGCCCATCCAGGATGAGAAAGGAGAGGTGGCTGTAAGAGATTGGATATACAAAGAGGAAAAATACCAACATAATGAAAATTTCTCTCCATCTCCTAAAGCTTATGGGATAGGATACACGTTGGTCACAAATATGGGTTACCTAGGTCATGGTCCACTTAGCCACAGATTAGATGCTAGGGCCAAACCTCTTAACCATGCTCTTTTTGGACGTAGGTCTAAGAAGACCGTTGGTGTAGGATTTGAAGATCCCAAAAAGAAGAAAATTATTCCTATCCTTGCTGCGATGGATAGTGATGATGAAACAAGCTATGTTCCTAATTTGCAAAATCAACAAGATAGGTGCGAAGATCGGGTTCCTTCCACCACTCTCCTTTGGGGAGATTCTGACATTTCAGTTACCAACACAACCAATTCAAACATAGAACAAGAAGAGTCCGCTATTGAAGATCATGTTGAGGATCCTATTCAGGAGCACCAATACACAAATGGTATGCGTGAAGGTGTTACCCTTGGTGACATTGAGGCTTCCACCTCTAGACATTGCAAACATACATGGTGTAAACACCCCAATTTGGATTCAGAAACAAATTCTCATGAGTATGAGTGGGAGTCTCTCTCAGACTCTTCTACAATTGACATGGATGTTGATGTTGTCCATACATATAGTGTCCAACCTGTGGTAGCTGACGAGTCTAGTGTAGGATTAGAAGATTGGAATCCACGAGTCGCCTTAGTGGACGATGCTTCGTTTGGAAGGGTAAATCCTGATTCGGGTACCTTAGAGGGATACTTGACGGATCCTAACTTTGCAGTCACTAGAGATGACACCATTCGTATCAACAATATTGAACCCATCATTGACCTACCCCTTGTTAATCCTCACCTAATTGATTGGTCTCAGTGCTATCAAGAGCCTCAGCTCTTAACCTTCCATAATGACTATGAGATAGCATGCTACTTGAATGCCCTTGAGCCTGTAGTCTCTTCCACCACTGAACCTACTACAAGCATGACAAAGCCAGATATCAAGTACCTCAGTCACAAAATTAAAAGAAAAGAAAAAAAGAATAATGGTTTTGATGGTGAAAACTACTATGTGGTGGTGTCAGAACCCAAAAAAGTAAAATGAAAGGATGTATCCGAAGATGAAAACCTCTCTGAGGTGCCTAAGGATGGGGTACTTGATAATCTCCCAAGTTATTTTCAAGACAGGTCATCAGTGCTCATCTAGCCTACACAACCAGTTAACCTGAGTATAGAAGAGGCTCTACAAATTGTACATTTGGCTCAATCTCTATCAACATAAGAAAAAGAGGCATACACCAAGTTCCTACAAAGAAAGAAAATAAATTTTGCTTGGACTTACTCAGACATGCCAAGGTTGGACACTAGTCTTATTATGCATCATTTGTCCATAGCTCCAGGCATCAAACCAGTAAAATAGAAATTGAGGAAAATGCATCCTCACATAGCTCTTCTTGTCAAAGCTGAACTAGAGAAACTCCTCAGTGCAGGATTTATAAGAGCCATAGATTATGCCGAATGGATTTCCAACATTGTCCCAGTTTCAAAACATGATGGATCCATTCGTGTCTGCACAGATTTTAGAGATCTCAATAAATCTTGTCCAAAGGATGATTTTCCACTTCCTAACATAGACATGATAGTGGACATGACTGCGGGCTATGAGATCTATTCTTTAATGGATGGATTTTCTGGTTATAATCGAATTAAGATAGCTCCTGAAGATCAGGAAAAGACAGCATTCACTTGTGCATGGGGAACCTATTGTTGGAATGTCATGTCATTCGGATTAAAGAATGTAGGAGCTACTTACCAAAGAGCTATGACAACTATATTCCATGACATGATGCATAAGAACATGGAAGACTACGTGGATGACACCCTAGCAAAGTCCAAAAAAAGGAATACACACCTCGAAGATCTAGAAGTCATTTTAGATTGTATGGAATAGTTTCAGTTGAGATTGAATCCCAAAAAGTGCGCATTTGGAGTCACCTCCGGTAAACTTCTAGGATTCATAATTTTAGCCAAAGGAATAGAGGTGGATCTCGAAAAGGTTCAAGCAATATTGGATATGCTGCCTCCCAAAAACATCAGCCAAATGAGGAGTCTTCAGGGATGCCTTCAATCTATCAGGAGGTTTATTTCACAATTAGTAGATAGAGCTCAACCCTTCAATAAGACATTGCATAAAGGGGTTAAATGTGTCTGGAGTGAGGATTGTCAAAAAAGCATGGATCAAATCAAATATTACTTGGCCAATCCTCCAATCTTAATGCCTCCTATCCTAGGAAAGCTGCTCATATTGTATGTTTCAGCAATGGAATCTTCCCTAGGGGCATTATTGGCTCAACTTGATGATACTGGAAAAGAATGAGCTATCTATTACATCAGCCAAACACTTGTCTCCTATGAGGTCAATTATACTAACATTGAAAAGTCTTGTCTTGTTGTGGTGTTTTCTTCCCAAAAGTTGTGACATTACATGCTTGCACATACAATACACCTGATAGCCAAAATTGATCCTCTTAAGTATTTTCTCAGCAAGGCTGCTCTCATGGGTAGATTTTCTAAATGGATGATGATTCAATCTGAATTTGACATTGAGTATGTTGAGCATAAGGCCATAAAAGGATAAGCTATCGCTAATCAACTGGCTGATTTTCCCATTCAAGACCGTATGCCCATTCAAGTTGAATTTCCAGATGAGCACATAATGTACCTTACTAAAAGAACATGGAAGATGTTCTTTGATGGCTCTTTCATGCATAATGGTTCAGGAGTTGGAGTGTTGTTTGTCTCTCCTCATGGGTGTACTATTCGTAAATCCTACAAACTTTTGTTCCCATGCACAAACAACATTGCTGAATATGAGGCCTTGACAAATGGATTGAAAATGGCCATAGAATGGGGAATTACAGAGATACACATTTATGGGGAATCACAATTGATAATCAACCAAGTTAATGGAGAATATCAAACAAAGGATGACAAACTGATACCCTATAAAAATATGGTTGATTCATTGCGCCGATATTTCACTTTTGTTACATTTCAACAAATCCCTCGAGCAGAGAATAAAGTAGCGAATGCTATGGCTACATTGGTTTCCATGCTTTAGCTAGAACAACATGAATCTCGATATGAATTCCTGGTGGAAGAGCTACGTTACCCCATTTTTTACTCCTCAAAGAGCCATGTCATTTGTACCTTGGTTAGTCATGAGTCATCCCGTTATGGTGCCATTTACTCATATCTCCATGATGGCATCATCCCTGAAACATTCAACCATTCTGAAAGAAGAAACCTTGTCCGTAACACCTCTCGCCATACCCTTATCTCTGGTGATCTGTATAGGAGGGGTTTAGATGGGACACTTCTTAGGTGCTTAGAAAAGGATGAGTCTGACCAAGCGTTAGCTGACATTCACAAGGGCATTTGTGGAGGACATTCTAATGGTCTTGCCATGGCCCGAAGGTTGCTTAGGGTGGGGTATTATTGGCCCACAATGTAGATGGATGCTATAGCTTTTGCCAAATCATGTGAAAAGTGTCAGAAACATGGAAACCTGATTCATGCTCTAGGTAGGGAGCTTATTCCTTCTATTTCTCATTGGCCATTTCAGCGTTGGGCCTTTGACCTTGTTGGGCAGATTCATCCCAACTCATCAGGTGGACATAAGTTCATTATTACTACTACTGACTACTTTACCAAATGGGTAGAAGCCATTCCACTGTCTGTTGCTTCAGGAAAGACAATTTCTTTGTTCATCTTGAATCACATCATTTGTCAGTTTGGGATACCTTCGGAGATAATCACTGACAATGGAGGTCAATTTAAAAACAAGGACCTTACACACGTCTACAAGAAATTCAAGATAAAATAGCATTGGTCCTCCATTTACTTCCCACAAGGAAATGGACAAGCAGAAGCTTCAAATAAAACCATTCTCAAGATTCTCCATAGAACAGTTCACAAGAATGGTCGAGACTGGCACCTACAGATCAATCCAACCTTATGGGCTTACAGAACAAGTATACATACTCCCACAGGGGCTACTCCTTTTTCCCTCACTTATGGTGTTGAAGCAGTATTACCTTTAGAAGTTGAGATTCCTTCACTTAGAGTCTCTTTCAAAGGTTTGATTACAGATGAAGATTATCATGCTATGAGATTACAACAATTGGAACTTCTTGATGAGAAACACAAAGCATCCTTTGATCACATGAGAGTTTACCAAAAGCATATGTCCAAAGCATTTAACAAGAAGGTTCACCCTAGAGAATTCCAATGGGCCCTTGGTCTTCTGGTGAAGTTGAATGGCTCACAACGAGCCCACCAGGGATCAAGTCTTGCCGAGTGCAAGGCTCCAACATCATAAGGGATGAAGCTGGGATGGTGCCCCACAGTGGGTGCCAAAAATGTACACACAAAATAGTGCACTTATATGAATCATTACAATCAAGAACACTCAAGAATGAGGTCTCAAAAATTGATCCATACCTCTCTATGTATGGATTTGCAAGATTTAAAATTGCTCTCAGCTAGTGCTAATAGGCTAATGACCTTGCTAGTCAACCACACAACGAGAGATTCAAATGAAGACAAGGGCAAGAATGTCAATATCCCCAAGAATCAAATGAAATGCAATGCAATGCAAGATAATATATGAGAATGAAAGATGCAAGCTAGTCTATAGAAAAGGAAAGTACAAGTTATTACCAAGCCTTCCTATTAAGCTATGTGGAGTAATCTAAAGCATAAAATGAAATCTAAACTATGAAAGCATAAACATGAATCTACTATGCAAGAATGAAAGCTAAGTTATGAAGCAATGAAGAAATCTAAGATGTGATACAACAATGATCTCCAAAAAGCTCCAAAGTCTTCAAGAATTCCTGCAGCATAAAGTTAGCATAAAAAGATTGACCTAGAATGAAGAAGAGAGTTCTCCTTTTATAAGAAATGAGAAGGAATGGGCTATGGAGATTAAGAGGCAAAAGATTTAATCAAGGGTGGATCTTGAAAGAGGAGCAATCCATGTGCACAAGATTCCTTCAATGAGAAAATAAGAGTTGACTTTTGTGTCCATATGAGACAAAAAGTGCTTTTTCTCTTTTTATAAAATAAGAATAATGCTTTATTTGTGCAACTTAGGCTAAGAGGAAAGTGGGGGCTTTTTATCTAATAAAAGGGGAGGAAATATTCTTTTTAATCAAATAAAGACTTAGAATAAAATGGTTAGCCCAAGGAATAATCGAATAAATGATAAAATAGGATTTGATCAAGGAAATTGATATTGAGCTGAAAATGCTGATTTTTGAAAATATTGATTTAGGGATTTGATAAATTGCTGAATGGGGGCCCAAAGTCTAGGTGACCATTTTAGAGTGCATACAGTATGGAGTCTGTGGCTCCTGTTTGGTCAACTGGTTTTGTGGCTGCCTCTGTTGGTAGCCAAGATTGCTCTAGCTCAACTGATGATACTCTAATTTGGCAGGTTGAGGTGGTTAGAGTTGAAGAGGGTTGGATCGTTGTCAAAGGGAAAAAACTTAAGAAGGCATCCTCTTTGTTTGATATGACTCTTCTTTCCCATCAGAAGGGTGCTCCAGGAAAATTTTAGTGTTGGATTTCTTTTTAGTTTTGGGTTGCATGACGGTTGTTTCATGCTTGAATCATCCAGGTTGTGGGAGCCTGTTGTAAAACCCTCTCTTTGGTCTTGACCCATTTCGTTTAGTGGGTTGTTGTTGAATATCTTTAGTGACCTTAATGTACAAGGTTTCGGGGCCCCTTCAAAACCTACTTTTACCTTTATCAAAAACTATAAATAACAAATTGAAATTTCTATCTGTACAATTTATTCATTAAAAGAACTAATGCAATTTAATCATTAAAATAAATTGTGAGAAAAGTCAAATCTTGATTGGCTTTGAGGCTGGAACTAATAAGGGAGCATACCCTTGTTTCTCATGTTTAATTATTTGTATCTCACACTGGAAGTCTCGCAACATCTCACAAAGATTTAGTGCTATGTCCTCTTGAAAAGGTTGAGAAGGGGGCCAAATAGGGGAAACACGATAATTCCAATTTATGTCTGACCAAATCAGACATGCACCTTACCAAGTGCACTTGCTAGGTTGAGAAGGGGGGAAAATAGGGGAAACATGATAATTCCAATTTATGTCTGACCAAATCAGACATGCACTTGCTAGCTTCATAAAAGCTAGAGGAAACCAAATAGTGCACAATTTTGGTGACAATTTCTAGTTTAGTCCTATTGGGCATGCTAAAAAATATTGTTGATCCCTAAGACGCTCAAGCCTAAATAAGGGCGGTTGGGAAGTTTCACAAGAGTGGGACAAATGACACCCTATAAAATGACCTCTAGGATTTTAGAAGTTGACTCTTCATAATTGGGGTTAGAAAGAAAAGAGAGAGAAACCCTTCACAAGAAAACTAAGCTAAGGGAGGTGATTCGACATGAAAAATATTTTATGACATATATATGAATGTTTAAGATGGCATTCATAGAAATTTGATCCTTCCTAGTCAGAGACTCAAACCCTCAAGAATTGGACATGATGTACCATAGACCCTTAATTGTTGATTGAGAGAACAAAACACAAAGTCTACATGACATATAATTTAATATTTAGATCTTAGTCTTGGGAAGTATCTACAGGGATTTGAATAAAGGCACAAGTCTCCCAAGGGTTGCACAATCCTCTATACCAAAAGACAAAATACAAGATATAATTTATGAATAAAATTCGAATAAGTGGCACCAAGAATGGGTTCTTGCTTCTAGATAGAAATAACTCCTAAAGAGTTAAATGAGAGAACAATAACCCCCAAAGATTATCCCCTTAAGAAGCAAGATATAGATGATACTATTCATTTTCTGTGTTGGATACATTGTGAGGAGAAATAACCATTCATGATCACAAGTTTATCAAAACAAACAAAAAATAATTGTACCCACATAAGTAACCTGGATCAAGTGCAAAAGAATTCAACACATACCATTTTGGTTAATAAAATAAGAAATGCTAAAGAAGCACAATCTTTGTATTTCATTGAAAGAAAACATGTTAGGACTAGAAAATGAGCCCCATAATACAAACACTATGACATACATCTCAAAGTGAAACCATGGTGTAAATAAGAATGAAACACAGAGTGCTATAAATTTTATAGTTGTTTTTCTAAAAAGTCCTACAAAATCAGAAATCAAAGAGTGATTTGTAAAACTAGAATCTTAGTGGAACCCCTAATACTATGCAAGCCTTGAGGTTTTATAGATCCAACCCTCATACCTTTTTGAATCAAATCCTAATTTGTTCATCATTTTTTTGGTTACAACCATTGGCATGCCAAAAATTTTAGCAAGATTTCCTTTTCATTGTCAACATGGGGCCCAACTATTCCTCTTCTATGGTTGAAACTGGCATACCTACCACCTATATGCATGAGGTAATCATCTTGGAGATTCACTACAATCTCACCATGATTTTCTTGTTTGGTGATCAAACCTTCCTTGACATATGTCGATAAATGTCATTCCTTGTGAACGTCCCATGATATGAACGTAAACCTACTACGTGTCATGTCGATGGGCATCAGGGATGAGGATCTTGAAGCGAAGGTGATAGGAGTTGTGTTGTGTCGATTATATAAGATTGTGGAATCTACTATAATCTTATATTATAAAACATCAAAGAAATTATCAGTTGTCTTTGGATGACTCGCTAGTGTCTATAGTTGCTTATGACTCACTACAATTAATATAATTCAGTGTAGTAAATAGGAACTAGGAATAAGAAGCCAAAGAAATGAATCCAAAAAAGAATTCTCAAAAGGATGTAAAGAGTCAAGAATCAAGTCAATTTAAATTGAGACTAGAACAAAAAGAGTAAAATATTATTTAAATTTTTAATTGTATATATATATGAATTCACATCTAGCATTTATTGCACAATTATATAGAATGATGAAGTAAAAACTTAGTGGATCTTGTGTTATTATAAAATTCGCAATATAAATGTTAGGTGATTTATAGCATGGTTCAAAGCATATGTTGTAATCTTAAGGTGATTATAACTCTACACTTAGGATGATGTTCTAATGTTAGTGGTGAAATTGGTCTAGATAACTAGTGAATCTTTAATTTTATTGACCAATATGTTAGTAAATTAAAACATTCATCCTAAATTTCAAGTGATTTCCCCTTAAAAACTTGTAGTTGACTATGAAAAAATGTTACTCATAAATGAATTGGTATCAACTTAACATGCACTTGATTGATAAATCCTAAAATCCAAATTGGGCCCCAAACTATTTTATGATACTCACTAAAATCAAATTGATTTATATGAACTATTGATGAATTGGAAAAGATTCATTGTGCTAAAAACATAAATGGATTATATCAATCCCATAAGTTGTCCCATTTGTGTCATTGTTTTACAAATCTTCTCCTCTATTCAAGTAACGAGATCATATGTTTGCAGCTCACTCAAGTATTATAATCATTAGTTTGCTTCAAGTGCATATTTATTTGTGGGGAGCATGCACCATACTTGTTCTCATTCAATGCACAATTACTCTACCAATAAATTGTTCCTTCTAAATTACTAGATTAATATTATATGAGATCTTTGATACTAGCTCTTTGACTCAGTAATCATATCTACATGACTCATTAGTTGATTATTTGGCAGCCTTGAGTGCAACAATACTTTTGTGATTCTTTTTTTAATATTCAAGTTTATCAAGGATCTTTTCTCAAGATCCACAAATTATCCTTCATTCCATCAAGATCATATCTCAAGTAGTGGTCTTGTGTCTAACCATTTGATATGACAATGAATAATTGCAACTTTTTGAGCATTATTGGTGATATTTTTCATGCATTAGGCTATCTCACATGCCTTCCAATATCATGCAACATCTTCATCACCATTAAATGGGTTGGTAGTTGTAGGTATGAGCTTTAATAGATCACAACTAGGTTTTGTATGCTACCTCTTTGTGTCATCCTAGCCAATGGTGCTTACTCTATTTAACATATGCACTAGATACATATAAATTTTATTAATATTTTGAAACATTTTATCAAAAATTTATCTAATACATGCAATTTTCATTAGCCAACTTCCTAGCTTGAATATCCAAGATGCAATTAATATTGTTAAGAATAAGTTGTCTCGGTCTTTAATTTCCTAGCATTGATTATTTAATTATTAATGTTGATATTATGCTAATAATGTGTCTTTGTAATTAATTTATGTGCACTGGATGATGTCATTTATGGGAGGGGCAACTTAAGTTTTCTACATACATGTCAAGTTGCTTGGGTGACATAGCACCTATTTTTGAAAATGTAGATATCCCACTTTGTACAACTTGGCTAGAATCATAGTTGATTGCTAACTCATGTTTGATTTTTTTTTATTAAAACCAAAATCAAAATAATGGTGTTGTCCCACACACAACCACAACCCATAGGCGTGAATAGAGATCAACAATAAACTAACAATAAGGTGTTGGTAATTACAAGGAAAGACCATAAATGATACACTAGCAGAAAAGCTAGTAGCCCACCTCAAGAGTGGGTAGTGTTGGTGACCAAAAATGATGGATCACTTTTGGCCAACTGATAGGTACACACTAATACCTCTGCAATTCTGACTTAATCAAGCCAAGGCTAGTAGGCTTAAATTCACTTTAAACTATCAAATTTTCTATGTTGCACAACTGCGTAAATAAATAAACAAAGTTCCTCCCAAGGTGGTGAATGATCCTTGGAGGAAATTAAGAAACAAATCCTCTAATAATCTCTACTCTATAAATCTTGACTAAAGTGGATTAAACTAAGGACTCAAAAGTAATGTTTTTAAAATAATGATTATATAATCTACAAACCACAAAGTATGAACCAAATGACAATTTCCAAATAATAGTTAGATCAGTGCCTTCTAAATACTTGGGCTATAGAGTCATAAAACTTTCAATCCTACGTACAATCAAAGATGGTTTAAGAGAACTTACTCCTTTAAAGTAAGACTATCATCCTACAAGCTTTCGCTTGATCCACAATTCAAAACAATTCACACAACTAATCCTATTGATTTTAACCCAAATTAAGAGGCCGACAGGAACAATGG
This sequence comes from Chamaecyparis obtusa, assembly GCA_027943335.1. Classification (NCBI taxonomy): domain Eukaryota; kingdom Viridiplantae; phylum Streptophyta; class Pinopsida; order Cupressales; family Cupressaceae; genus Chamaecyparis; species Chamaecyparis obtusa. The sequence goes on from BSBK01006554.1 coordinate 987,773, forward strand.
TAGGTTTACAGACCATACAATTGCTATTCAAATTGCATAAATTAACTTTGAACTATAAAAATTAGGGAATAGAACACAGTAGAACACCTTGGTACATAGAGTATCTGAAAGACTAATTGAAAACATATAACTTATAACCACAAATAAAAAAGAAGAGCACTTATCTTTATTAATGTTGAAAAAATAGTACATTAGAGTTCATATTGCAGTTGTGATCAAATTCTATTCTATCTAAATATATCTTGTATTGTATTTTCCCTACATTTTACATTATGTATATATATATATATATATATATATATATATATATATATATATATATATATATATATATATATATATATATATATATATATATATATATATATATATATATATCTGTGTGTGTGTGTGTGTGTGTGTGTGTGTGTGTGTGTGTGTGTGTGTGTGTTTGAGTGGCTTTCACACCTCTTTAGGGTGCAAAGACACAACCTTATTACAAATTATTTGGGAAAAATAATAAACTAACTAAAAAATAACTACCTAACTTTTGGATTTGGGTCTGGTAGAAAAACCAAAACACCTTCTGGAAAGCTAAGATTTTTACTAGAAATAGGAAATTTGATTTCCTAAACTGGGTCTTTTTTAGATTTTTAAAATTCGACCATCTTTAGCCTATGTCGGCATCATCTTTGCAGTAGGTTGAAATTTCAACATTTTCTGAAGGCTTTGATCATAGAATTTTGATTGTTCTTGTCATAGAGATTCCTTCCTTCATCTCTCAACTTTTTAATTGAAAATTAAAATAATTTTTTCATCCCATTTTATGTACTCCATCAATAATTATTGGGCATGGATTTTAAGAGGCCATCTTTTAGGGTTTTATCACTATATAGGACTCCAAATTTTGCCCAAAATTTAGAGCTCCAATAGGTAGAAAGCTCACATGCGGCATGGGGAGGAGAATGAGAGGTTAAAGAAATGTTTTTCCTATGTCATTGGACAATTTTTCAAGCAATACTATCACTAGGATCCCCACCACAAGGGGGAGAAAGTGGTAAAACTCTATTTGAAAAACTGTCAGCACAAAGGAAAGAGTGCTATGGAAGTTGTACATTGTCAGCCAAAAATTGGAGTAGAGGAGCACCAGAAAAAGATAGGTCCACATAGCCAAAGGTGGTCACACTAACAACAACAGAAGTGGGATCCATATAGACTATAGAGGTCAAATTTGCAATAAGATCTTCATCCAAAGGGGATTCATCATTATCTTGTGGTGCATTGTCAAAAGAAGAATCAAAAGCCAAGATAGTATAATGTTCATCATTCATGTCCTTCCACCAAGTGGCAATGCCTTTACACCTCAAAAGAGAACAATATGAAGTCATATGACCAATAGAAAAGCATTTACAACATTGAAGGGGGAGGCCCTCATAATCTAGTGATAGAGTCCATGGCCTTTCCCCGACCATGAGAACCACATCTCCCAAAAGGGGTAAGGAGATGTCAATGTCAACCAAAATGTGAGCGAAAGTAGAGAAGCTCATAGTAGTTGTATCCTCATCCACCTTTAAGAAATAGACAATAGAGTTGTTGGTGGCCTCAAAACAAGAATTCTCCCAAAAATGAAGGGGAAGATTGAGGATACAAACCCACACTATACACACACTAAGTGGTTCAATAAGAGGATTATAGGAGACTATTCATGCTTTGGCTGAGAGAGAAAGAGTGACCACCAAACTCATAGCTTTCTCTACACCAAATCATGATCTTCAGAAGAAGAAAAAACATCAATATAAAACTCCTTTACACAAGGGAAAAGATCAATGTTAACCAAAGATAAGGATCTCCAAGAATTCCTCAACCAATGATGAAGATCTAGAAGAGAAGACTCAAAACCAACAAATCTACAAACCAACCTACAATGTTGGTGGAAATCCACATTATCCACCACATCTAGGCCAAACACCACCACAGAGGATGTCTTGGCATAGGCAAGAGGTTGAGATTTCTTCTTTGAAAGAACAAAAATAGTAGATTTGGCTACACAAGTAAATCTTTGTCCACCAGTAATAGAGAAAGGCTTTGGGAGGTGATCCCCTCATTCATCACCTTAGTAGACCCAGTATCGAATATCTAAAAAGAGTGCCCATTGAACATGAGTCCAAAAAAGACCCTTCCACCAACAATGCTAGTAAGATCAACAACCCCCAAAAGGGTGGAGTAGAACTTGGCACTCCCACAAAAGGCCCAAACTCAGAGAACATTAAGAAAAGGGATCTAAGCGGGAGCCTGAGATGACAACAATTGTTATCAAAGGTCCCTATTGCAAACCAAAGTCTTACAAGCCATCCAACAAAACACCATGGGTGGATACATCAGACCTCATCATAGGTAGTGCAGAATCGAAGTCATTATCAACACACTGGAGGTAGACATAATGTGAGTGGACGTAGATTTTTTGTTACTATTGGTCAATTCTATTTTTTATGAGGAAACAAGTTTGAAAGTTTCTATTATAGGTGGAGTTTTTCATAAAGGTAGTTTCTATTTCATGTTGATTTTGCATGGAATGTGGGCACCTTTGGAGGTGTACTAACTTTTTAGGTGTCAATTTGGTAATAATTAATAATTGGTGGTTGCACATTTGCATGTGTTGACAATTGGAAAGTTACTAGTTTGCATGTTTAAGGTTGTTGGCACCTTCCATGTTGATTCTTCATGCTTGGGCATTGGATTTGGAAAATTCTAATTTATGAGTTGTAAGCTTTACAAATACAAGAGTTTGTTTGAGGAGTTGTGAGGAGGGTTTCTCATTGTAGGGGTTATGTTGTTGGATTCCTCTAGAGAAGAGTAAGATGCAAATTTGTGTGTTAAGGTTGTGATCTTGCAAGTGTATTGTAACTTGTTTGTTGTAGATAAATACATTGGTTCAATGCTTTGGAGTGGGGTTTTTTCACTAAAAAGGGTTTCCCCCATGTATGTTGGCAATGGTTCTCTTTTATCTTGTTCTTCTTCTTTCGTACTTTGAAGTGTTGAATTTACATGTTGACATGTTGCTAAATTTTTCTTAGCTCTACAAGTTTCATTACCTTTCCTCCAATTGTTCATATAATAGGAAATCAACTATGCTTGTTTATGCTTTAAGGCATAGTAGTATGTACTTGTATCAAGTTGTTAAGCATTTAATTTGAAGAAATGTAGGATACTAAATGTGCATATTGATTCTCAGAGGTCATGATTAGATGTTATCTTTCCCCTTTCTAATATATTTGTATATGTCCTCGATATCACTCAAAAAAATCCTCCTTATATGAACTTTGCAAGGTGGCGGTCTTGGGATGTAATGTAATTGATCACCATCATACTATACATAGTTTACTTCAATACTCATCAAATTAGTTTCCCACATAGTCATCCCATCCTAGATATTGCCTATCATAAGTCATACACAATCAACCCAAACATTCTCAACTAACACCACATAATTTCCACTTTCCATGTCTCTACGTCTAGATCACTCCTATATAGAATGTGTATTACTAGATCCTCCTACTTCAAACATAGCAAATGCAACCTCATGTCAGTAATCATACCTTTCTCTATGGTTCAACCTCATGATATTGGCCTTCATCTTATTTTTTTCACCACAATAATTCATGGAACAATTTCTTCCACCACAATATAACCAACTGCATGGTAGAGGACTACTCCATGTTGAAGGTCTCAACTAGTAACATCTTGCACAAAGATACTTGTTTCATTTGATTGCATCAAATAAGTGTCAATCTACGTAATGTTTTCTTGACTAAAGTGTACATAGATATTTAAAATAATAATAATAATATAGCTACTAGTCAAAGCTATGATAAAAATGTGAAATTGTGTGTAAATTAGATCTATGTTGTCAGGTAGCATCCTTTAGTGTTTATCATATCACATCTTGGTGCTTGACCCTATGCTAGAGCCATTTTTAGATCTAACAACAAATTTGTTGAGTAGCTCAACCCAAAATCTCATAAAATGGATCAAATAACACCTACTTGTATCATGATTAGATACAATCTAATTGAGTTGAAATGGCTCCCGCTCATGCTCACGCGCTCGCTCCCGCTCTTGCTCCTATTTGAAATGCATATGTTCCCATTGATCGACCTGCAGCCGCTCCCATTCCCACTTGCATGACTCCTCTTTTGGTGACTTGAGGTGCTATTTATGGCTTGGACACTCTGTCGTCCCCTATTTATGTGCTAAATGGCCCTGAATCTGGGCTTTCTCAAATGAGTGGGATTCAGAGTGTGTCTCAACTTTCACATTCCTCTGTTGATGTTCCACAAGTGTTGTCGGCATCTTCTATTAAGGGGATTTTTGGGTCTATGATCTCTTATGCAGATGTGGTTGCTTTTGAAGTGGGTAGCTATGGAGCTCCCTTTGTTGGGAGAGGGAGCTTTTGGTCCATTCCTTCTGTGATGCATGTCTCTGTAAGTGATCCCATTGTGGTTAATCTTGAATCAGATATAGTTGATGAGATATTTAAAACTGTGGAGGACTTTTCCTCTAATGTTGCAATCTTTAGATTTAGGGGTTTTTGGCCTTCTCTTTCAAATTTGCATGCTTGGATTTCCAAACATTGGGAACCCATCTTAATTGATATTGTTCAGATATACCCTATGGCAAAGGTTTTTTTATTGCAAAGTTTGGAAATGCTGAAGATAGGAAAACTATTTTGTGTGATAGTTGTTTCTCTTGGGAGGAGTGTTTCCCCCTGATGGCCAAACCCTGGCATTAGGGGTTTGATCATCTTTCTAAGTCCTTTAATAAAATACCCTTATGGGTGAGACTACCGAATCTTCCCCTTCATCTTTGGCTGAATTTTGTTTTGGAATCTATGAGGGAGGCTATTGGGGATTTCCAGATGGTTGATTCAGATTCCTCTAATGTTTTTGAGATGACATATGCTCGTATTCTTGTGGAGGTTGATGTTTCTAAGGGTCTCCGTGAGAAGATAACTTTGGCTTCTTCTAAGGGCTCTTGGACCCAGAATCTAGATTATGAGGGTATTATGTTCAGATGCAGGAAATGCCACAAGACTGGTCATCTTGTTGCACGGTGCTTATCTGATAAGGTTAAATCGAAGAAATCACCTTCTTGGTGGTTGGGTGCTTTTGACCACCATTATATGGTTCATAAAGTTTCTAAGCATGGGGGTTTGGCTACTTTCCCTTCTTAGACTGATCAAACTGTGGCTGGTGCTAATGATGTTGTCTCTGATGCGGTTTTGGTTCTGACTGCTGATGTTATCCCTTTAGGTGTTGTTGCTTCTATTCCTGACCAGATCATTGATGTTGTCTTTAGATCAACTGTCTTGTCTGCAGGTGCCATGGGTATTGTTGTCCATGATTCTTCTGTGAGGGTTTTGGGGATTGGTAGTGGTGCTATCCTTGTCCCTTTTGTGGATGGTGATGTGACCTACCCTTTAGTGGGCTCTTTTGGTTTATCTTTGGATTGGCAGAAAGTTGTTGAGAAGGTGGAGGATGGATGGACAACAGTTAAAGGAAAGAAAGTTAAATTTTTCAAACCTTCTTTTGATATGTATTTGTGTTCACATAAGGATGGGCCAAAATGTAAAATCTTGAATGCCCTTTGTTGTGGTTAGCTGGGCTAGTTTTTGTTCCACTTGGTGGGAACTATGGTTAGTTCCTTTGGTTTGTTAGGTAGTGCATCACAGTTGTTTTATGGTCTTTCTTTGCCCGATCTTTCGATGCTTTTTTATAAGGTTGCGGGTCCTTTCAAAACCTTTTTTTACTTAATCAAAACACCTACTTGTATCATTACTAGATCATTGTCCCTACAAAGATTTCATGGAAAATGATATCTTCTATTTGTGAACCATTTATCACCCACTAAGGCATTTCTAAATCAAAATAAACAAATTACTAGAAGGTCTTGGAAAAGGAACAAAATGTTAGCCATTTCACATATGGCACTTGCTAGACTATTGCTAAACACTTAGGATATCTTGCACACTAGCGGTCAATTCCTAATCTCACTCAAAACATGTAGCTAAAGCTCATAAAGCCTCTTTATAACCCATACTTCATATGTACACAAAATACATTTAAGACTTAAATCCAACAAGGCTTCACTACATCCATTTATTACTATCTCGTTGATCATAGTCATGTGGCTAATAGGTGTTTCCCCTAATATGACTAATCCCTCACTGAGCATAAAAATACTTGGTTAACTCCTCTTCATAATGTATGTATTATCAATTTACTAAAGCAACTTGAGTGTTGTCTATATCATGCACACTCTAATTAATACAATTGTGTTGAACAAATGTGCATGTTTGTAATCATAAGTTCACTTGTACATTGGTTGTGCACTCATACATCATTCAAAATTACAAAATATGCATCTTGTAAACTAGTTACTATATTTTAGACACTAATCAAAGTGAACATAGACATGCAATTTTCACCATTTAAAGTGGATATACTCTTGATATGCTAGCATGTTATTAAATGTATATTAGATAAGGGAGAGCAAAAATACAATGAGAAAAATCTTGTTTGAATATGCCTAAAAATAAAATTGTAATGTAAATTTTTTATATCAAATTGACTCTACATTAATTGGTTAATAAGTAGATAATACTTCTCAAAGCTTCAAGTGTTTCTAATTTTCAAGAGAACAATATTAGATTTTTCTCTTGGACCATTTTAGCACAATTATGGATTAGATGAATATTGCAAGGGAGCACGTGAATGGAGGATCAAATAAGAAAAATGAAGTGTCATAAATCATAGGCCTAAAAAGTTAAGTCCTAATCACTAGCTAACTTCAATCAATAAAAATAATGGGTTCAATCTAGTCCACAACTTAGGAATTCTTGAGAAAAAATATTTTTTTTCTCTTTACAAATGAGAAAAATAGTTAAATGCAACTCATATAAAAAGTTACAACAACTCATAGGAATGTTAAAAGAACTACAAGTGGTGCAAGTAATAAAAAAATAAGTAATACAAGCAATAAAAAAAATTCAATTCAACAAAACAATGGCTCAAAATGAGACATTCTTCTTTATGGTGTTAGGCTTTGAAATCTTTGTTAATTAGCATCATCTAACTCTGCTTTCTTTGGAATACTTAATGGTCATCAGTAAGGATTTAAGTAGTCAATAGATCACAATATTTGCAAGATGAAAATGTATTGTGTGGTTAAAATGTGTAAATCTTCACTATTGATAGTTATGTTATAAATTATTAAGAGTAATCCTCTAGACCTATTACACTAAATCGCTTAAGTTGCTTAAACATTGATGGTACATTAGATTTTAAAACAATTTAAGATTATTTTCCCTTTAACATAGGTATAACTTTTGTATAAACTTAATATCTTAACTTAGTGAGGTACTAGTATTGATTCTAGAATTTGGAATTGTACACAGAGACATTGGCTCATACCAAATCTTTTAAAGGTCCAATAGCCCCATGTATTCCAAATTCAAGTATGTGTAATTGGTCCATATTTCTATTGCTCTTCACCGTCATAGTAATTAGGTGTAATATTACTACCCTCATACACTTCATTTTGTTTGATTAAATGTGATTTCTTAAGCTCATTTGAAACTGTGAAAAATTTGAATTTGTGTGATTATTTAGTAGGTGAGTGTGTTCTACAACTACTATTGTGATAGCGTCCATATAGGTTTTTTAGGGTCTCCTTAGTGCTATCATACTATTGGCCTCCGCCAATCTCGTCATACTACATTAATTGCAAGATTTACCAGCCATTTTAATGGCTTCAACCACATTAGGCTCAACAATTTCTATTGATGCCGAAGTGTTGCCTACATGTGTTCATGGCTCCGTCGAGCAAGCGTCCCAAGAAATTTGTCCCCAAGTTATTTCACGAGGTAAGTCATCTCCCACTCCGAATTTTGTTTTGCCACTACCGGATTTTGACAAAGCTTGTGAATGGCTGAAAAAATACACTTTAATTGGTTACTTTGTGGGTAGAGTCTCCTATGAAAGTGTGCTTAAAGACTGGGTTTCCAAATCTTGGTTCCCTTATGGGGTTGCCTAGATGGTGTACAAAATCTCACCAAAGGATTTTTTTGTTCCGCTTTGGGAATCCTTAACATGTTGAAGGAGTTCTCAACCATGCCCCCTCGTTTGTTCATACTTCTCTCCTTATTTTTCAACCTCAGTCGTGATACTTTTCTCTCTCTGACGATAAAAAATTAAGGTACCCATTTGGGTGGAATTTCTTGGTTTCCCTTTGCCTTGTTGGCCTTTTCTGCAAAATATTGCTCAAACCCTAGGTAGGGTGGTATGCATGGAGCCTAAACGTTTCTATCATGCTCACCCTCAAAAGAGGGTTTGTATAGAGCTCAACCTTGTCCAGGACCTTAGAGAGTCAATATATATTCAGATTGGCGGGTAATGCCTTACCCAAAAAGTTATGTATTTGAATTTACCAAACACTTTCTTTCGTTGTCACTCTGCGGACCATGAGATTAAGGGATGCCCCTTGGCTATCAACAAGCCCAAGCCTCCTCCTAAGGAGCCATTTGTTTCACAAGGATCAAAGGCTTCCAAAGATAATGTCGCTTGGACAATTGTGGTTCGTAAGGGTAAACGACTTGCAATTCCCACCTTGCCTATTGAAGATCTTAGGAAGGTTGTTTTCTCCATGGCAAATGATAAATCCCCCGATTGTGATGGTTACCCATGTGAATTTTATAAATCCCTATGGGGTTGTGTTGGGTTAGACCTACACAATGTTTATTTAGAAGCTTTTCATTCTGGCACTTTGGGCCCAAATATTATTAAAGGGAACGTAAAATTCATACGTAAAGTAGGTGATCCTAACGATAGTTGTAATTGGTGTTGGATCACCTTGCTCAATGTTTCTTATAAAATTATTGCAAAGACTCTGGCTTTGAAAATCTGCCACCTTCTTCCCCAGATTGTCTGTCTAGAGCAAACTAGATTTATTCAATCCAGATTTATCCTTGATAACATAATTGGTGTTTGTGAAGGTATGGAATGTGCTCATCACTCTGGTCAGTGAACTATTTTTTAAAAATTTGATTTTACCAAAACATATGACCGAATTGAATGGCCTTTTATTTTTTGCAATGATATTTGCACTTGGCTTTGGTCCTCAATTTGTGGCTTCAGTTAAAATGTTTTTTTTCTGATGTCAATGCATGTATTACTACCATTAATGGCTCTCGATCTACCACATTTGAATCGCATAGATGCATTCGTCAAGGCTGCCCTCTAGCCTCGACTTTGTATGTTCTAGTTGTTGAAGGCTATGGTTATTTGCTTGCTTCTATTGTTTCTGCTGGCAGAGTCCATGACATTTCCTTGCCTAATTCCACTTCTCAGCTAGTCAATGGTTATTTTGCTGATGATTCTGTTTAAACTCTTATAGAAGATGAGGCAAATGTTCAGCAAGCACTCAAATGTCTTGAGACTTTTTGCTTGGCTTCTGGTTCGGCTATTCAATGGCATAAGACCCTCTGTTACCGTCAGTCTTTCCTACCCCCACCTTAATGGCTATTACAGTATGATTGGAAGTGGATTCAACATGGCCAAGTATTCCATTTCTTGGGAATTCCTTTTGCCTTTCATGGATTAGCTATAGAACTCTAGAATGTGGTTCTGTCCAAAATTGAATCCAAGATGGCTTTTTGGATAACCAAGCCTCTTTCTTTGACTAAGAAATTTCAAATTTTTTCTAATATCCTTGCTGCCACCCATGTTTATTACTCTTACTGTTGGTCTCCTTCTAAAGCAGCTTATGACAAGTTAGAGCATTTGATGCGCGATTTTCAATGGGCACCAAATACTTAAAGGCATGGCTTCCACTGTATTGCTTGGGAATATTGTTGTCTCCCTAGGAATTCTGGTGGCCTTGGGCTAATTTCCACACACAAACAGGGACAAGCTCTTTGTGTTAAATAGGTGGGTTGTTGTGTTTTAGTAAATGAGGCTTGGAAAGTTCTCTTGCGACACTGCATTTCTTCTAGTTATCCTCTTCATCACCCGACCTGGAAAGATATTGATTTTCCCACTCTACTTTTTATGAGGGAGCATGTTTAAATATAGGGCTCTTTTATTGCTAAGAGTGTTTGGCGTGCATGGGAGGCTGCCAAACCTTGGCTAAGGTGACATGGATTTGGTTTCAGAGATGGGCTTTCTTTTAATCAATATAATCTCTGGTGGACACCCCTAATTCAGATGCAAGGTCTTCCTCTGGCCCGAGTTCTAAGTATTCATGCGTTGTGTTTCCACATGCATGGCCTTCAAACTCCGAGAGATCTTTCCTACATATCTACAATGTCTCTCCGCACTTGGGAGGATGCTTGGGTTCAATTCAAACTGACCCATTAGGATAGAGACACCTTTGAGTTATTTGTTTCTGTCTTGCCTCTAGAGCTTTTGCATAAGATAGGGATAACAAGTCTCACACCATGATGGAAGGACTGGAGATGGTACCCAAACATTGCTTTCCAGTGATACATACCACGTCAAGGTTATCAATGGTTGTCTCGCCACCTGCCTGTGAGACCTACCAGACAATCATATTTATACTGCCTTGTTTTCCATGCTTTCAGTACTTATTTCACAAACATACTAGACTTTTGAGACACCTATGTATTTGAGGGTCTGTTGAATCCTATACTATATGTTCGGCACCTGATTATGTAATCAGGGTACACTCAAGATACTACATGTTTTGATTCAGTTTTAGTTACGATTATGTTACATATGATGTTATATGATGTTTTAAAACTATTGCGATGAAAAGTTGGTTTAGGAAACCAAAGTTATGCTTAGTTGTTTGATTTACAGACATAGTTTTAAATCATGCAATATTGATGTAATTATGGTTATATCATGTTGATTGGACCTACTGATGTGTGCAGGATAAGTTGACCATGGATCTAAATGCGGGGATCCAATATTGGAACCTATGTTTATACCATGCATACCAAGGTCCTCTTTATATAAAAAAATGTGGACCTCGTTGTATATTCTTTTATTCATAAATGTGGTTTGCATGTGTGTAATTAAATTAGTTAATGTATATGTGAATTAGCCATGTCATTTGTGTTATTAAATGTGCCAAATTTGGCAAATTGTGGCTTAAGTGTTGGCATGGTTAAGTATTATATTATTGTGTGGGTCAAGGGCTTGACTAGGGTGTAGCCTTAGGGTAGGATCAACTAACCTTGGGTTGGGAAGTTTCTAAAAGTCAATCAAGACCAGAATTCCGTGCATAAACTTTAGGTGGAGTTTAGGAGGGTCATTTGGGCTCCCATAGGTTAACTGGGGTCAATTTTAACTACCCAAGTTGATACCTTAGGAGTTAGGGGTCATTTTCAACCCATTAAGAGCCTTAAAACTCATTTATGACCCCTCTAAAGTCAAAGTTTTCACTTTGGTCGAAATTGAAGAGTTGTGAGGTTTTGGTTAACCTATCTCTTCTTCCCAAACTTGCATTCAACTCCATTTATGGTGAAGGAAGGCAAGTGGGAAGAAGAGAATGGAAGTTTCTTCCCCTCTTCTGATTGGCTCCTATATTTTAGGAGGTTTTCCTATTTAGGAAAAGTTTGGAGTATGATTTAGCTGATCACCCACTCTCTAGATTTGGAGACCACTTTGTTGGAGAAAGCTTAGGAAGAAGACTAGTTGGAAGGAGTTTCAAAGTTTTTCGAGAATTTCAACATTTGTTTGGATCAAGGTAGGCCTTGTGCTATTTTTATTATTTCTTGCATATGTTTGAGCTTGGAGCTCCATTAATGGAGTCCATGGCTTTTTATGGTTCATGTTGTAAAATTTATGTTTTGTAAAAATGTTATTTTTACTTTGTGATTTCGTTTTGGGATGGGTTTCTTCAAGGATTACTCACCTTAGGGAAGGTGGAGTAACCTTGAAGGGGGTAGTAGGATGTAGACCCAAGATGTGCAGAGTCTCCCATGTGTGGAGGGATAAAACATAAGGTTCCACGATACCCATGATGCCAAACATGGCCTACGGGCACCTGGGGGGTATAAGGAGAGTTAGACCGTATCTCTTGGAGATGGTCTTCCCAAGTCTATGTGTGGCTTGAGATATTTGTATCTTGTTCTGGCTTCTCCACCTGGTAGTCCACCTCTACCCCATTTTCAGGAAGGTCTCTTAGAGGCCTTCCCCTTGTAAAGCTTAGTTGAGAGTATCACTTTATTATTTTCATGTCTTGTTTGTTTTTCTTCATGCTGTGGTTGTCTATTTATACCCCGTTTCATATTGGATCCCCTAGCTCAGGGGTGGCCTTGAAAAAGCCTAGGTTGGGAGGTGAGCCTCCGTAGTCAACCTCACACTTACAGGTACCCAGCTGGATGCAAGGCTTGTAAAATTCATGGACTTAGAGTAAACTTCAGTTTGAAAATTTGTTGTAATGTTCATTGTAAAATTTTACATTTTGAAAGTATATTAGAATTTGAAATTTAGTAAATATCCTTTGTGTATTGAACAATGGATCTGATGAAGGGTGCTCCCCTTAATACCACAAACACATAACAGAAAAAGAGAAACAACAACAATAATATGCAAGAACAGAAAAATTGGCTTCTTATTATCCCCACAAATGTGGAATTACAAACTTTCAGAATTACAATATGCAAAGCCACATGGGCATTCCCTTACAATATTTTGTAGGACAAAGCCTCGAATTATTGCCCAGATCTACTACCCAGAACTATTCTGAACTGCCTAAGACAATAATACAGCCTTCCTTATATAGGCAATTATCCACCGCCTGGGAAGGTTCCAAAATTTTAGCCAATAAGGCCGACCAAACTTAGAATTATTTTATTTTACATTTTATTACATCATAGTCGGCTCAAGATAACCTTTGAAACCCGAATAGAAATTTTGAAGAAAATTATTTTCCGCCATTTCAGGTGACCCAACTTCCGAAGACCATAAGTCATCACCAGTTGACCCGATCGGCTATTATAACCCCATTTCGGAAACACCACGAAGCGCTCTACAGGCTTGACCAGTGCAAGCGCCTGCCACCCAAATTTTTGACCTCATCCGGGGCCTCTAAAGCCTTCAAAACTGAGTTCAAAGTTTCTGTACCCTGCTGCCAATACCGAAAATCTTTAATATCTTCCAATATACACTTGATCTGGCAATGAAACTTTACTGGCAGACTTATATGACCAAAATCAACCTCCAAGAAAGAAATCAGATCATTCTGAGCACATACAAAAATTACCAAAAATAGTAACTTTCCATAAATAGCAGCTCTGCACAAAATAGCCCTTATTGAATATAAAAATAGAAATATTTTTGGGTGATGCAAGATTGCTCTTACACCTAGGATGCTCCTGCATCAGACACCCAGGGTAATTTGAGAAGTGACCCTGTCACGACTCAGGTGTGCAGAGGGAAACCAAGATGGTTAACCTCTACCCTTGTTAGCCATGATGAATCTTCAACAGGTCGTCCTTTCCACTTGACCAGATATTCTTCATATGTCCTGTTCCTTGTGCTTCTGCCAACACAACTGTCCAGTATATCCTCGATCTCCTTAGTGTCTGAACTAGTTGCTGGAATACTCCACTGTGCTGCTGTGATCTCATCTTCAACACCTCCTTCATGATACTCTGTCAGATCTGAAATGTTAAACACTGGTGAAATATTTAGCTCAGTAGGCAATTCTACCTCATATGCATTTCCTGAATCATGTTTCTTCAGTATCCTACATGGTCCAAACTTTTTCATTTTCAGCTTGTTATATGTACCAACTGGAAACCGCTCCTTCCGCAAATGAACCATGACTTCATCACCAACCTGAAATTCTTTATACCTCCTTTTCTCATCTGCCTTAGCCTTATACTGTGCGTTCATCTTGGTAATATGCTTCCTCACCTCCCCATGGATGTTCTTCAAATGTTCTGCAAAATCTTTAGCCTCAGCACTACTTATTTCTCCTTTATCTATCTTTCTCAACTCAGATGCATTTCATGGACTACTTCCATATATAATCTGGAATGGTGATTTACCAGTGCTCCTGTTGACAAAATTATTGTATGCAAATTCTGTCTGTGGTAAAATCAAATCCCATCCTGTTGGCTTATCCCCAACCAAACATCTCAGCAGATTTCCCAAACTCCTGTTCACCACCTCTGTCTGTCCATCAGTCTGTGGGTGATGTGATGAACTGAACTTCAAATCTGTCTTCAACTTCTTCCACAATGTTCGCCAGAAATATCCAACAAACTTAGTGTCCCGATCTGAAACTATGGTCTTTAGCAAACCATGGAGTCTCACTACTTCTCTGAAAAATAATTCTACGACATGAACAGCATCATTAGTCTTCTTGCAGGGAATAAAATGTGCCATCTTTGAAAATCTGTCAACTACCACAAAAATTGAATCGTGTCCCCGCTGTGTCCTCGGTAAACCAAGAACAAAGTCCATGCTGATATCCTCCCAAGGCTTCTCTGGTACAGATAATGGCTGATACAACCCTGTATTTTGCTTCACTCCTTTCGCCATGTGACATACTCTGCAACTCTGTACAAACTTCTTCACATCTTGCTGCAACTGTGGCCAATAATAATTCTCACTAACCAAACCAAGGGTTTTATCACGACCAAAATGTCCAGCCAATCCTCCGCTATGCTTCTCCTTGATGAGATTCTCCCTCATAGAACTTCGTGGAATGCACAACTGACTCCCTCTGAATAGCATATCATCCTGGATGATGAAATCTAACCATTTCGTCCTGTCTAGAGTAACAGGTTCTGTACAAGCTTTCCAAGCTTCACCAAAATCAGGATCCTCTGGATACAAATTCTTGAGTTCTTTGAACCCGACCACTTCAATCTGCATTTCTGTCAGCAATAGTTGCCTTCTGCTAAGAGCATCTGCAACCCTATTAGACTTTCCACTCCTGTGTTTCAAAACAAATGTATAACTCTGCAAAAACTCAACCCATTTCAAATGCCTTTGATTCAATTTTCCTTGACTATTCAAATATTGCAAAGCTTGGTGATCAGTATACAAAACAAACTCCTTAGGAAGCAGATAGTGCCTCCACTTTTTCAATGCCTGAACTATAGCATAAAATTCCTGATCATAAATAGAATATTTTCTCTTGGCATCATTTAATTTCTCACTAAAATAAGCAACAGGTTTACCTTCTTGGCTCATAACAGCTCCTATTGCAGTACCACTAGCATCACAATCTACTTGAAACACCTTATTAAAATCTGGAAGTGCTAAAACAGGTTGTTCTGTAACTTTTTGTTTCAATAATTGAAAACTCTTTTCTGCTCCTTTAGTCCACTTAAACTCTTTCCTATCCCCTCTCATTGTTTCAGTCAAGGGTCCACAAATACTGCTAAAATTTCTGATAAACTTTCTGTAAAAGCTAGTTAGACCGTGAAAAGATCTTACCTCAGTAGCACTCCTTGGAGTAGGCCATTCAAGGATAGCCTGTACCTTCTCTGGGTCCATTTTTAGACCTTCTGCTGAAACTACAAATCTCAAATACACTAACTCTTTCTTCACAAAACTGCACTTCTTCAAATTAATCAACAATTTCTCTTCTCTCAGCTTCTCAAATACCATACGAATATGCATCATATGCTCATCCAATGTCTTACTAAAGATCAAAATATCATCTAGGTAAACAATGACAAACTTACCCAGAAATTCTTTCAGAACCTCGTTCATGAGCCGCATGAAAGTGCTCGGTGCATTGGTTAGCCCAAAAGGCATGACTAACCACTCTTACAGTCCTTCCTTTGTCTTGAAGGCAGTTTTCCATTCATCTCCTTCTCTGATCCGAATCTGATGATATCCACTCTTCAGATCTATCTTTGAGAAATACACAGCTCCACTCAAACAGTCCATAATATCATCCATTCGTGGCAATGGAAACCTATACTTGATTGTGATCTTGTTTATTGCTCTGGAATCTGTACACATCCTCCACTCTCCATTTTTCTTTGGTGCTAATACCGCTGGTACAGCACAGGGACTCAGACTCTCTCGAATCAATCCTTTCTGTAACAGTTCATGTACTTGTCTGTTCAACTCCTCACTTTCTGCAGGTGTCATTCTGTGTGCTGCCTTATTCGGCAAACTCGCTCTTGGGATCAAGTCCATCTGATGACTGATCTTCCTGACTGGTGGTAATCCATCAGGCACGTTATCGGATACAATATCCTGAAACTCATTCAACAAATCTGCAACTTCTACAGGAACATCTTCTACTTCCTCTTTACCAGCTTTTGGAATTAAAGCAAAACATACATGCTCATGCCTCATACCATCTAGGAAATTTCTTCCATCAACAAAAGTTATCGTTGCATTACCACATACCTTTTCTTCAGTCTCCTTCAATGGTTTTAGCTTATGTCGCACTCCATCCTTTGTCAGGGAATAGGTATTCGCACAACCATCATGTACATCACATCTGTCAAACTGTCATGGTCTACCCAACAACATATGACATGCATCCATAGATATGACATCACACAATACCTCATCTTGGTATCCGCCAATCTTGAACTTCACTAGGCATTGTTCATTGACCATGACCTTGTGGTCATCCTGCACCCAGGCAATCCGATATGGATGTGGGTGTTTCTGTCTCTTGAGCTTCAACTTTGTCACCATCTCTTCTGACACCAAATTGTCAGTGCTTCCACTATCAATAATCACATCACAGCATTTACCTTCACACTTGCACCTGGTGCGAAACAGGCTCCTCCTTTGCTCAGGTTCATTCTCACCACTCAACAGGACTCTTCTGTTAATCAACGTTTCTCCTCTTTTAGCATCTTCAGAATTTGATGATCTGGCATCTTCATCTACATGTGCAACTCTGGCCTGGCCTTCATTTCTCATGTCCGTTCTGCCTTGGCGCTGAGGACATTCAAATGCCCTATGACCTTCTTCTCCACAGTGAAAACATGTTCCACGGAAGCCACCTCTTCCAGATCCTTGTCCTCTTCCTCTCTGATCTCTATTATTATGATCCTGGAAGCGATTGGAATTATTTCCTCGCTGATTTTGACTGCTACTGGCCTCATCCTTCTTTTTCGGATCTTCATTTCGGCCACCATATGACCGTCCACCAGATCGTCCACCGCGACCTCTTCCGTTTTGTCTGCTCTCGAACTTCTTGTTTAGCTTTTCCTCTACTTTTAGGGCAAATTGGTATGCCTCCTCAATACTGTTCATTCGAACCAGATTTAACTCCTCCTGAATGCTTGGCCTTAACCCATTAAGGTATCGGGCAACTTTCTCTTTATCAGCTTCTGTATGGCCTGTTCTGATGAGAAGTCGATAGAACTCCTCTGTATACTCCTGAACAGATCTTCCTGCTTGCTTCAAACTTTGCATTTTCTTCAGTAGGTCAAGCTCATAATCAACAGGAATGAACTGTCGCTTCAATACCACGGTCCTGGTGCAAACTGCCTCACAGTCGACGATCTGTTTACACACTCAAGAACTCCTCCTCAAATTTTCGACCTCATCCGGGGCCTCTAAAGCTTTCAAAACTGAGTTCAAAGTTTCTGTACTCTACTGCCAATACCGAAAATCTTCAATATCTTCCAATATACACTTGATCTGGCAATGAAACTTTACTGACAGACTTATATGACCAAAATCAACCTCCAAGAAAGAAATCAGATCATTCTGAGCACATACAAAAATTACCAAAAATAGTAACTTTCCATAAATAGCAGCTCTGCACAAAATAGCCCTTATTGAATATAAAAACAGAAATATTTTTGAGTGATGCAAGATTGCTCTTACACCCAGGATGCTCCTGCATCAGGATCTTGTATGTATTTGAAAAACAAAATTTATTATGACAAAAAAATAAAAATTGTATTTTCCATTTAAAATTCGTGTGTTAGAGAGGTTCAAATTTTTAGAAATAAATAAATGAAAAATTTTATGTTATTTTGTGAAAAAGGATTATTAGATTATTTGGTATAAAACTTTACGATATTTTAATGCTAAAGGTTTATT
Source organism: Chamaecyparis obtusa (assembly GCA_027943335.1). Taxonomy (NCBI): domain Eukaryota; kingdom Viridiplantae; phylum Streptophyta; class Pinopsida; order Cupressales; family Cupressaceae; genus Chamaecyparis; species Chamaecyparis obtusa. The sequence continues at coordinate 1,005,820 of BSBK01006554.1, forward strand.
TATATTTCATTAGTGTGGTTAAAAAAATAAATAAATCTTTAAATTGATGTTTAATTTATTTAGTTGGCATTTTGAGTATAAATGGAACTATTGTATTAAGTACAAAAAGAAATAATATTTATTTATTTATTTTGTACTTGTTATTTTTTTTTCAAATATTTCCAAAAAAATAAAAACCTTCAAAATAAATTTATTTTTAGCTCATGTTATGAGCTCCAAATTATAGTATTCAAATATGCTTTTAAATTAAAAAAAATATTTGCCTAAAAGCCTGCTGTTCTTGTATTCATGCTTTTAAGTTTTTCACCAGTAAATAAAATAATAATATAAGTTAGTTTTATAATTTTTAAATATATGCTATTTACTTTTAGATATATGCTACTTACTTCTAAATCATATTTTTTTTTAAAGTAAAAATTAAATGAAGTAATTATCTTTCATATTCCGTTTGGGAATTACGTGCCTGAAAACCCCAACCCCCATCCTTCTTCCCCTCTGTCCTGTGCGTGCCTTCTCTGATGCAAGCGTATGGGCCTGGTAAAAAAAACAAAAAAAAAACTTTGTTTTATGGTTTTAAATTAATCTTTTATTTTTATTTTTTAGAAGTTAGTTTGACTTTGGGTGTTTAAAATTGTTTTATCTATTGATTTTTTTTATATATATATTAAAATAGATAATGTTTCAAATAATAGAATTAATAATTTAAAAGAAAATAAAAACTTTCTTTATTCAATTCATGTTATAATATTTAGATTTAATATTATATAAAAAGCTTGTTAAGTTTAAATCTATGAAATTAAGTTGTATATTAGATATAGATTAGTTAGTTATTAAATTTTGTTTTATGAATTGCTTAACTAAAATAGATTTCATTAAATTAAGTTTAGTTTTTTAATTTGAAATAAGATAAATTCAAAAGGTTTATTTAATTATTTATCTTTTTGAAATTTATTCGATAGAAATATTATTTGGAGTTTAAACATGTCTTAATTAGTTTATCATTTAAACTAATTTAGATTATAGTTAATTTAAAATTGGATTTATTAAGTATAAGTTTGATTAATTAAATAGTTGTTATTTTATTTGTTTGTAACTAGTTTGTTTAAAATAGATCTATTTAAATAAGCTATAGTTCAATTTGTTTGAATTAAAAAAAAAGATTTGAATAATAAGAATTTGATTGTAGTAGAAACTTGATTTTATATTTATTAAAATTGAGTTTATGGATTAAGTTAAAAATTGAATCTTAATGCTTTAATATATATATATATATATATATATATATATATATATATATATATATATATATCAAAACATACCATTATAACTTAGTGGTCGATTTGGATAAGTTATTATTCATTTAAAAAAAAAAATCAAATGATCGAAATTATTTAACTTTATTATTGGACGAACAACCTGGCAATGGGATGTTTTACCAATTCCTATTGGTCACGTCTAGGGTCATTATGACCGTACTAGACTTGTTAACCAAACCTCGTACGCAGTTGACTTTCGGTCAACATTAGTCAAACCTTGGACATAACCTTGGTTTGCATGCACAAACCCTTCCATGACATATTTTAACCTTTGTAGAACCTTGTCGGACATGTTCGAGTACAATTGACTTTTTGGTCAACTCTCAATCAAACCTTGGTCAAATGCCTCGACATACATGCCCAAGTATTCCTGGTTGCATTTTTGTACCCTTATAGCTTAGTTGTGCATATTTCTGTGATGGTTGACATTTGGTCAACTCTTGTTGACTTTTGGTCAACTCTTGTTGACTTTTAGTCAACTATCCCGATTTGCGTGCCTGTCTTAGCTAGTAGTCCAGGGAACCTTGTAGCTTTGTTTAGAGCTGTATGCTAAGGTTTGACTTTTGGTCAAACATGGTCAACCTAGTATGGTTTGACCCTTGGGGTGTTGCAAGACACTTTGGTGTTGCCAGTTATCTGTTTCTCTTTGCACCGTTTTGTGTGCACATAGGGTCTTGTGCTAGATAGTGCTTCACTTCCTAGTTGCGTAAGTGTGTTTAGTTTAGATGGTTAGTAGGTTTTTAGAAAAATTTTGTAGTTGTGTTTTGCTCAACTTTTGGGCATGACACTGCCTATGGTGGAGGTTTTGAATCAACGATGGCATTTGCAATCCTCTCATTCTACATAGAGTGTGTTTTATTACCGTTTGGTCAAGCATTACAGAACCTAAAATTGCACATTTTATGGGGTGTATTTTATTTTAGGGCTTACCTTTGGGTTCTTGCCTTCACCATCTAGGTATTCCAAATCCTTGGTACCCCTTCTATCGTCAGACATAATCTTTCCTTCACCTCTTTTGGCTTTGTCGAAGAGCTCAAAATTGTTAGGTCTGGATCCATGATTTCTTTTCCCCTTTTTGTCCCACCATGTTTTCTTGGGAAATGATCCTTCTGGGTGATAACCATAGTTTCCTTTTTCCATTCCTACAACTTTGGCACACTTTCAGAATGGAGATTTTATTCGCTCTTTGGAAATAAAGAAATTCAGTGATTTTTTTGAACACCTTAATTGATACTAATGTATCTTTGTTTACTAAAGCCTATATATACAATAATGTTATGTTACAGATACAAGTTCAGATAGATAAAGTTGCCATCGAGGTTTCTCATTTACATGAGCTTCTCCAACATTGGGGAAATGCTCCTTACATTATGGCCAGAGGTCCACTTCTGGCGCTCGTACCACCTTCTCTGGTCGGCATCATGGCAAAAGTGGTTCTAGCAAACGGTAAGATTCTCAAACTCAGCCTCCGTGTCGCCACTCTCCTCGTCATTTTTTGCCACAAGGTTCAAGTGTGCCTCCACACCTTCGACGATCCCCCTCGAGATGGGTTGCGCCGACAATTCCCACTTCACCAACAACTACTAGATGGTGGGCTGACGATTCAGGATGGCCTACTTCCAAAGGTTTTCCAAGGATGGCACTGGCAATCTCCCCTTGGCGAGAAGAGGAGGAAGAGGATAATGCTGAGGGCTGGACATTGCCAGACCCCGAGCTAGCACAAGAAACAAGCTTGGGAAAGAAGGATGAACCAGACCTTCCACCTTCTTCCACCACTACTCTTGTGGCTTGAGGGTGTTTCTTTCTAGGCTTGGCCCTCTTCTTTGTCAACTCTTGTACCTGGGCTTGGCCCATATGACTTTGGTTTAGATTTGGTTAATTGTTTCTGGGCATTGTCCATATGACTCTATGTTAGCTCTCGTTTATTTTGAGGAGATGATTTTTACTATTTTTTCCTCCCATTTATTTCCGTGTACTTTTTGAGTTGATAGTAATATAATTTAGTCAGCTTATTCCATCAAAATATATATATATATATATATATATATATATATATATCCTGAAGAATGCTATTTGGATGTTTTCCGCCTACAAAGTTTTCATTGTTAGTAAGATTTGTGTGGTAAGCATTTTAAATGCACTTCAAAGTAGATGAAACTGTATCGTTTGCTGTCAGTCTGTTTTCATGTTAATATTGTAAATAACCAGGCATGTTTCCAGAGTACTTCTTGTGCACATACACCTTGTACAACAGTTATTTGAGCCTCTTTAAGAACTTTCATTGTATATTAGCCTCGTCTGTTTTCTGCTAGTTGCAAAATACTTAAAGCATCCCAAAAACAATTGCTAGAGATATGGTGATTATCAATGATCACATAAGATAAAAAGTCGTGCACTTCATATAAAGCTTGCACGGTACATATCAGCTTTGGGGACAAGGGGTGTGCAGCTTAGTTCAATGGTATTTACAATTTTTCGCCTCTTAAAAAATGAAAATTATTTAACCACTTTTACATGTACATAAGATTACTGTGCATTCAACCCCAAGGTTTTTAGTATTGGTGAATGGCTCCCTGGAAGGGTTTTCCTAAGTCTCTTGGGGTATTCGGCAAGTAGACCCATTATCACCATTTCTCTTCATTATAATGGCTGAAGCCCTGGGTAGGGCTCTATCTAATGGGGTGGCTAGGGGTCTGATTCAGGATGTTACGGTTACTAGCTTCCTCCCAACTGTATCACATCAGCAATTTGCTGATGATACAATGCTGTTTGTAACTGCGAAGAGAAGAGAAGCATATTATGTGAAACATATCCTATGCCGATATGCTGCTGCCTCAGGACAGGAAGTTAGTAAAGAAAAATCTGTGGTCTTCTTTTTCATTACACCCCAGCAGTTGGAAAGATCATTCAGATCATGGCATATAAACAGGAACAGTTGCCTTGCACCTATCTTGGTCTTCCACTTTCGAAAGGATTGAAAACTAGTTATCTCTGGGAAAACCTCAAATCGAAAATGGAAGACAAAATGGCATCATGGAAAGGGAAATGGTTATCATGGGCTGGTAGGTTAACAATGATAAAATGAGTAATCTCAGCTATGCCCATATATTTAATGTCATGTGTGGCTCTTCCGTCTAGAGTTTCGCAGAAATTAAACCAGATGCTTAGAAGTTTCTTTTGGAATGTGAATGGTGAGAAGGAAAAGATAGCTTTGGTTCCATGGGACAGAGTATGGCAATCTAAGGAAGATGGTGGTGTTGGGATAAGAAATCAGGTGATTCAGAATAAATCTTTAGGAGCTAAGCTTGTTTGGAGAATGTATAAGGACAATAACAGGGAAGTGGGCTCAAATCTTGCAGAAAAAATACTTGGAAGGGGAGTGCAGCTTCACAACTTCTTATCCACCCAAGGGGTCAAGAATATGGAACTTTATGTAAGGATATTGTTTCTGATTATTTGTCTTGGGATGTCCATGTTGGGAACAATGCCCTGTTCTGGTTTGACTCATGGAATGGCTATCTATGTATTGATAGCTTGATCAATGTCCCCAACACCAAAGACATTCTTATAAAACAGTGGGGCTCCCATGTTGAGAACTACATTGAACCAGATCCTTCAGACAATCTCCATGGATGGAAGTGGAAAGATTTCTCCAATATGGGATTGGATGTTCAGGATACTGAGCAATTGAAGAATGTGCTGAAAAACAAAACATTGTCACTCAGAAGGGGAAATGATAATCTAGCGTGGTATGGTTCCAAGAAGGGTATTTACTCAGTCAAAGAATGCTATGCTAAAATAATAGAGGTTCAGAATTGTCCCGAGTCTGCACTTCCTATTCATCTCTGCTGGAATACAGTAAGGCTTCCCAAAGTGCCTGGTCAGCATTACAAAAAAAGAATATTAACTGCTGTCCAGTTCAGAAAAATGGTTATTTTGGTCCGTCAAGATTCAAATATGCAGAGCACAGGAAGAATCAGTTGGCCCCTTTGCTTAACAATGTTGGCTCTGGCTTTGTGCCAAGCTTGGATGGAAAACTGCACTACCCAATGATATCTCTTGCAATATTGACCAAACATTAAAAGGAGGGCGGCCTTCAATTGTCTTCGGTCAATATCTATCCCCTCAATCCTTCTGTGACAACTTTGGAAAGAAAGGAACCGAAGATTATTTCAACATAAGGAGATGAACATTGTGTCCTTTTAGAATAAAGTTGAGGCTGCAATAGTTGAGATTGTCAATAGTAGGTTGGGCAAGATTGCTCATTAAGGAAGAACCTTCCCTGAGTGGGTTGCTAAAATGAGATTGGTATGGACTGGACTATAAGTGCCTCCATGGATTGGGACCGCTAAGGATAAGGATGAGGATAATAGAAGAAATTTTACTTGGATTGCCCCATAGAAAGGGTGGTATAAACCAAATTTTGATGGAGCCTCTATGGGTAATCCAGGGATTTCGGATGCTGGTTACATTATTCAGGACTAGAATAGGAACAAGATTGCCAACTCTTCTAAGTCTTTGCCACCGGGAACAAATAATGAGACCAAATTTAAAGCTCGTGTTCATGGTTTGAATCTAAATCGTGAATTGGGAATCAAGCAAATCAAGATTGAGGGGGATTCAGCAATTGTTAATATGTTATCAATGCTATAAGAACGGGCACAATCCCAAATTGGAAATTACAGGGTCTATTGGAGGAAGCCTCGCAACTAACTGCCACATTTGAAATTTTCAAAGCATATCATACATACTGCAAAGGAAATTCGGAGGTGGATGATCTAGCCAACAAGGCAGCCGACCGCAAAGATGAAATATTTTATGGACATTATAATCATTCACCTCTTAATTGAGAGGTACAGCGTTCCGAAAAACTTGAACTTGGTGATATCACCACATCCAAGCTGTTTGAGCGAAATGACTTTGACACGTATAATTGTGGCAAACATGTATTGCATCCTCAACTGACTCTGTTGGGTGTTAAGGACAATTTTGGGCTTGAAATGCAGAACGTTAAATGAGCCTTTGTTGGATTTCGAGTTTTTTAATACAGCACCTAGGATGTCTTTCCAAAAAAAATTCTTCCCAATTCCATTTTCTTTCTCTCAAGCTTGCTTCTCCATGGGGTTATGGATAATCTTGTTCGTCTACATGCAGAGAGGCAGCAAATGGCTTTTTTGGGCGAGGTAACTGATACCCATCTTATAGCAATCACAATGGGACACAGTATTCCTTGTGTTAACAAGCTGGAAATTGAGGTGGTTAAGATGATATTGGGGAGGGATTTTCTGAATAATGTTAGCCGATACAAGGTTAATTCAGGTATCTCTTCCTGTTTCTTTGCTTCGTTACCTGATTTGGGAGGGCCAGAAAGTGGACATGTTACTGCTTCTTCGGGCTATCTTCAAGTCGGGAATCATGGTGGATGACATTGATGTGGTGGTTTGGGCTGAAGTTGGCATTGGTATACCTTGGGCAAAGGATATCCCCAAGATGCTAATTCCTGGTGCTAGAGTGGTGAAGCAGCCCTTCATACTAAATCTTGATGATAGGGAATTAGGGTGACATCTCCATTGAGCGACGGTTGGGCGAGACTTCCTAAGGAATATTAAGGCCTTGGTCAAAGGGGACAACCTTGAATGCTTATTTCAATTTGCAGAGTTGGTAATCGATGGCAACTTCTTCGAAGAAGACTAATGTGAGCTCTGTGGTGGTGTTTTGCTTTTTTGGATGGTCTCAGTTTCAAGTTTTGATAAAGTGTCTGGGGTTTTCTTGCCATACTCCGTCTACTGGTTGGCTGGATTCCTCGGGTGACGAAGGTGGCTCGGAGCCTTTGATTTTTGACTGTCAGGCATTTCTCTTCATCCGGTGCGAGGGCATAAAGAATTTTGGTTTGCATCGTGTTTTGAGTAGTCTTGTAATTACTAATGGCAATCCGAAATTTTGTAAGGATCGGGATATAGCCCTATTTTGAAGAGCTGGTTGACTGATTTATAGATTTTAAGGCTGTTTTGAGACAATTTTGTGCATCTTAATGCCAACTAAAACTGTAAATGGCGATGCAATTACTCTATTTTGATTAATATAATCTCCCACTTCGGCGATTTATCGAGAGAAGAAAAAAAGATTAGTGTGCATTCACAGTAATGAAAGCATAATAACCTTCTAATAGATATTTGTGAAGTGCTGCTCCTCCAGAATGCCACACATACAGTTATTGATTGGAATAAGGACTTTCGTCACGGTGATTGGTGTGCTTTCTCATAACTCCTTTGCATTTTATCATAATCCTCCAAACTGAGTGGAAAGTTCTGAAAACTACTTCTCATTATTTTGATCTTGAGTTACTAGCTCTGGTTAATCCATTAATACCTCCAATGCATACAGAGTCAGTTTAAATGAATCTACAGTGATATTATTATATCAGCCCATCACGACAAAAAAAAGTATGTGATGCCGTTTGCTGTAGTGAATTTGATCATCTAGTATTTTTAAAATAGAATGTGTCCTTGGAACTTTGAGTAAGTTTTTAAACTAATTGTAAATTTTTTGGACAGTATTTTAACGCTGATTTTGTCACAAAATTTGAGAAGCGTTTGATCTTTTCTATTTTTGTGTGCTTATGGAGAAAAATAGGGACCTCCCTTCTCAGGTTACCCTTTCTTCCAAGTATTGAATTTAAATGCAACCGATTTTTTTGAAGACTCTTCTGTCGTTTGTCATTGTTGTAAAGTAGGTCCTTCTAGTGGTAATTGTTCTGGAAACAAGAAAAATCAACCTGTATAGAGAAAAAAGGATCACTATAGTAATGATAAGGATGTTCAAGAAATAAGGTATAGGGAAAGTTCCTATTAGCTACAGCGAGAAAAACACTTTTTTGGTTTCTCGATTGAATGGTAATTTTCTTTCTTATGTCAGAAAAAGAAGCATTGGGCAGGTTAACTCGTGCACAAAAAGGCCACCAAAAATAATAAGATGAAGGTACAAAAAGGCCACCAAAAATAACCATTTACTAAAGGCTGTGCCCATTCGAGACTGACAAATTTGATGATGGCATTTGTGAAGACATTTGGTTGACATCCATGCTGCCTACTCATTCAATCTAATAGATGCACATTAATAAGGTTGTGCCCATTCGAGACTGTCAAATTTGATGATGGCATTTGTGCTGACATTTGGTTGAAGCCCATGCTGCCTACTCATTCAATCTAATAGATGCACATTAATCACATTATTCCAAATTAGGTGATAAACATGGTGCTAGCAACGGACGAACCTGGAAATAAGGATTTTCTGTCAAAACTGACAAATCCGGTAAGTAGATACAGGCACCTCTAGTTCTTGTTTGGTATGAAACTGTTGAGGTATCCAATCCTTGTATCATGAGGTCTTCAAAATGCCCTTGTGAATGTCTAAACAAGCAACCCTACTGTTTGTTGATCTCATAATAAAGTGTAAATGAAGCAATTAACCTCAGAATTGGGCTATTAAAAACATAGTTTCCAAGTACTCTGGGGTTTACTCGCATGAGAGTGATTTGACTCCATCTGAATCTGATAGGAATGAGTCTGGAGCTATCGCTCAGTTTTATCCTGAATCAGGGGAGAGGATATAGTAATTGAGCACCCTGACTTCCCACTTTTTAAAGTTTTATATAAAAATTTCAAATCACTTTCAATTTTTTACAGCAGTTTATTTGGCAAGTCTCTTGCTTATAACTAAGCTTTCAAGACCACATCATCAAATATGATGGCACATTAGCATGCTTCTTGTCAACGTGTCCAAAAAGGCACCCAAAAACCATACAAGTCATGTTTTGTTGGTGCACTAATGTGGCATCACATGTTTGGTTGCTTTTTAGATGTAAGGAATACGTTTCATTTTATCATGAGTAGTTATCATCAACACTATCAACTTTAAAGTCACAACTATTATAAGTGAAAAAGAAAAAGCCTCATCAGCCAAAATGAACCTCCAATCTGACTGAGGTGAAGATGAAAGCTAAGTAGACAGGTAAATCATTCACTATATAAGAATCCTGTATGATACTCAATTCTCTACTGCTGATCAATGTAAATGGCTAAGTTCGATAAAACTTTTGAAATTACAGTAGTCTTGATTTCCTTGGAGGGAGAGGTTGGGATCTGTGGTTATGATTTTATTATTTTACCAATTGGACAGATTTATTATTATTTTACCCCTTTATTCTTATCAGGAGGCCTATAAAATGATGAAGTTTACGTTATCTGAATACACCTATTACATTTTTTTTTAAAACGTGATGCTTTGTACCAGTAACAACCTATCCCAAAATGGTAAGAGGGACTGGTTTCCACATAAATATCAATGGTCTCCTGCTTTCACTTGCCATTCAACTATATGACTGAAATTCAGTAGCCATAAATTTTGCAGATAAGGTTATCTTTGGCTAATGTGTAATGAAGGATTCTAAAGAACCATATATCTGTAATCTGTTTCTCTGTTCTTTTTTTGAGAGGGTTTTATACAAATCCATAGCTGTGTAGCTATTTGATATGGGAGCATAAGTCATAGGTTGAACTTCTTTGGCTAAGAGACAAAGATTGAGGGGTATCCATTCCGCCAAATTCCCCAGGGTACAATCCCGGCCTCTTTCCTTATAATGTCGGAACCTTGCACTCAACAAGGCTTGATCTCTGGTGAGCTTGTTAAAAGCCTTCTACTTCAACAACAGGCCAAGAGCCCATTGACTTTCTGTCCTTTTTAACTATCATATAACTCAAATATTCATTGCAACAGTGACAAGCATAAAACAACAGACATTGTTAAACTACACAGAAAAAGATCGTAAACTACACAGGTTGACATCTGCCTCTAAGCATTTTAAAAAGCATGACATTTTTTTGTTCCATACACCAAAGTTGTGAATGTTGCCAAAATAAAGTAGTGTTCTCCAAATACCATTTTCATGGAAAAAGCATATAATCAAAGTAAGTTCTCTTAACACAAACCTGTACGAATCAGGTAAAACAACTTGTCAAAACTTCATTTAGACTCCTCAAAACCTTCAAGATATCCCAAAATAGGCTTATACAATATATATATTTCAATGATCCACTTTATCTCTTCATAAAAATTCACACAAGCGGTAGAAGTGACAGAACGAATAGGTATTAGCTCTTGACATTTAAACTGGTTTACTTGCATAAATAATTGCACCACAGCTTACAAGTCTTCAGTTCACTATCCCCCTTAGGTCTCATAGCAGACAGCAATGAAACCACCTTCCAATAACTATAATCACAAAAGTTTCAGAAGATACAAAGAAAACCAAAAAAAAAAATTCTTTAGTTCCTTTCCTCTCTAATTGTCAGCCTATTTCAAACATACAACAGATTTAATTTCTTCCTGAAACATAAAAGAAAACGACATTAAGAAATGTTGGCGACAGTTTGTCCTGCTTCTCTATGCAATCTTCCCTTACCCAACTGAAATCATTAGACACTGTAAATCTTAATGGCCTTCATTTAGTAAGCCACCTTTCATTAAATAAATTAAAATAGGAAAAAATGTACAAAGTTATGGATACATAACACAGACATCATAAATAGAAAACAATTGTCCAAAACTGGTGATACTAGATCTTCATCATTTCTTCCCCTTTTTTGAAAAAGGCTTTTTCTTATCCCAAATAATCTCACCCTTAGTGAGTACTGGAACTTCAGAAAGCTTAGAGACACCATATCGCCTCTTGAATTGTTCCACACGATCATTTACCACAACAGGTGCCTTGTTACCCTGGTAAAAGGGATGGTTGCCTGACCAGATATCAACCACATACTTAGCTTGGGTTCCACCAGTAACCATTACCTCCTCTCCGTTGCAGTACACCTTAGCCTGAGGATAGTACTCTGGATGAATATCCTTCTTCTTACAAGTTACACGCACCCCTCCTCTATTCACCTATATCAAAGATCATATTGAATCATAAAAAGATGAACCATTAAATTATCCAAGACAACTGGGCACTCTCAACACCTGTTGCTTGAGGGTAGCATAGACAATTCAATAATATCAAATATAAGCTTCAGTGGAGTTTAAGAAATTGAACGATATGCAGTTATGGTTCTAAGAAAGATTTGAGTTTGATGATGCAGACAAGCTAAGACTTTGGTTTTGACCCTTGAGGAAATTTGAACATGTAGTCCTTCAGAAATTATGGTTTGAATGCAATGCAGGGGCTATGGCAACTTGAAATTGCGGCTTATGAACAATCTGAACCATTATGTAAACTTTCCCAGCCTGATATTTGGATTTTCAGATGGTGTTGATAATTGCGCATTTTGAAATCACAGTTTTAAAGAGTTTAGGGATCTAAGAAATCTGAAATATAGTTTTTAAGGAAAAAAAAAGTGGGCTCTCATATATTGGTTTCTAACACAAGGCATGTATTTAAGAAAAGTTTAGGCTCTCTCAAACGGTGCAAGAGAGATTATTAATCCCAATCAGCATCCTATGAAACCGATACACAGCTCTACTAAACATCTTGTCAATTAACCTATCACTGTATCAAATAGAATGTAAATTAATTTGGGGACTTAACATCCCAAAACTTGCTTCCGGTTTGTCAAAGAGCAAGGTGTATGAAAGCCTTTTAGATCACCCCCTTCTCACAATTGTTATCCATGCAATCTAATTTACATGATATACACCACCCGAAATAAGATGAAAAATAGATTATAGGAGACAGCTTGTGTGCTTGGACATTCTGAATATATGATTAAGAGACGCACAAGGAATTTGGGCACTTCAAACGGTGATTCCAGGGAAGTTTGTGCATCTAGGCACTCTAATTGTGACTTGAGAAACGGTCAAGGAACTTGGGCAGTCTCAAGCCATGGTCTACCGCCACTTTATCAAACAGATATGCCACTATTTTAAACAGCTTGTAGATTAACCTGCCAATGCATTAATTGAATGTAAATTAAATTGGAGACTTACTCCAAAGCCTGCTTCTGGTTTGATAAAAGTCAAAACCCAAGGTGCAGGTAATGCCTTCTAAATCACCTCTTTCTAATGGTTGTTGTCGATGCAAGATTAATTACACGATATAAAAAACCCCACAGAAAATAAAAAAGAGATTACATCAGACAGGTTGTGTGTTTGGACACTCTGACTATGTGATTCACAAACACACAAGGAATTTAGGCACTCTCCAACTGTGATTTAAGGAAAGTTTGAACTTTGTGCATTTCGGTACTCTACTTGTGGTTTGAGAAACAGTTGAGGAAACTAGGCAGTCTCAAACTGTAATTCACGGAAAGTGTGGGCATTTCGGCACCCTAACCGTGGTTGGGAAGACAGTTAAGGAATTTAATCACTCTCAAGTTGTGATTTAAGCGCACTCAGGGCATTTGGGCACTGAAATTGTGGTTTTTGAGACAGCTAGGCACTTTGGCCATCTCAGACTACAAGAGGACGGCATTTAGGCATTTGAACACTGTAATTGTCATTTTACAGACAGTAATTTGAGCACTCTCGGACTGATTTAAGGACAGTTTGGGCATTTTGAAATTTTTCGTTTAATGACAAGGGAATTTGGGAATCCCTAAACTGCGAAACAGTTTCTGTGGGCAATTTCAGCATTGAGTATTCTACGATTGAGAAAGGCAGAATTGGTGTTTGGACGGACTTTGCCTGTTTATATACAACCTTAGAAACCACCAAACAATCGGGAATTCGATTTAACGGTGACTTTCAGCATTTTTTATCAATTTGGATTTTTTGTTCCATATTATATGAATATCAAAATCAATTGACACTAAGTAAATAGATATTGAATGGTCGAATAACAGCATTTCCTAATGCGACAACTCGTGTCGAGAATTACATACCTTGAACGATGGTGAGGAAGGGGAACGTTCTGAAAATAAGGAAGGGGAGCCCTGTAAAAATGAAGACCGATATGATGACAGGTGCTTTGTTGCAAGCGCCATGATTCACGACTTTCCAACACTCTGTTATCTGTTATCTTCTCTTACTTTTTTTATAATTTTTGATACAAATGACTTATCATCTTCTAGAGGTCAAAAATGGGCAGCTCATCCATATTTATCTGATTGGAAGTAGTGACGGAAGACCGCGGTTGTACGAGGAGCAAGCGGAAAATTCACTTGAATGAATTTTAATGATCTCTATGAGACCAATAGGTTAAGGAATTCAGTATTAAATTCTAGGTTAACTTAATGTTTTTCTCTTTAGTTATATTGATCTTTATCTAGAAATTAGCAATCTTGTGAATCCTTGTCTTTTCGAAAAGTTGGTTTAGACATTCTTACATTAGGACTTTGAATGAAGTTGGTTTATAGAGTCTTGCATCGGGACTTTGAATGAGTGAATAGGAGAGATTTTAATAATGTCTACGAGATTAAATATTTTATGGGATGGAAAAAAATAGATTTTTGCTCATGTTGAACTTCTTATTATTAATTTTGACAAAGAGGTTGGTCGTTTAGTTAACCTTTTCTTCCTCAGATAACTAGTGCATGTTGACAACTTTTAAGCTCTTTTTGTACTAAGTATGGATATCCTCATAAGTTGTGCTTCTATAATGAAATGTCATTTTATTCCCCCACCCCTTTATTGTAGAATATAAATAATGCTTTTTCCCCAAGTTTCCTTGGCATCTTCCACCTATTGCTCATAGCTAAGATGATGAGATCTTGTCCTCAATTGTCAACTAACAACCTCACTTTCTCTTTAATAGCTGCCCCTAAATATCATTTTTAAACCATGGTCCTTATCAGGTTAAACTCTTTGATGTGGTATTTTTTTTTCTTTTTTTTTTTTCCATCTAATCGATTTTGTCTATATGGCAATTCTAAAGTTTTCAATCTCATAACTTTTTATTTCTTCATTGGTATTAGCACATTCTTGCAAGTTGATGCCTCACTTGTTCATCAGTTGTTGTTTTGCTTCATCAAAGTTTTCTTCCTATGATCTAGCACCTCCTTAACAACTATTTTAGGTCATTGATGGTTATCCATATTCTCAACCTTTTTTAAATAACTTATCAATTGCATTATTGTTGATGCCTCCAATTGAAAAGTTCCTACTTCAGTGTATCTCGTGATTTTGGCCTTTATAAGAATAGGGCACAAATGAATGAAGGTTAGTTTTAATAATGTTTGATTTATGAGATTTTCAAATAAACACTCACATGGATAAGTACATTAGATCAAAAAAAAAAGTAGATCATTTATGTAGCATCTACTTGATCTTCCTTTCCTTTTGGATTATGGATCTTTCGTTGTGTTTTTTGATAAAGTAATTTGCAATTTTTTTTATTTTTTCTTTTCCAAACATATTTTTTTAGATTTTTGCTAAGTGGCTCAAATATCCATATAAGTTTGACATTTCATATTGTATACACCTAAAAAATGGCCTATTGCTCTGACGTAGTGACATTACTAACATTCCTCTTTAATTTATTTAATAATCTTTATTATTTAAATAAATATCATCATTTCTCTTTAATTTCATAATTAAGTGATTTTAATTAATTACTTTAATTATTAAATGTATAAATCATTATTCATTACCAATTCGTCTACAAAGTAATTAAATAATTCAATATTATTTATTTATTCCCTATCTCATTATAATTAATTAAATAGTTATAATTAATATTCTCCCTTTTTTATTACTTGTTAGGAATTCCTATTCTTATTATTTGTTTTGTAAATGTATTTTTTGCAAATAATGTAATTAAGTGTGAGTGTACATGTTTAGTTGGCATGTTGATGTGTCGGCATCTTGTGCGTAAGGAGATCATGACTGAAACGGTCATGACGGATTCCTATGACGCGTAAGAACTATTTAAGGAATGTGCTATGACAGGTGTAAGAGCATCTTATGACTTGGGCCTATTTGGGCACCCAAGAAGAAGTGGTTGGTGTGTGTAAGAGAATATGCCAAAAATAGGTTGGTATGACAGATTCTCTTACACTTCTCTTGTGACCATTATTTTTGGCAGATTCTATGACAAGCTGTCATAGTCTATTCTAGGGATGGACAGCTATTCTTCGGATTGCATGTAACAACTATGTACATGTGGCTTTGTGCATGGGTCTTGGTGGTTGTGCCTATTTTTGGGTCCAGAGGAGTCTATATATATGATGCTGCTCCTATGGGAGAGATATAACAAAATTTAAGTCTTGTTGGCTTTGTCTCTCATTTCCTGAAAGAACTTGCATTGCAAGTGTATTGTAATCTTTGTGCTGAAGATAATACATTGGGCAGGTTTTGGAGTGCTGGGGTTTTTTATCAAAAGGTTTTCCCCAGGGTATATCATTGTGTCATTCTCTATTTTTCTGTATGCATTGTATGTGGTTGCAATATCTTTGTTAAAGTAGTTAACGAATCTGAAATTGTAAAGATTTATAAGAATTTGCACAATACTCTCCTATAGAGATTAGCGTAGGAAGCTGTTTCCGCACCTGAGTTTCCTTACAAGTAGTATCAGAGCTTGATCAACTTTTGATCCTAGTTGTTGGGTAGGGTTTTTTTGAGCTAATCTCAAGTTTGAGTGGGAGTTTTTTGCAGAGCATTCTGAATCTTATTTGCAGATTGAGATGGCAAGTTCATCATATGGAAGAATGGAGGTGGAGAAATTTAATGGCACTAATTTCCAGTTGTGGAAACTCAAGATGGAAGACATGTTGGAAGATCGTGACCTATGGGAAGCGACTTCAAGTGCTACAAGACTAGCAATTATAGCTCAAGCAGATTGGGATATCAAAGACCGTAAAGCTAAGGGTCTCATAAGACTCTGTTTAATCGATGCAGTCCTTCTGAATGTTCTAGATGAGAAAACCACAAATAGTTTGTGGGAAAGACTTGCGGCCGTGTATCAGGCCAAATCTCTGGTGAACAAGTTGTTCCTAAGGAAGAAGTTGTACTCTCTGCGAATGGAGGAAGGTGGATCCTTAACGGATCATTTAAATGCATTTAATCTGCTAGCTACACAATTGACATCAGCTGGTGTCAAGTTAGAGGAGGAGGATCGTTGCTACACACTTTTGTGTTCTTTACCGGATTCATGGGACCATCTTGTGATGGCTCTCGGAAGCACTTTAGTCACCTTCAAAATGGATGATGTGGTGTCTTCGCTGCTATCAGAGGAGCTGCGGAGAAAGGCTTCCATTTTGAAAAAAGAAGCCCTTGCTGTTCATGGGAGATCCACTGAAAGAGGGAAGAAAAATGACAATAAGTCTGACAATAAGGGTAGATCCAAATCCTGTGGGAAGTCAAAGACTTCCAATAAGTCCAAGGCAAAATGTTGGAACTGTGATAAATCTGGGCACTTCCGTAAAGACTACAAAGAGCCGAAGAAGAAGAAGAAAGGTTCAGATTTAGCTTCAGAAAGATCTCAAGAAGATGGCGATGCATTCATCGCAGCTTTGACAGCCCATGCATCTGATGATGTGTGGTTGGTTGACTCAGGTGTATCTTTTCACATGACCTCTCATCGAAACTGGTTCTCAAAATATGAAGAGTTCGATGGTGGAAAGGTGTACTTGGGTGATGATTGTCACCTAAAGATAGTTGGACGCGGAAGGGTCACTATCAAATTTCCTGATGGACAAGTAAAGGGAATCAACAGAGTTATGCACATTTCGGGTTTGGCACAAAACCTATTATCTGTAAGTATGTTGAATGATGTAGGTGTGCAAGTTATTTTTTCGAAAGAAGGATGCAAGATGATGAGAGGATCGATAGTGCTTGCAAGGGGTACTAGGAGAGGTACCTTATTTCAGCTAGATGCATGTATTCCTCTATGTAATAGTTCTTCATCCTCACCATCTAAACAAGCAGTGAAGAAGTCTATGGCTATTGGTTCCGATGGTAGTGCAAACACTTTGGAAGCTAAGCTTCCTGCAGAAAAGACAATGTTGTGGCATATGAGATTTGGCCACATTGGTGAAAAGGGTCTCAGAACCCTGAAAAATAAAAATTTCATTGAGGGGTTAAATGATTGCAATCTCGAGTTTGACTTCTGTGAACACTGTGTCTATGGTAAAAAAAATCGTGTTCAGTTTTACTCTAGTTCTCACAAATCTTCTGATGTTTTGGATCTTATTCATTCTGATGTATTTGGTCTTGTAAAAGTTCCTTCAATCTCCAAGTTTGTATTTTTTGTATCTTTCATAGATGATTATAGTAGAAGGACGTGGATTTATTTCCTTAAAAGTAAGACACAAGTCTTTAGTCGGTTCAAGGAATTTAAAGCTCTTGTAGAGAATCAGACTAGTAAGAAGATTAAGTGTGTGAGAACTGACAATGGTGGTGAGTTTTGCTCAGCAGAGTTTGAACAGTTCTGTAAAGAACGAGGTATCAAGAGGCATAAGACAACTCCTTATACCCCACAGCAAAATGGAGTTGCAGAGAGAATGAACAGGACACTGATGGAGAAGGCTAGGAGTATGCTTAGTGGAGCTAGTTTAGAACAAAGGTTTTGGGTCGAAGTTGTGGCCACTGCTTGCTATCTGGTTAACAAATCTCCTACATCAACCCTTGTTGGTAAGACACCCATGGAGGTGTGGTCTAGTAAGAAGCCTTCAATTAGACATCTTCGTGTTTTTGGTTGTGAAGCTTATGCACATGTTCCAAAGGAGAAAAGATCTAAGTTGGAAAACAAAGCCGTTAAATGTATTTTCATCGGATATAGTGTTGGTGTGAAAGGATACAAGCTTTGGGATCCTGTGACTAGTAAGGTGTTGTATAGTAGAAATGTTATTTTCAGAGAGCTAACATCTTCTCCTATTGTGCTACAACCAAATGAAAAAGAAAAGGAAAAAGATGTTGTTTAGTTGCCTCCTACCCCTAAGAAGACTGAACAGAGAGACCATGTTGGGCCTAATGATGAGGAGAGCTCTAGCAACTTTGATAGTTCAGAAGAAGAGGAAGAACAACCTCAACCGCAGCCCTTGAGGAGATCTACGAGAGAAAGAAAGCAACCAGAAAAGTTTGGTTATTCTATGTTAGATTCCAGTTGTGCCTTTGCTTTGATTACTAACACTGATGAACCTAGATCTGTGAAAGAGGCTTTGGGCATGGAAGATGCAGGTTCCTGGATTGAGGCTATGGATGATGAGATGGCTTCATTGGAGAAAAACAAAACTTGGGACCTTGTACCTTTGCCTAAAGGGAGAAAATCTATTGGCTGTAAATGGGTGTTCAAGAAGAAATTATGTGCAGATGGTAGTGTTGAAAGGTATAAAGCTAGATTGGTTGTAAAGGGGTATTCACAGGTAGAGGGAATAGATTATGGTGAAATATTCTCTCCTATTGCAAAGTTGACATCCATTAGATTTCTGTTATCTCTTTCTACATCATATGATTTAGAGATAGAACAGATGGATGTGAAGACAGCTTTCCTTCATGGTGTTTTGGAGGAAGAGATTTATATGTCATAGCCTGAGCACTACATTGTTAAAGGTAAAGAATCCTTAGTTTGCAGATTAAAGAAATCTCTATATGGTTTGAAGCAATCTCCTAGGATGTGGTACCTTAAGTTTGATGCCTTTGTGTTGTCAATTGGATTTGTAAGATCAAAATCAGATCATTGTGTTTATTTCAGAGTTGAAAATGATCGCCTTCTTATTGTTTCATTATATGTTGATGATATGTTACTGTTTGGGAAGGGTAAGGGTATGATTTCTGATTTTAAATCTTAGTTGTCAGCACAGTTTGAGATGAAAGATCTTGGGGCAGCTAGGTACATCTTGGGTATGGAAATCAGTAGAGACAGGTCTAACAGAAAACTTTGGTTGAGTCAGAGTAAGTATGTGAAGTCTGTGTTGGACAGGTTCAGCATGGCAAATTGTAGACCACTATGTGTTCCTATTTCTGTGGGAACAAAGTTATCTGTAGATGATTGTCTAAAATCTCCTAGTGAGGTGGAGGACATGAGTAGAGTACCTTATGTTAGTGCAGTTGGCAGTCTTATATATGCTATGGTCTGTACTAGACCAGACATTGCCCAAGCAGTGGGAGTCCTGAGTCAGTTTATGGCTAATCCTGGATGGGTACATTGGGATGCAGTTAAGCGAGTATTCAGATATTTCAAGGGCACATCAGATTACTCCATATGTTATCATGGTAACTCTTCTGGATCTCCACATTCAGTTTGTATTTGTGGGTTTGTGGATTCAGATTGGGCAGGTGATATTGACAGCAGGAGATCCACTAGTGCTTATGTGTTCACTATGTTTGGTGGTGCCATTAGTTGGATGAGTAAGCGACAACCTGTGGTTCCTTTGTCCACTACAGAAGCTAAGTACATGGCTGCTACTCACGCTTGTAAAGAAGCCATTTGGCTTAGAAGATTATGTTATGATGTTGGTGTTGATGCAGAACAAATTACTATTTGGTGTGACAGTTAGAGTGTTATTTGCCTTGCAAAGAATCCAACTTTCCATGCCAGAATGAAGCACATTGATGTGCAGTTTCACTTTGTGAGAGATATGGTGGAAGATGGAAAGGTAAATTTGGAGAAGGTAGATACTATGAAGAATGTTGCAGATGCATTAACGAAACTAGTGGGCACTGAGAAGTTCAGATGGTGTTCGGAGTCTATGGGCCTTTTGGCCTATAGCGGTTAAAGTTCCTGTTATGTTCCTGTTACTCTTACAAGGTGTTCGACAAGTGGGAGAATGTTAGGAATAAGGTGTCTCAACCTTGGATAATTCCTATTCTTATTATTTGTTTTGTAAATGTATTTTTTGCAAATAATGTAATTAAGTGTGAGTGTACATGTCTAGTTGGCATGTTGATGTGTCACTCCACTTGATGTGTCGGCATCTTGTGCGTAAGGAGATCATGACTGAAACGGTCATGACAGATTCCTATGATGCGTAAGAACTATTTAAGGAATGTGCTATGACAGGTGTAAGAGCATCTTATGACTTGGGCCTATTTGGGCACCCAAGAAGAAGTGGTTGGTGTGTGTAAGAGAATATGTCAAAAATAGGTTGGTATGACAGATTCTCTTACACTTCTCTTGTGACCGTTATTTTTGGCGGATTCTATGACAAGCTGTTATAGTCTATTCTAAGGATGGAGGCCTATTCTTAGGATTGCATGTAACAACTGTGTACATGTGGCTTTGTGCATGGGTCTTGGTGGTTGTGCCTATTTTTGGGTCCAGAGGAGTCTATATATATGATGCTGCTCCTATGGGAGAGATATAACAAAATTTAAGTCTTGTTGGCTTTGTCTCTCATTTCCTGAAAGAACTTGCATTGCAAGTGTATTGTAATCTTTGTGTTGAAGATAATACATTGGGCAGGTTTTGGAGTGCTGGGGTTTTTTACCAAAAGGTTTTCCCCAGGGTATATCATTGTGTCATTCTCTATTTTTCTGTATGCATTGTATGTGGTTGCAATATCTTTGTTAAAGTAGTTAACGAATTTGAAATTGTAAGGATTTATAAGAATTTGCACAATACTCTCCTATAGAGATTAGCGTAGGAAGCTGTTTTCGCACCTGAGTTTCCTTACATTACTATTACATTTATGTAATAAATAAAATCAATTTTCCCTCTCATGATTAAATAAATGATATTTATTTAATTACAACTAACCATTCATCTCATAAATAAATATTAACCATTCATCTCATAAATAAATATTAACCATTCATCTCATAAATAAATATATCAACATGTGCAAATAAATAATTTACTATTTATTTAAATCATATTTATCCTCCTAATCCTAACTCACACTCAATTTGATTTAGCTTCTCAATCACAACTCATGACTCCACAATTTTCTCTCCTAACTAATCAATCTATTTAGTCTCTTATTCCACATCTTCAGTCAATCCCTTTTATCAAGGCAACCAAGTTGAGTTGAAATCTCACTCACTTTGAGTTAACTCTTCAACCTCATCAGTCAATCTCCCAATCAAGATAGACAAGCTGAGTTGAACTCCTACTCACTTTGATTTAACTCTTCCACATCACCAATCAGCCCATCAATCAAGGAATCTTGATTGAAACCCCTAAAAAAATTTAAATAGAGAGCTAAATCTCTGATTTTGGTAACTATAATTGCTTTGAATTTTTATGCTAGCATAATCTTGAGCTCAATTTTGAGAGTTCAACATTACATGGAGAAGGAGAACAACAAGGAAGGATTTCATGGTTTGCATATTTAATGATTTCATATTGATTATCGTTTATGCTTTATGTTTATCTTGCATCCTTTCTTGATATTGGGAATAATAATTTCTTAACAATCTCTTTGTGGTTGAGATATTTGATGTTATTATAGGTTTCTATTGATCCTTATTACCCCAATTACAAATGGTGAACCCGACATGAAGTCACAAGACCTTTTAGGAAATATTTTATTTGGCACGTGTGTGTATTTTGCAAGTATTCAATTGTTGGATGTTGGAAAAATCTGAAAAGATAGATCATATATTTCCCTCATCTACATCTTGCAACCTTGGTGGGACCAAATCATAGGATTTTTAAAGATTTGGTCATATCTTTCAAGCAACTTGGAAATTTTCTATGAAATCTTTTTTGTGGGTTGCCACTGATATAAAGACCCTAAAGTCCAAAATTTAATATTTTAAATGTTTTAAATTTTTTTTTATGAGATTTCATAAAAAATCATTTTTGGGCACAAATCAACATTTTTTTTAAATTACATTTCTGAAAAGGTCTTCAAATTCTATAGGGGGTCTATTCTCTATGACTTTAATTTTAATAAACAATATTTGCAAATAAGAATCAATCTTTGAAAACTAGTCTATTCTAATAAAATGGGTCTGTAGGGCACAAATTAAGGAATTAGTCTATGAAATTATTTTTGCAAGTTTGCATTTGTATAAGCAGTCGACAGTCCAAAATTAAAAAAAAAATCAAAATTTTCCTCTTTTTTATAATTTTTGTATGAGATTTCTTAAAAAAATATTTCTAGGCACAAATCAACATTTTTTTTTCTATTAAGATAGTTAATCAATATTTACAAGTAAGGGACAAAATCCAGAAGCTGAAAGAAAAAAGTACTATTCACAACCCCCATCACATATACAGTTACAAAATTTAGGGAGTGGATTTAATAACTTGAAAAATGTACCACTGATATTATAGTACTAGCTAGGCATAATAAGATATGTTTTTTTGGGTTTACAAAAAGAAGGAACTGTGAAATCTAACTGTTGACTATTCTCAGCCATCATTGTGGCTGGCTGTATCACTTGGAGCCCCTGGAATTTCATTTTGTGTATTTTCTTGTTCATGGTTGTAAGTTGATTCCCAACCTGTCATCCCCACCTACAAATTGGGAGCAATAGAAGCATCCACTCGATCATTGTTATCTATATGGCAGTTTCTTAGAAGGTTGTTTAGATCCTCCACCTCCATGGGGGCAAGGAAGCTTTGATAATCAGCAATGTACTGTGCTACATGTACCTTATCTTTGTTAATAACTAGATTTCCCTCTTGTACCAGCTTCATGAATTCACTCTTTGTGATGTTGAGCACCAAAGAAACATGTGTCACAATATTAAAATGGGTGAGTTTAAGATTAAACTCAGTAAGCTTCCTTCTCTCTGCCTGAAAAACCTCTCCGTTCCTGTCCTTCCAAAGAGTCCAAAGAACTTCAATTATAAGTGTAAACCATAGATTATTAAGTTTAGAATCAAAATTTTCAACATAACCAACAAGGATTTCACTCCAAGAAATATCAGATTTACAATTCCAAAGACAAGGGGAACCAAGAAAAATAGACCAGATCTTGCGTGCATAAATACATTCAAAGAATAAATGCTCAAAATTTTTAACATAGTTACACAAACTGTTCAAAATAGGAGCAAGGCCAATGGAGGACAACACATGGCCAACAACAAGTTTTTTTTATTAGGAGAAGCCACTTGAAACAAATCTTTTTAGGTTCAGCTTTGCCCTTCCAAAAATAATCAAAAAAGAACAACCAATTAGAAAAGGGATTAATCTGCCCCCAACACTAGGACACATGTGTGATAAGAGAGGATTCTTTCTTCATATTATGGTAAAGTTGTTTAGTGGTTTCTCTGAGATTAAACTTCCATTAGTCCATTTACAATTATTAAGGAATGTTGTAGAATCAATTATATCTCTTTTAATGTTCACATTGACTGCTTTCTTAATGAGTGTATATGTTTTCTTCTGAGAATCAGGAATATTAAATTTGGATCTGATTAAGTCCCATGACCCTAAATTCCCATCATCCAAGATATCTTGTATCATAGAGATCTCTTTCAAATTCCAGAGTTTTGCAGAACAGCTCTGAGTGAGCGCCAAAGGTTTATCATTATAGGACAATCCCCAATATATAGATCTATCCCGAACAAAAAAATATGGAGGACCACCTACAGCTCCCCTCTGTGGAATAAATTGCCTCACCTAGACCCAAGCTTTCTCCAAAGCTTGAAAATTTTTGGAGCCATACACTTTCATTTTGAAATCCCCCAAGACTATGTCATAGACTAGGACATCCTTCCACTGTTTACCTTTTATGATGACTGACCTTTCAATATGATTTCTTATAAGGATCTTCTAAGGCTCATTACCCCATAAAGCTTTAAGAACCCATTTGGCTGCAAGGGCAAAGCCATGGATCTTAATGTCTTTCAACCCCAACCCTCCTTGACTTTTTTCTTGACAACACCACTCCCATTTTACACAGTGTCTCTTCCTATTTCCTTTTCCATCAGACCATAGGAAGTCCCTAAGGATATTATCAATTATATTCACTTGGGAACTTGGAAATGACCAAGCCGAAGCATAATAAATGTGATGAGCTGAGAGTACCTTCTGAACTACTTGGAACCTGTCGGCAATGGACAAGGATTGAGTCTGCCATTTAATGTGTTTCTTATTGATCTTGTCATAAACCCAATCCCACATACTGCCAAGATTGGGTTCTACAGAAAAAGGGATACCAAGGTACCTAACAATCTTATTAGGTCCTGCCCATTGCCACCTCTTATCAATAAGCCAACTAGGTGGATCATTTGACCAGCCCAATACAGTGGATTGAGGGGGGAGATTTTTGAGCCCGATGCCTTGCAAAAGAGATTAATCTTGTCCATGGCATTATCAAAATTGTCCTCTAAAAGACCTAGAAAAAGTGTAGTATCATCTGCAAATTGCACATTTATTAGTTCTTCATTGTTAGGGAGAGAGATGCCTTTTAAGGGAGGTCCCAGGGTTTGATCCCTTAGGATATAAAACATAGCATCTACAAAAATGAAAAATAAGGAGGGGGCTATTGGACATCCTTTCCTGATGGACCTTTGAAGTCTTATAGGTTTGGATAGAGACCCATTGACATCAATAATTGTGGATGCATCTTTGAATAGAATGCTAATCCATTTGCAATAAAGTTCTAGAAATCCAAAGGCTTTTAGCATTCCAAGTACAAAATCTCATTCTATCATGTCATATGCTTTTTCAAAGTCTAGTAGCACCATCGCAACTTCATGTCCATCTACTTTAGCCCAGTGCATAGCTTCCCAACTTGTCACTAGATTCTCCAAAATGTATCTTCATTGGATAAAACCTATTTGGGTATGACAAATAAATCTTTTTGGAAGAGGGGCGATTCTCCTAGCAAGGACTTTAGCCAGGATTTTATATGAGAGGTTCAACAAAGTAATCAACCTCCAATTCTTTACTAGAGATCTATCACCTGCTTTAGGAAGGAGTTTGGCAACTGCTTTATTAATGGAAACTCCTAGAGAACCTTTAGTGAAAGCCTCATCATACACATTCAGAAGTTCAAGACCTACCCAACTTTTGTTTTTCTTATAAAATTTAGCATGGAGGCCATCTAGCCCTAGGGTTTTCCCATTAGTGAAAGAATCAATAGCTGTACAGATCTCATACAGGGAGCGAGACTTGTTGAGATTGGCTTGGTTAAAATCTAAAAGTTTTGGGGGGATGAGTTTGAGACAAGCCTCCAAGGCTTCTTGACTGTCATTGGACACTTCTGATGAGAACATATCACTGTAGAATTGGTGGAAAGATTTTTTAATGTCTTTTGGGTCATTGGTTGGCCTGCCCTCAAATTGGATTTCATTAATCAACTCCCTCCTCTATTTGGCTCTAATAATGTTGAAGAAATAACCAAATCCTTTATCTCCCTCATTAATTCAGTTCATCTTGGCTCTGATTTTCTATCCTTGTATCTTGTATCTCTAAATGATTCTCAAGTTATGCTTTGTGTTGGCTAATTGAGCCTCCAACACCGAATTATTACCTTTTCTCTGAAGGTCTTTCTCTATGTTAGTAAACCTGTTTTATCAGAAAGATTCTTCCTTGTTTCTATCCATTGCCAATTTTTTGCCAATCACTTGAAAAATACTCTTCCAAGCTTCCACCATCAAATCCCAAAGCAAAATAGCATATGTAAGAGGATTACAAAGATTGGTAGGCTCGGTGATCATTAAAATAGCATCTAGATTATCTAGATCATCAAGAAGTGAGATATTGAGTTCAAATGTGTTAACTCTGCTTTTATCACCATTAGGGTTAACATTATTTTCAATCTTGATACAGGTTTGAATAGGTGAATGATCTGAGATAGAAGCAGGGCAGACCATGACTAGAGCATGATTATTTTCTGGGATGAAATAAAAGGTAGAAACATCTCCATAGAATCTATCTAGTCTACAATAGACATTCTGTTTGCCTTTCTGGTTATTGCACCATGTAAACCAGATGTCTAGGAACTTTCCATGCATATGTTCCATTGGGTCAAGAAGGTTAAATTTTCTTTTGAATTTATGCCAAAAGAATAGCTCATTACCTTTCCATGAGTGTGACAACCCTCCTAGTTTAGCTGCTCTATGTTCAACCATATTGAAGTCTCCTACAAAAAGTCAGGGAACTTTTGGAAGGTGTATGCAACACCATTCCCAGAGACCTTCTCTCTCTCTATAACTGTTAGCTGCATACATATTGCAAATCCCAAACACCTTATCACCACATTTGAATGTCACCCAAATAGCTCTCTGACATGTTGAGCATCCATGACTTTCAATTTGATCCTGCCATCTAGGATGAATGAGAATGACTACTCCTTTACCTCTCTCATGATTCGAGTGAAATCCAATTTCTCTATCCCAAAGGAATTTCAAGGTAGCATGAGCTTGAAATCCTACAACCTTAATTTCTTGTAAACAGATAACATCTTTATAAGCCAATTGATTATACCATCTCCTAACTGAATATTTCCTATCTGACATCTCTAGGCCGCGAACATTTCAACTATGTATGTGCATCATCATAATTACTTAGGGGGAGTTTTTTTGCTTTTCCACAGTCTATTAAAGCAGTTTGGGAGGTTCTTTTTCCTTCTACTCCCATTTGACAGGGAGTTTCTATCACTAGTTTTCCTTTTCTTCCTGACAACCTCTGTGAATTGACCCTCATTATTAGAGGCAACAATTTGTAAAGATCCAGTGGGGCAGTTGGTTCCGCAAAGAGGGGTTGTAATTCCTTGCAATCCTGTTTGAGTTTAGAGGCCCTTTCATTAATAGAAATGATGGCTAATTGCTAGGCATTCAGAACAGGGAGGGTAGAACTATCAACAGGGGTCTCTAAAGATAACAATCTTGTTTGATGGGTAATTAGGGGAGCGGTAATTAATTCTTCTACAGACTTCTGCGCATGGACAATTTCAAACTCATCATCAAAAAGAGGATTCGACAGAGTGATAAACCTGTTATTAATAGGGAGGTCTAAAAATTTATTCTTAGGGGCTTGAGCCTTCTCTGGGGGTATGGGAATATCTGAGATGAGATTCCTACTAGGGTTGTTGGGAAACTCATAAATATCTTTTCCATCAATAGGATTTTTATCACCATTATCATTGGCTCCCTTTTTACCAGAATTATTAACCACATTAACTTTTTCTTTCTATAAATGTTTTAGGGTCGGGCATTCTTTTTTAGTATGACTGTTGCACCTGCAATGGAAGAAAGCATTAAGGTTACCTAAAAGGGAGACTTCCAAATAAAAGAGCTCGCCATCAAATTCTAGAGAGATACAGTCAGGAAATTTGACTTCTGGTGTTAAGGCAACAAGATCTCTAACATTCAAATGTGGAAGGGTGACTATAGACTGCATAATTTGTAGCACCGAGCCCAGGGGTTTCAGAATTTGGGAGATGAAGGGCCAGAATTCCACATTTAAATTCTTAATTTCGACCTAGTTGGGAGCTGACCTAGCCACAACTTTTTCAAAATTTCCTTTTGGGTACCAAGGATAAGCTCTGAACATGGAACAACTAGCATTCCAAAACCTTTTTTCCAACACTCTCTCCTACATACTATGATTCTTTAAAAAAAACAACAAAAAGCCCTTTTTGAATCATTCTACAATACATAACATAAATTCCAATTTTTTTACACCATAATGCAGCAAGCCAATCATCAAAAAAATTTCGAGCAGGCATTGTCTCTTTATCAAGGCGAACAAAGAAAATAACAATACTCTTAAGCCTACTTTGTTCAAATTTAGTTGTATTCACCATATCTTCATTAGGAGAAAGAGAGAGGGTCTTCATACCTAGAGAAGGAAGCCTACCATTTTCTCCTATGTTACCACCAGACTTGGCATCTCCTCCAATGACACGTCCACCTCCATCAGCTAAGTTTTGTCCTCCTTCCAATTCTCCCTGTACTGGTTCCACACTCTTTCTATAGAAAACTCCATTGAAATTTGTAGCAGCTGATAAATTTGAAGTGCTTTCAGCCACCATCTGTTTACAAGATAGTTTTTCCTTTGCTTTATCAACATTACCCTCTTTTGCATTATTAATAGCCCCCTCAATGCCACTTGCATTAGCATCACCCATAATAATTTCTCCTTCACCACCATTATGGTTCGGCTCTCCCATCACATGCACAAACTAGGCAGGAGGCAAATCAAACCCCAAACATAGAGAGGCAAAAAAGGCACAAAACCAACATAACCTAACTTAATGAAAATAAATGCATGCAAGAGTAATCAAAAGAAACAAAGGGAAACATAGATGACACGGGGCACAGGAAATGACATGTGAAAATTACGTAAAACAAGGAGCGAAGCAAACATCATCAACAATCATGGTTTGAAGTTGCAAAAGTTACATTTCTAAAAATATCTTGAAATTGTAGAGGGCATCTTCTCTTTATGACTTTAATTTTGATGAACAATACTTTCAAAAAAAAAAGATCATTGAAAACTTTTTCTTTTTGTGTGCATGTGCAGATGATAATCAATTTATCAAAGACATTGTTTTGAAACTACAAATGATATTTGCTTCTCTTATATCTAAAATCTTATTCACTATTGTAAAACAACACATTTTAACTATTGAGAAAAATCACTTGATGTAATGAAAAAATCTAGTGGTCCATCAAAACATAAAAAAGTCAAGATTCAAGATCTTGTGGAATTGCGCAAAAGAGAACAAGAGATAAAACAGAACAAGATACCAACTCACATACAATGAATCAATGCTTTGGAGGCATAAATTAGAGGAGTTATTGATGCATATGTGACAAGGTATTCATAATTGCTCAAAATTTTAATTTTCACTATATTAACCTTAGTTCAATTAAGGAATCCCAAGATTAATTGCTAGGATTCTGGTACTAACTTTTTCTTTTTATCTTGTGGTGTGGAAACAAGGTTTAACTTTTCAAATCTAAAATCAATCCATCTTTCATTTTGGTGCTTTAAAACAAACAATACATGCTCAAACATCACAAGTCACACTTCATTTTAGTGCTTAAAAATTAACATGTGGTTAAAATTTGAACAAGACAATATACATTTGAGATTGGTGCAATAAAATTGAGCAAGGCAAATCTCATCTCATTTGGAACTTAAAAATGAACCCACAAGCTTGTATGGATGCTTTAGATTAGCTAACATTTATCTTTTTTGGTGCTTAATTCAATTAATCTAGTGTTTTGTGTTCTTGGTGCACTTGCACATTGTATTAGATTAAAAACTATTTTTTTTAGAGAGACTTGTTTAGAGGGGGTGCTTAACCCAATAGAGGATGACCTCAAACTGGCAAATCCTTTTGGTTGGTATAGAAACAAAACTCAAAGAAAACTTTTGTCTTATCTTTCCAAGCGCAGACGAGGTGTGTTGATGATAATTTGGATTAGGTGAATATCCCTAAGATGTTAGCATGGTCAACTAGAGACTTAAGTGTCTCACATGCATGCAAACCGATTGGGGAGACTCCATAGATTTGACTAAAACCCTGTTAATTAGAGGTCACTCAGTTCACCTATGAATAATTGTCTTATTTTGTATGAGGGGAGGGAACTATCTCCCCCCAAGATTCCCATCATATGTATCCCGAGGTATTGTGTTATGAAAGAGATCTTCATTAAAATGAAAACAATACCTAGAAAAAGGCAAAAACACAAGCACCTTCAAGAGGGATTTTAATCTCTAGTTGTGTGACATGATTGTGTGAGATGACAGACATCCCAGCAATGGGCCAAAAATATTTCATTGAAGGTAATTTGACTTTAGGTTAGGCTACTTGTATATTGCTTTCATTGGGACAGACCTTGTGAAAAACTTGCAACTTGAAAAAATTCTTGAACATATACTGATCATTTATTTTTTGAGTCAGTCCTACAACCATATACTGAATGTGAGTTTGTACACATATCCAAAAAAATTCCTACAACATTGTCCAAAAAAGAGCAAAAACTAAGTTAACATTGGTCCTACAACATTGTCCTACAAAAAAAAAACTGAATCAAAATAGGTCCTATAACATACCATTTGTCTCTTTATCCTAAAATCTAGTGATTGGCATACCCTTGCATATTAGTCCATGTATCTTGCATCTTTAGTAGTTATTTTTTAGAGTCATCATTTTAGTCCAAAAAATCCTAAAAAATTATAGCTTGCATATCTTAGGAGTAAGTTTTGCACTTCCTAGAGTCATTTTTCAAATTAGTGGGTGCATTTTCTTAGAACATTCCTATAGTAGTATTTTGTTTTATATTGACTTCAGCAACACCATCTTTACCTACTTGCCTCATCATAGGCACCCTATCATTTTGGTTAACATGTGTCTTAGACAGACATTATTGCTAGAATTTATCACTTATGTCCTACCTTTTTGGAGTCAAGATAGTCCTCAATATCATTTGGGTCTTTCCTTAGAGGGTTTACCTTCAAAGTTTCTAGAATCTTTCTAAGGGTATAGTACTTGTACCTTAGACATAATTCTAGTTATTCATTCCTAGTTTGAATTAGCATTCCAACATTCAAAAAATACAAAAAAAATAGTTTCCGTTATTTTCATTTCCCTTATTGTATTTTCATTTCTAAAAGTAAAAAATCCAAAAAAATAGTCTTAAGGTATTTTCCCTAGTTGTCTTGCATATACCTTAGTCTTAGATTTGCATTCTAGCACATGTCGTTCACATAATCCATGGACCACCCCAATCAAGTACCATTCCTACTAGGGGCACCTCAACAAAAGCCTCCAAATGTTCATCAACCAGGTGCTCCTTCCAATCTAGGACAACCCCAAAGTAGTCAAGGGGTGCCTCTAGACAAGTCTAAGTACTCAATATTCATAAATCCCCTCTAGAAAATGATGGCAAATGGATCAAGCATGATAGAACCTCAACAAGCCCCAACACCTAAGCATGCCCAAGAACCTCAAAAAGTCCTAGCACCTCATCATGTCTAAGAACCCCAACATATTCCACCACCTTAGCATATTCTATCACCCCAGCATATCTCAATACCCTAGTAAGTCCTAGCACCTCAACAAATCCAAACACCTTAGAAAAACCCAGTACCTAAGAAAGTCCTAATCCCATAGTATATACCAACACCCTAACATGTTCCAATACTTTAGTATGTCCCAATGCCTCAATATGTCCCACCACCTCACGTGTCTACAATACCTACAAACATGAGATATATACCTCCCTATAATCAAGCACTACAACATATTAATGGAATCCCATTTGTTGATCCTAACACAGTATTTGTTACACTGACACCACTGCTATACTTTCTCAATAGTTCTAAACACTCTAGGAGCAATTCATAAACCTAAAAATATGCACTCCTAAAAGGTATTACACCACAAAAAACCTCATTCCTTATCCCTTTGATATGCCACTACATATGCCACCTTTCCACACAACTTTGTGACACCTAAATTTGATAGTTATAAGGAAAAGGGTGATCCTTGTGATTGTATACAAGAGTTTTTCATAACTTTTATGGAGGTAGCCCACGAAAACACATATATGATGAGACTATTTCCACACAGTCTCAATGGTATGGCCATGGAGTGGTTCTCTAGACTCCCACCTGGGATTCAAACATGGAATGAACTAGCTAAGAAGTTCATATCCCACTATTCACACAACATAGTCATGGAAGTAATAGTGATGGATCTATGCAACACCAAGAAGAAGAATGGGGAGAGCTTTGGCTCATTTCTACAATATTGGAGAAATATTTCCTCTAAGGCATCCTTCCATTTACCAACCAAAGAAAAGATACACATGTTTATAGAAAACTGTCAATTAGACCTAATGTGAAAACTACACTCCCAATGTACTGAGTCCTTCAAAGAGATATCTAAACAAGGGTTGAAAGCAAAAAGAGCCCTCACTTTGAAAGGAATACTTAGGAAAGTGACCACCACTACAACACCCTATCAAAAAACCAAATACTGGTCCAAAAAAAAGATTGTAACAAACGATGGGGTTATGGATGCAAAGATGGCACAAAAAGTCTTACATGTGCAAGCACCGACGCTTTTCCAACATACCCAACCAACACTGGTCCAACATACCCAACCAGCACACACTACTCACAATGTTAACAAAACTGCTCTTAGACTAAGTCCCAAACATGCCAATGCACTTACACAATCCCTCCAAAAAAATTTTGAAAGGAGGAACTTACCTCCACACCGAGAATTTACACCTCTTGCAAAACCTCTTGAGAACATCCTAAAGAAATTAATACAATCCCATTCAATCACCCTATCTGAGATAAGACATTATGAGGGTCCCTAAAAACCAACATGGTGGGATGAAAATGGTTAATGTAACTACAACAGAACTAAAGGACACAAAATAACCAATTGTATGCAACTAAAATAAATTGTCCAATATTTCATCGATCACAGTGAAATCAAAGTTGTCACAAATTATGGAACCACCAACCAAGACCATAAGATCTTCCAAAATCCATTGACAGATCATGGAAAAGCCAAGGCCTCCACATCCAGATAAGATAATAAAGCTAATTGTGTATATACAAAAGAAAAAACCAATTTGAAAATTAATACCATCACTATCAAAAGTCTAGACAATGATTATGTTGTTTTTGATTAAGGTAACAACAGGTTTTGAAGGGGCCCTGAAACCCTTTACAATACTAGAACTTAGGATAAAACTATAGTAGTTCCAAGAATACAACAGTCTAGCCAAAAGTAAAGCCCAGACACTGCAAGAATCAAACCATCCAAGGGAAGGAAAGACACCCAAACAACAAAATGAGAACAGTGCATAAGAATAATCAATGAAAACCGCATTCCGTAGAGGATAGCAACAAGGCTACCTACCCTTTTTATGATAACAAAGGGTCATGTCAAATGAAGAAGGGGATTTCTTTGAATGTTTCCCTTTAACAATTATCCATCCATCTTCAACTTTCTATGCCTCCTTCTGCTAGCACACCGAATTCAAGGAAATAGCCCCCAGCATTAGATCCAAACAATCCCCAACAAGAGGAACAACACCATTTCCAACAATAATCATCATACTAGTAGAGCTGGCAGGAAAAGCAGCCTCAGAAACGGGGCTAACAATGCTTCTAGCAAGAAAATCAGAAGCACCAGAACCCACAACAATAAACTCACCACCAGGGCTAGCAAAAAAACATCCACTGAACCACTAGCAGACATCCTAGGATCCATAAACAAAGGAGAAGGGGGTCCCTACAAAGCAGCGTTGGTAGGAACAACAATAGAGACAAGGTAGGAAATGCTCCCAGCAAGAGAACTAGAAGCAAAAAAATCTGCTACCACCACAGTAGGGTTGGCAGGAACTCCAACCACAGAGCCACCAATAGGAGACCTAGGAATATCTAAATCTAGCGAAGACTTAGGAGAGCTTTTGAGAACTGTATAATGTTCAGTGGAGGCATCCTTCCACCAAGTATGAGGGCCCTTCTTCACTTTGAAGCCAGAATTGCATTTTGAAGCATGATGGCCTATTTTAAAGCATTTTCTGCATCTAAAGGAGATACCCTCATAATCCAGGTATTGCAACCATGAACATTTAGATGACTGAATATTGATTTCAATAGGAAGACCCTGTGAAATATCAATATCTACCAAGATGCGAGCATAGGTAGAATGGAACATATTAGAATTTTTCTCATCCATAATCAAAAACTCCCCCAAAGCCTCCCCCACCTCCTCCAAGACAACACCTTGCCAGAGATGAAGAGGAAGATTGGGAGCCTCACCCAAATAGGCATATTGTTGAAAACTTCTAAAGAGGGATTAAAAGATGGGTTCCAGGGTTTTAACATAAGCAAGAATTTATCCTCCTCCCAGGAAAGAAAATTTCACATAAAATTTTATTTCTATCCTTAGAACTATCAAATTTAGCAACAAAAACACCTTTAGCTAAAGGGATGATATGAACATTATCTAAAAGTATTGGTTCCCATTTTTGGGAGATCCAATCATGAAGTTGGGACAAAGTCAGCCAAAACCCCCAAAACTGATAGATCAGAGCTAGACCCATGAGGATCTTAGAGCAAGACTCTAGCTCCCCAACATCAAAAATAGAGATCTTGACGGAGAGGGATCCATAGGAAAAAATTGGCACAGAAGAAGGCACCCCATGGGAGGAGCCCCCAACCTGAGATTGAGATGAGGAAACAGCTTTAGCATAAGATCCCTTCACGCCACGAGCCGATGCACCAAACACAAGCTTGGAAGAAGCATTTTCTATATGGGCATTCACAAGAGGATGAGGCTGAGAGCCTGGAGGATCCAAAGACACAGGAATAGGAACAGGCCTCTGTGCAAGAACAACAACATAACCTATGTCACCAGGCACCACATTTTGAAAAGTGTTTGGGTGGGAAGGAGGAGGCCCCTTCAAACCGAGACCCTCACCTGAAAAAAACATCAAGGGCACAACCGAGGAAGGACTCATGATAGGAGAGGCCAGATGCACAGGGAAGGCGTCTGTTGCCTGGGCAACCAAGC
This sequence comes from Chamaecyparis obtusa, assembly GCA_027943335.1. NCBI lineage: Eukaryota > Viridiplantae > Streptophyta > Pinopsida > Cupressales > Cupressaceae > Chamaecyparis > Chamaecyparis obtusa. Next base: position 1,040,459 of record BSBK01006554.1, read on the forward strand.
ATCCAACGCGGGGCACAGCAGGAGCCCTAAGCATGGCATCCATAGGCAGAGTGCTAGTATGCACAACAACCGCGGGAGACATCTTTTTTCTTCATATGCTTATGTTATTGACAATGATTATGTTGTTACTAATAAAGAATGTCCCAATAATTCACCTAATGAGGAGTTGGATATATGTTAAGATATCATTCCCAAACATGAAAAAAAATCATATAACTGTATCTAGAAATGTCCCACAAGAAATCTCCATATCTCCCACCTTTTCTTCCTCCACACTATCTCCAACTAGCAATGCATCCAATAATGAAACATTTCCAATCTACCCACAAGGGTTATCCACGATACAAATCACAACTAGTCCATCCTTTACTAAAAGTCCTTTTACAAGTTAGTAGTCTTAGATCCAATAGTCACCATATCCAGTCCCTTAGCTTGGATAAACATGTTATCCCATTGTAAGGTAGTCCTTGCATCCAATTCAAATTTGATTCTATTTTTCACCTATCCATTGTCATCTCATCAACTCATTCATCCATTCATAACATTTCATGCCTTGCTAGACACTAGGGTTAATAAATACAATCATGTTTGAGAATAAATCTTGACATATGTCTTTCACCTCATTTAGTGATTTAAAATATCCTAAAAAACATTACAAAAAATTCTTTAAAAAAACTTTTTTTTTTAAAAAGTCCTTCAAAAGGTTCAAAAATATTAAAAAAAACATGAATTTTTTTTTAAAATTTGTAAAAAGTCCTGAAAATTTGTCAAAGACACCAAAAAAAAAAGAAAAAAGAAAATCCCTCAATAAATATCCTTTGTACATAAACAATTCTCTAGCATTTTCAAACAGGCATTGAGAAACATCATACAACAAGTTTGAGCTTTAGTAGAACCAAGTCAAAACAATCGAACTATTCAATAGGTCCTTAGCTACACCACCTAAATTGTCTTATCTAGCAAACCCAACAAACAAAAAAGCATTTTGTCAAAAATCATGTTGTTTTAGACAAGGGAAGGAGCACTCAAAATTAGATGGAGCATTCGTAGATGGGGTACCTTATTCTTGAAATCAGATAGCATAAAAAAATGTCAAAATTCAATGTCCAAACTACTGCAAAAGCACAAATATATAATTAGTACGATTGTAACTTGTTGAGTCAAGTTAGTGTTTTTATGTCTTTATTTTCACAAGTCACGTTCTTATGCATCTCTAGGATATCCACAAGTGATTAGAGATGTCGTGATGGTTCATGGCTTGTTTTTCTTTGTCTATTATTTGTGGGATGTTTGTCATGAAGTCTTAAAAGAGAAATCTAGGTCTGTGTGATAAGAGCCTTCACATCCAATACAATATCTGACTACAAAATTGCAATAGATACTTTAATTGTGATACATTGCACATACCTCAACTTTGAATGCTTGACCTAGATGGATTGACCCACATTTCTTGCTTTCTCAAAGTGCCTGTTAAAATGCAAAAGGATAATCATACCTAGATCATTTATATTTTGGTAGGATGGTATCTATTTTTTCTATAATAACGTGGCTCAATGATGAAAAGTAAATAGCTCAAATAAGTTGGAATTCAAATGTGGTTAATAGAATTTGAAAGGTTTATATTAGGACCCATCCTCATTCTCTACTCTCCTAATATTCTATCAGTCAATTCTAATATTTTATCAGTCAATTTTGGCATTCTATCGGTCAGTCAATCAATTTCAATCTATCAAAATGGTCAAATCAATTGGTCAATCATTTCATTATCATTTGTCTTAAATAGGATATGTCTTTCCTAAAACCAAACATCATCATTTATCTTATATAGGATGTATCTTTCATGAAACCAGACATTCTCATTTGTCTTATATAGGGTATGTATTCCCTAAACCAGACATTGTCGCTAGTCTTATACAAGATAAGTCCTTCCTGAAACTAGACATGATTCTTATCAACAATCTCTATGACCAATGTCGATCAAACAATCATCATAACTTACCAACATTCTTCACTTCTTACTAATTATTCTTTTCTTGCATCATTTCATCTAAATCTTCTTTCAAGAGATCATTCATAATTTTCTTGCACAAATAATCTCTCAAGGGGGCATCTATTACCTCACCATCACAACATCCCCACTAGCGCATACTGGGGCATAATTCTTAATTATTCTTTGAAACAACACCTAAAAAGCATTATATCAAAGAGGGGCAAATGTAGACACTTAAAAATAGCCTATTGCTCTAACGCAATGACATTACTAACATTCATCTTTAATTTATCTAATAATCTTTATTATTTAAATAAATAGTGTCATTCTACTATTTTCTAAATTTAAAATCATAATTTCTCCTTTATTTCATAATTAAGTTATTTTAATTAATTACTTTAATTATTAAATGTCTAAATCATTATTCATCACCAATTCATCTACAAAGTAATTAAATAATTAAACATTATTTAATTATTCTCAATCTCATTATAATTAATCAAATAATCATATTTAATTAATATTCCCCCTTTCTTATTATTATTATATTTATGTAATAAATTAAATCAATTTCCCCTCTCATTATTAAATAAATTATATTTATTTAATTATAACTAACCATTCCTCTCATAAATAAATAAGTAATTATTTATTTATAAATATCTCCATGTGTGCAAGTAAATAATTTATTATTTATTTAAATCATATTTATCCTCCTAAATCTTAACTCACACTCACTCTGAGTTAGCTTCTCAATCACAACTCCTGACTCCACAATTCTCTCTCATAACTAATCAATCTATTTAATCTCCTATTCCACCTCTCCAATCAATCCCATTTATCAAGGTAATCAAGTTAAGTTGAACTCCCACTCACTTTGAGTTAACTTTTCTACCTCATCAGTCAATCCCTTAATTAAGGTATTCAAGCTGAGTTGAACTCCTACTCCCTTTGAGTTAACTCTTCCACATCACCAATCAGCCCATCAATCAAGGAATCTTTATTGAAACCTCTAAAAATCTTATAAATAAAGAACTAAATCTCTGATTTTGGTGACCACATGCTTCGAATTCTTATGATGGCATGATCTTGAGCTCATAACTAAGAAGCCAACATTGCAATGAGAAGAAAAAAAAAGGAGGAATTATAGGTTTGCATATGCTTTTGTGTTATTTGATTTCAATATCTTGATTTGTGCATACATTTTTCTTGTTTCCTTTCCCCTTTTGGTATTGGGATACTAACTGCTATTAATAGTTTACTTGTGGTTGAGATCTTATTGTTATTGCAAGTATTACAGACTACCATATTACCCTGATTACACATATGTAGTGTCATTATATCTCCATCAGCTCCAAGATAGAAAAACAACATTTTCTATCTACTCACTCTTCTTTAAGTACTATCCACTAGCTCAAAAATGAGAGGACACCATATGGTTACTCTTAAACCTTTCATTTCAATAAACATTATAATAGGTTTTTAAGATCAATTTGTGCATGAATTTTTTTACCTTTAACTTTCTTAAAGATAATTCAATCAACTTTTAAATTCTTATTTTTCAATTATTTCTCCAGTTTATTTCTCTATATTTGTTATATATAAAAAATGAAAATGGTCATGTAAATTATATTTAACATAACTTGCATAAACAATGTACGGAAGAAAGAGGAAAATAGTAACAATATGTACAAGTACGAGATAATATAAAAGAAGTTATGTAATGAAATAATTTGTGCAAAAGTATAATATAACATTTTGGAAATATGTTATAAATATTTGATAATACTTGAGAATAAAGTCAATTTTTGAAGGGAAAACCTCCAAACATTTCTAATAAGAACACCATTTGAAATATTATAGTGAATAAAGTAACTAGTAGGTCTTATATATACTTCACTTACACCTTTGTTTCCACTCAGGTTGACTTAGATACCTAAATATAAAATATAGGATGACTTAATTTCCTAAATGAGACAATAGTAATGATCATCCAACTAAAATAAGAGTTAAGGTGGTAACAAGCTGACTACTCATAACCCTATGAACACTATATGGTTAAGGGTGAAGTATTTCCCTTCTTTACATGAGCATTTTCCTCTACATCTATCTCAAGAAGCATGACATGTTTTAAAAAATTGTGCTAGTCATCTTGTTGCTTCTTATTGTTCTACAACTTTGTCTTATTCTATGTAGCTAGACATTACCTCTTTGTAGTGATAAATGTGACCATCCTTTCATATAACATTTTGTTTTACCTTCAAAAAAGAGCTGAAGGATGATGGACAATGAATTGGTGCTAATTGAATCGCTTGCTCAGGATAACTTTTAGGACGCAATCCTCTTAGGCAAACTTTTAAAATAGGTTTGTGAATTTTGAGTGATGTATGAATATTCAGATATTATAATTCTAATGATAAAATTAAACCACACCTCTGTGTTAGAGTAATAAGTTTTTTCTTATTAATTAAATCATATTGATTTAATTATTAAGTCACTTATTATCTCTTTCTATACTTAAGTTAAACTTCAGGCATATAATAATTAATTATTTTATTAATTATTATTATGTAACCTAGGTTTGCTTTTAGGGGTTTGATCTCCTTTTGTAAGGATTGATCTCTCTTGTATTCATTAACACATTCATTTTTTAATTGTATAGCAATTTCTTTTTGCACATCTAGAATGTCTCATCTTTCATGGATCCTTGCGTTCAGGCCTCCATAGATTTTGCTTCTCTCTTTATGTGACAAGTGTTTGCACGCAAGTGATTCTTGGTAGTTGTGGGTTGATTTTCTCATCAACTCTAATATGGTATTAGAGATTCATATCTTCATGCCCTTTTTCTCTTCATGAGAGATTCGGCCTTGTTCATTAGATCTATGATTTTTAGAGGTTTTGTGTTGGATCTAGGTGTAATACCCCAAAAATGGGCTATAGGTTCATTAACCTCTATATCGACACATCGAATGAAATTGACATCAAAGTCCTAACCAAAGGCACATCTGCACATCATCGATTATTAATTGATTATCCTAAATTCTGCATCGAGGAATATTCCTAGTAATATTCCTAATCATCATAATTATCTTTGATTTAATGATTATTTGGCGATAAATCTAATTTATCCTAAAGTTTGATTAATTGAATATTCTAAATATTTAATTAATTAGATTTAATTTGGCCACTTAATTATTTAATTGAATTTAATTCCATTATTCCTAATTATGATATTTAATTTTGACAATAAATCCAAAATCTTACAAATAATTGATTAAATATTTTATTTAATTAATTAAATCATTTTGTCAATTTTTAATATTGTAATTTTGAATAAAAGTTTGAAAAATAATTGATTAACCCATAAATCAATTGTTTTATTTTTCAAAATCAGTTAAGTTGAGAATAAATCACTTTATTTATTTATTAATTCATAATTATCCATGTGCACAATCAAAGAGCAGTTAAACTCCAAATCAGAAAATCAATGCAAGTTATTGACTTTTTGGAACTCAACATCATTTTTGAGTTTTAAAGTTGATCTAAACTTCTAATTTGAGTTAAAAATTTATTTTCGCATGATTTGCATGTTTTTGTGAATTAAATTATCCTTTATTTTCAGCTAACTCAAAAATCAAGCTGAGTTAATCTGAGTGATTTATGGCTTTCTTTCATGCACCTCCAAAGCCCTGGATTTCTATAAATTAAGCCTTTAGCTCTTCACAAATCATCCACAGAATCCACAAGAATTGCATAATCACGCTGAAGAATTGCTATCTGGAGAATCAAAGCTTATTGCGAATCAAGGCTATTGTGAGATCAATTTGGTTTTTACATTCATTTAGATTCATTTTTCATATCATTGCATCTAAAATCCAAAGAACTAGATTAATTGCATTCATATTTCATATCAAGTTTTACATTCAAATCCTTCGTTTAGGTGTCATCAAGGTCATTGATCTCGATAACAATCTGAGAACATCATACTTGCACCTATTATAAGGCAGTAAATCGCCTGGTTAGTTTAGCTTTCAATTCATTGCACGATTTCAATTTTTGCTAACCTCTAATGTTTTACTGAAGTGTTGTGTCTACAGATTAGGTACAAAATTTACACACACATTTCTGGCGCCCACTGTGGGGCAACCCACCTTTACATGCTAGTTTTGATTTTTTTGGGGAGCTAAAACCCTAAAGTTTCAAAGATTTAATTTTATGTCCCAAACGGCTTGGAGTTTTGCTCTGAAATTTTTTTTGTAGCTTGGACACATATCAAGAAAGCTACAATACAAAATTTAGAATTTTCTGAGATGTTTTGAATTTTTAATAATTTTTCTTGAAATTCTAGAAAAAATCAATATCTGACGCAAATCAGCATATTTTTCAAAAAAATTTATATTTTCAAAAATCTCTTTAAATTATATAGGGGGTCCATTCTTTGTATTTTAAATTTGGATGTAATATAATAGCTCAAATAGTCAATTTACAAAAACTAGTCTATTTTGGTAAAAAGGGTCTCTAGGGCACAAATGAAGAGATTTTTCTAAAAAATTTACATTTTTGGAAAGCTCTCTATTTTTTAGCAAGGGTCTCTATTTTGAATTTCTATTTTTGTGGCCAAAATCATATCAAAAAAATTAGATCTTGTTGACTAGGTCAAATGCAGCAAAAAAAATAAAATTTTGTTATGGGTATGCACTTATTTTTTTACATGGTTCAATGAATGATATGAGTTGTCATTTGGGTTAATTGCTGGTTATTATTGCTGATAATAATTGATTTTTAGAGCTAACCCTAGGGTTTTGATAAGTTGAAGATACGTTGCATATCTTGTTTGCTTGTTTGCTTGTTTTCTTATCGGAGAGTTTGTTGCTTGCTTGCACGGGATTGCTTAACAAAGATAAAAATCAAGTAAATATCTACTAAGCGCATCGTGAGGATCTCAGGTATTCTACTTGTTCTGATAATATTTCTATTTGGACTTAAAATAAATCTCTCGTGTGTCTAGCTTGAGTGCTTCTTTTCATGCTTTTGTTTTACACACTTGCATAATTGATAGTAGGTTGTGACACCTTAGGTATTCATTTAAGCAGTCTTAGATACTTGTGATTGATCTAGATTGCTATCTTGGGTTATTAGCCTCGCTAATTTTCCGGCCCCTCATTCCAGCCCGTGGTTGCAATCTCAGCGCCATAAAGGGGAGGTGTCTAGAGGATAGAAGCATTAATTGTTCCACCAGGCAACCCTTTTGTGCTTTTTAGAAATCACTTGTTTTCTAAGTTGTGGACTCATTTTTAGCTTGTGTGAGGGGTTAATTGTTCCACCTTGTGGACTCACCTCATATTTTTTTTAAGTGTTAAGTGTTCCTCTTTCTGCTTTTGGGTACTTTCGGTAGATTTACTTTCAGAAATATATCTGTGCTCACATAGTAATTAGGCCCTATGAACACTATTTGTGATTCTTGAGAGATTGGATTCCTAGTGAAATCCTTCTTGATGATGGAATCCTTGTAGGTAGGGAGGATACTTAGTGCATTTCACATTCTACTCGGTTAGTGCATCTTCTCTTATTGATCGATACATTCTCTCTCCGGAGAGGTTGATAGATCACGTAGGGTTGACATCACAGACCTTGGTGAAACAAAATTTGTCTTAGTGTGTCAGATTAATCTGCTTGCTTTGTTTGGGTTAAAAGTGAAGAGGTGTCAAAACCTTGGATCTGGAGCCAAGTCCCCTTGTGGTATTATATTGTGAGTCACCTTTAGAGAGGGTTAACCGTAGCAGATGATCCCTTCACAGGGAAAACTGCGTTGACGGAACTCAAGCGGTAATAGCTATTTCAGACATGGTAGTAACAACCGCTATATAAATGTCCTTGTGAAAGAAATCTTCACAGGTGTGGTTCATTGTTGGGTTGTCAGATCTCCCTAGCAGCTCTTGATTGATTAAATTCTTGGACTGTGTCAAAACCCTGGTGTGCCGGGATTGGAGTTCACCCCTTTGGATCATAAAAGTTGCAGAGTCAAACCATTACTAAAAACCCTAGCAAGGCCAAATTTTTATTTTCTAGGGTATATGTGCATCATTGCAAAACATTTTGGAACATACACAATTAGCGCTTCTGAGGATTAGAATGAATAAGTCACTTGATTGTTCATGCGCAAGGTTGCTTTTGCCCTTGTTCATTATTTTCAGACATGCTTGAAATCACTTGCTTGCTATTTTGCGTGCTTGCTTATCTATCTAGTTACTAAAAATGAACAAATCTGTTACAATCCTCAAATCTGGACAGTACAATTTGCAAACAATCTAAATCTGAAAACTCAAAATTTGCAAAATCTGAAGTAAAATTCTTTTCTGGAGTCAAAAGTCATCTCAGGAGGTCAGAAAGTCATATGAATTTCTATCAAGTGTCATTTCATTACTGCCCATCTGTTGTAAGATAGAGAACCCAGTGTCATACGAGTCTTTCTGCTAGTCAAATTCAAAAAGTCAAATCCTACTAGCAACTGTCGTACGAGTTTTTCAACTGTCATTTCATAGTATACCCACTGTTGTATGAGTCTGTAGAGTGTCATTTGGGAAATTTTTGAAAGTTGTCAGAAAATTGTCAGAATTGCCAGATATTTAACTTTTTCAGCCTATTTCTAGAATCTGTCGAACAAATCACTGTGTCAGGAATAGAGCAGTAGCTATTGAGAATCCTATCATTTTCCAAAAGTGGTCTTTTGAATCTAATTCAGCCTTCTATTTAATCGATTTGAGTCTTTATCATCTTGTGTCAAAACCTTGTCATAACTATCAATCTTCTATCAAATCTTCAAAAATAGACTAAGTGTTGTGAACTCGTGTTTGCTATCTTTTGGGAAATCTACCCATACATCCAGGGCATAGTATCCTTCACCCACGTCTAATCGAATCTTCAAATCAATCAAACCTTGACAAGGTTGCGTCATCTGATCATCTTGATTCAATTCATTCTTTAGTCATCTGGATCTTATTCTTTGTTTCACTCAAAGTTGATGGTGGAAACCAGAGCTTCCTCACACAAGAAATCTGGAGAAGCATCCCAGACCTTACCTATAACCACTACCAAGGGTCCAACTCTTGAGCAACTCATCAATTATGGTCTTTACAAGGATGATGATATTGACAACTTTCGATTAAAAACTGGTTACATTCCTCCTCCATCAACTCACAGAGGTACCCAACAAACCCCACATCAATCTATTCCAGGGAGTCCACAAACTCCTACCATGTCTCAAGCAGGGACAAAATTTGGCTCTCAAGGAGCTCAATCTCAACATGGTGCAGATCAGGAACCCACACCTGAAGAAATTACTCAATATCAAAACAATGATAACTTTAAACGAATGATGAAGCATTTCTTGAAAGAAGACAGAGAAGCATACTTTTTACAATTGGCTCATCAAGGAGCTAAGCTTCCTCCTAATTTTAATGTCAAAGCTATCATCACACATGAGGAAGAAACTCTGCTAATGGCTATGACAAAATAGATACATGCTTTACAAGTCAAACTTAACAACCTTGAGAAAGAAAAGGAACCCAAGGAGTTCTCCATGGAAGCTCTATGCCCTTTTCCTTTTGACAAAGACTTGTATATGCCACCATTTTCAAAAAGAGTGGAGATGCCAAAGTATGATAAGTATGATGGACACTCAGATCCTCAAGATCATGTCAGAGAATTCTATACATAATCCATGGAGTTCATGCATGAACCAACCTATCTAATGCGCCTCTTTCGTAGATCTCTAGGCGGAGCAACCATCCACTGGTTCTCTAGATTGCCTTCTACTATCAAAAATTTTGAGGAGTTGATCAAATTGTTTTATCAGCAATACTCCTACAATATTCAACATCCAGTCACCATGATTGATATTTGTAATCTCAAGCAATATCCAGGAGAACCATTCTTAACATTTCTCAAGAGATGGAGGAAGAAGTTCTCTCTATATGCCAGACCTATTCCAGAAATAGAAAAATTGGAAATCTTCATCAATAACCTTGTTCTAGAAATCAATTATCCTCTATAAATGCAAGATCATACATCTTTTGATAAGATGGTGGATAATGCTATCAAAATAAAAAAAGTGCTTGTGAAAAAAGGAGAAATCACACTTCAAAAAGACAAGTACGAATCAGGATCCAGTTCTAAAGACAAGAACAAAAATTGGAGCAAGAACAAAGGCATCGTCATAGATGGTGTTGTTGATACTATCCATGCCCCATCAAAGGCACCAGCCTACAATCTAACTCTTGGTTCCCAAGCCATAAAAGCTTCAGAACAAAAGTCATCCGAACCATTTCAAAAGAAGTCAGAATATAAATCTTGGGATAAACATCAAAAGTTCACTCCTCTTGGAGAATCTTTAGAATCAGCTATGAAAACCCTACTAGCTAATAACATCATCTCTTTGCCAGCAATCCGATCACCTGATTCTGAGCCTAAGCCAAAATGGTGGAGATAAAATGAATTCTGTGATTTCCATCGAGGTAAAGGTCACAAAACTAATAACTGCTTTCGGTTGAAACATGCCATTCAAGATCTAATCGATAGGGGGGACATCATAGTTGACAATCCTAAGAGTAATAATGATCATACAACATTTACAGAACCATTTCCACAACATGGTCAAGGAGTTTCAACTTCTCAGCCTAATATGGGGGCAAAATTCAATTATGCTTACCCTGCAAATAATGCTACCATCAATATGGTTGAACCCTGTCTCTCAGAGCATTGCAATGTCATCACAATTGTAAGAAGAGATAGACCAAATCAATCCACCAACGTAGTTACTCAATCACAAGCCCATGCACATCTGAAAGGACAAATCCCAAATTCATCAAATGTCCCTAAGGTTCCCTTCAATCTTTCATCTGCTTCTAAACAGAAGGCGGCTTCCAAATCTTCCAATATAAAGGATACGAGACCTAAATCTTATAGCATTGTTCAACAACTCTAGCACACCAATGCAAAAATCTCCATGTTTGAGTTGCTTCAAATATCTCCAGCTCACAGAGCCATACTCGACAAAGCTTTGCTCGGTTCCATTGTTCCTGATGACCTTGATTTAGATAGGTTCCAGACTATGGTTGGACATCTTACATCTCTGCAATATATCTCCTTTTTAGAGGAAGATGACAACTCTTTGAGTCACCCACATAATCAGCCTTTGCATATAGAAGTCTTGATCTAGAACCATAGAGTCAAACGTGTGTTGATAGATGGAGGCGCTGGCCTAAACATTTGTTCTTACAGCTTGATCACACAATTGGGATTTTTAGAATTGGCTATTGATCCTCGAAAGAAGATAACCATAAAAGCCCATGATGAACAAGAAAGATCTTCTAAAGGCACCATTGTCTTACCCATGTGAGTGGGTCTAGTTATCAAAGATACCATCTGTTAAGTGCTTGATCTACCTTTGGCCTACAACATCCTCCTAGGGAGACCATGGATACATGAAATGCAAGCTATTCCTTCTACATACCATCAATGTTTGAAGTTTCCTTATGAAGGAGTACAGGTTGTTGTCGCCACAAATCTGAATACAACTTGCAATACCTTGAAGGAAAGTGACGATAAGCTTGTGCCTAATAACAGAGAATCTTCCACTAAACCAACTAAAGAAGCATCCACATCTAAAATGGAAGATGTAGCAAAAGAGGTCAATATCAAAGAAAATAGTATGGGGGAATATACTATCAAGCCAGTCTAATCTCTGACATCTCTCCCTATCTTGCCTAAGTCTTATGGGAAATCTTTGAAACAATCCAAACCAGACTCCAAAGAACCTCCTAAGGAATATAAGAAGAATTTTTTAGTAGAACAGGTCTCTAAGAAAGAATTTGAAGAGGATGAAGCTGTGCTTGCATGGCTGTACAAAGATGAACCTCAATCTCAAGTTCTTCAAACTAGTGACTCTACAATATCCAAAATCCCTTCTAAGGCATATGGTCCAGGAAATAAATTAATAGCTAAGGGATATTCAGGTAAAGGACCTCTACGAATCAGAGGAAAAGGACTTGAGGCACCTCTCCCACATACTGGTAGAGAAGACAAAGACAAAGTTGGCCTGGGCTTTAAGAAGAAACCCTATTACCTCAAAGGTAATTATTTTCATGTCATAGAGCAGATCGCACCAAGAGAAGCCTTTCTTACAAAAGAAGAAACTAAACCATCAGATAGTGATTCAGATAGCTCAAAACTCATTCCCTATGAAAAATTTCCTAAAGAAATCAAATACCTTCTTGATGCAGAAGATGATCCCATCAGAAGAATCAATGTAGTAGAAACACAAGAACCTACTATAGAACAAGAGATAGTTGCCACACAAGAACCATCTAATCTCGAAGCTAATCAAACTAATCAAGAAGAAGGTAGTAGCTATTCTGACATAGATTCCCATGAGTATGAATACAAATCCGAATATGAGGGTAACCCTTCTTGGGGTCTTCACCCTGACTTTACTCATGTTCTAAGATTTCCTAGATATCCTGAATCAGAAGATGAATCTAATGACTATGAATGGGGAGTCATTCTAGAACCAGATGAGCTTATCATAGAGAAACATGTTGATGTTATTCACCGATATGTACCTCAACCCAATGTAAGTCTAGAATGAAATGATGAACCTATCGAGTCTGATCCACCTATGGCTGAATTGGACTCCCACGATGACATTGAGCCTATTCATGAATTGAATGTCTTAAGTTGTAATATCACCTTTGAACTTGAGTGTCGGGTTAGGACCAATGATGACATATCCATATCCATAAACATTATCTCCCAATCTTTCCCCACTTTGACTATCTAATATCCAGACCTGATTGATCAAACCTCCATGAATCCGAGCCATGGTATTTATACCTTCCCGAATGACTATGCCCTTGCTTGCTACCTAAATGCAGTCGAGCCTACGAGGACTTCCATTAGTGAACCGAGCATCAGCATGATAGAGTCAGACATCAAATATCTTAGTTAGAAAAATAAGAATAAGAATAAAAAGAAAAGGAGTTCTGAGGGTGAAAACCACTTTGTGGTAGTCTCAAAACCTACAAAAGTTAAAATAAAAGACATATCCAAAGGTGAAAACCTCTCTGAGGTGCCTAAGGATGAGATATTTGATGTCCTTCCGAGTCATTTATAGGACATATCTCCAGTTCTAATTGAGCCCACTCAATCCATCAATTTGGGTATAATAGAGGAACCACAGTTGGTACATGTAGCACAATCATTATCAGAAGAAGAGAAGCAAAAGTTTACAACATTCCTAACAGAGAAGAAGATCAAATTTGCATGGAAATACTCAGATGTGCTAGGGTTGGATCCTAATCTTATCATGCACCATTTATCTATAGCTCCTAATGTAAAACCTGTCAAGCAAAAATTGTGAAAGATGCATCCTCATGTTGCACTCTTGGTAAAAGAAAAATTAGAGAAGCTCCTGAAAGCCGGATTCATCCAAGTTATTGACTATGCAGAGTGTATCTCTAATATTGTACCTATTTCTAAACCAAATGGTTCAATCAGAGTGTGCACAAACTTTAGAGATGTGAATAGAGCGTGCCCTAAGGATGATTTTCCACTACCTAATGTTGATATGATAGTGGATATGACTGTGGGTTTTGAGATGTACTCCTTAATGGATGGTTTCTCTAGATATAACCAAATAAAAATTGCTCCAAAGGATCAAGAGAAAACTACTTTCACATGTGCATGGGGTACCTTCTGTTGGAATGTCATGCCATTTGGGCTTAAAAATGCTAGTGCTACATATCAAAGAGCAATGACATCTATTTTCCATGATATGATGCATCAAACTATGGAAGATTATGTTGATGACACATTAGCAAAATCTATGATCAAAATTGAACATCTAACAGACTTGAGCATGATCCTAGATAGAATGGAAAAATTTAGTCTACGACTAAATCCTAAGAAGTGTGCTTTTGGTGTCACTTCTGGAAATCTCTTAGGATACATAGTTTCAAAGAAGGGCATTGAAGTTGATCCAACTAAAGTAAAGGCTATAATGAAGATGCAACCACCAAAGAATATCAGTCAAATGAAGACATTGCAAGGAAGAGTTCAATCTATCAGAAGATTCATATCACAGCTAGCAGACATATCACAACCTTTTACAAAAACATTACATAAAGGTGTGACTTTTACATGGAATGAAGAATGTGAGAAAAACTTTGATCATATCAAACAGTATCTATCAAATCCTCCAATCTTGATGCCTCCTATTCATGGGAAGCCATTGATCTTCTATGTCTCTGCTACAGATACATCATTGGGAGCATTGCTAGCACAACATGATGAGACTAAAAAGGAAAGAGCTATATATTATATCAATAGAACATTGGTTGCCTATGAAAAGAACTATTCAATGATTGAGAAAGCTTGTCTAGTTGTGATCTTTGCATCAGAGAAATCGAGACACTACATGTTAGCTCATACCACTCAATTGGTAGCTAAAATTGATCCACTAAAGTACCTACTAAGAAAAACTGCCCTCACAGGTAGATTAGCCAAATGGGTCATGCTTTTAAGTGAATTTGATATTGAATATGTGGAAAGAAAGGCTATCAAAGGACATGTTATTGTTGATCAGTTAGTAGATGCACCTATGATTGATAATACACCAATGCAAATGGACTTTCCAGATTCCTCTATCATGACTCTTTCTTCTAGAGAATGGTAGTTATTATTTGATGGCTCGTATACACATAATGGATCTGGAGTAGGCATATTGTTCATAACTCCTCAAGGATACTCTATACCAAAAGCATTCAGATTAAAGTTTCCTTGCACAAACAATATTGCAGAATATGAAGCCCTTTTGAATGGTATGAAAATAGCAATTGAGTGGAGAGTGACAGAGATACACATTCATGGAGACTCACAACTTGTTATCCATCAAGTCAATGATGTGTACCAAACTAAAGATGAAAAGATCATTCCATACAAGAGAATGGTAGATGATCTTAAGAAATATTTCATATCTATCACATGTGAGCAAATTCCTAGAATGGAGAACAAGGCTGTCGATGTAATGGCAACACTATCTACTCTATTACAGTAGCCTGAACATAAGCTATGCTATGAGTTCCTTGTGGAAGCACTATCCTATCCTGCATATGATTCCCCTAAAACCCACATGATCTGCACTATTGTAGGTCATGATTCATCTAGATATAAAAACCTCTTTTCCTACCTCAAAGACCAAATCATTCCTGATACCTTCAACCGCCATGAAAAGAGATACCTTATTCAAAATGCCTCTCGATATGTCATCATTGGTAATGATCTATACAAATGAGGTCTAGATGGTACACTACTTAGATGTTTAGAACAGGAAGAGTCTCAACGTGCGTTAGAAGAAGTCCATGATGGTATTTGTGGGTCACACTCGAACAGTTTAACACTAGCTCAAAAACTTATTAGGGCTGGGTACTATTGGCCTGAAATGGAGAAAGAGTCTATCAAATTTGTTAAGAATTGTAAAAAATGCCAAGTGCATGGAAACTTAATTCATGCTCCAGGGAGAGATCTAATCCCCTTTACAACATAATGGCCTTTCCATCAATGGGCATTTGATCTTATCAAGATGATTCATCCTCATTCTTCTAATGGACATACCCATATAATCACAGCCACATATTATTTTACAAAATGGGTAGAAGTAGTCCCTTTGACACAAGCAATAGGAAAGCAAATATCTATGTTCATATTGAACTATATCATATGCAGATATGGGATACCTCATTCCATAATCACAGATAACGGTGGACAATTCAAGAACAAAGACCTAGATGATCTATGTGCCAAATTCAAGATGACACAACATTTTTCTTCTATCTACTATCCTCAAGGGAATGGACAAGCAGAAGCTTCTAACAAGAATCTATTGAAAATCTTACACCAAACAGTTAATAAAATAGGAAGATACTGGCATCTCATGATCAATCCATCTCTCTAGGCCTACAGAAAAAGTATCAGAACACCTACTCGGGCTACACCTTTTGCTTTAGTTTATGGGTTTGAAGCGGTACTGCCTATTGAGGTCGAAATCCCATCACTAAGAATCATAATGCATGGTCTAGTAACTGATGATGACTACAAAGTGTCTAGGTTGCAAGAACTTGAACTACTAGATGAGTGTAGACAAGTAGTGTATGATCATCTCAGAGTATATCAGAAGAGAATGTCTAGAGGCTACAACAAGAAAGTCAGACACAGAGAATTTCAGGTTGGTGATCTAGTCTTGAGAGAAAATCCTAAAAATCAATCCCATCGAGAATGCAAGGGGAAGTTTGAACCCAATTGGCTGGGTCCCTTTGTAATCACTACTACTTTTGGCTCTGGTGCCTATCAACTCTCAACGACTAAAGGAGAATAGCTCTGAGAACTAATCAACGTTCTCCATCTAAAGAAATTCTACGCCTAAGGCATTTAGTCTATGGTAAAATGTCCTGAAAAAATCTTAAAAATTGGAAAAGTCCTGAGAAAATGAGCATCTTGGTGAAAACCTAGCAATGGACGCCTTGATGATTCATAAAAAAATTGAAAAAAATAAAAAATACTAAAAAAATGAGAAAAAGAAAAAGTGCCTTGGTGAAAACTTGGAAACAGGTGCCTTAGTAGCAAAAATAGAATCTCTCCCAAGATGGTGAAAACCTGGCAAACGGGCACCACTTGTTTCAAAATGCTCCATCTATTAGCGCAATCTTGGTCTTTCCCAGCTTTGAGTCTTGCTTTAGTTTGTACATATCTCCCAGTTTGTTTTCAATAAGTCAGTCTGTACGCCAATCAGTTCAAGCGTCTGTATCCTATCAATGTTAAAACTTGGGGGCAATCAATGTCATATCCTGTGGCCTCCAATGTATCTTAGATGTATCATATCCAGTCAGAGTCCTTTGAAGCTTCATTTGAGTCAGTCAGTCAGTCTCATCTCCAGAAAGGATTTTGCATCTACAACAACACAATCAAACATCAAACTGAAAATAATCTATGCTTTACATGCTTTTATCTCCTTGTATGCTTACCGTTTCGCATTGAGATTTTTGCATATTGTGTCTCTTTGAGCTCTTCGATGATGTCCTTTATAGGATTTAGAGAGTGGTGATTGGGGGCATAATATTTTCTTTGTCTTCTACTTGTATGTGAAAATCTAACAACTTTGGAAATTTTGGATTGAAATGGTGTCTGACTATAAGAGCCTCTATCTCGAATTGGATGGCCATGCGTACCTCGACCATTGATACCTTGAAAATTCAAGGAAATTTGATCTAACTATTGTCTTTTTGAGTGAGTTCTTTCTCTTACTATGAAACATGATCTTACTTAAGGATGTGAACGATAAAGGGTTACTACGGGTAATTCACATTGGATTTAGAATGATCTTTTGACTGTTTGATGTGTTTGTACCGCAAGGCATATTCTAGTCATCACGACATTTATGTTTTGATGCTTATACAAATTGCAATATCAAAATGGACATGATATTTAGGTCATCCTGGCGTTTATGCATTGGAGCTTATATCTAATCCGACATTCCGAAAACAAAATCAATATTCATATATCCATGGTTGCCTAGCCAGTGGGTGTTGTATTGATTCCTGCGCATACTAATCGACATTCATATGTCTATGTTTTCATAGCTAGTGGGCATTGTATTTATTTATCCGATTACCTAAAAGTTCAATGATGATAACAAATTGACATATGATCAGTGAGTAGGTCCTAGGTCTTAGGTTGCATTTTGCATTTCATTTTTCATCTTTGCATGATCTCACAATGATTAAACGAACTTCAATGCTTAAATGATTCTTCAAATCGAATCTTCAAATCTAACAAGAGTCGAATCTCACACGTAGGTTCCTCCAATGAAACAACAAGTAGAATCCTTTTTCAGGATCAAAATCAAAATCTGAGATCATTCATATTATTAACTACTTGCATAATCAACCTTCAATCATAGTAGAAATCCATTTTTCAACTTAACTGATTATCTTCCATCAAACTATTAAAATTTCAACCATGGTCAACTCATGGTCAAACCTAGTCAAACTTGGTCGTCTGGACCTCTAAACGATGCAGAATGCATTCCCGAACGTGTTTAACCACTTCTCAAATCTATTAACATGCTTCTAAACTATCAACACTGACTTTTCTTGTCAAATTTCAATTTTAATCCCGAAGGGGGCATGGTATTGCATATCATTCAAAGTTTGTAATCTAATTTGAAATCATATCTTTCCTCAGTAATCAAGATAACAACCATGTCTAGTTACTCATTCATGAAAATTCCTCATCACTCGGGGCAAATCAATCATCACTCGGGGCATATCAATTTCATCGAGATCCATATCAAGCTAGTATTCTCTTAATCTTGTAAACTGTATCAACTTTTCATAACCATCGGTTCATTAGTGTTATTTCCTTGGTTCTTCGGTAACTGAAGGGTTTAGATGTGATACCAACATGATTCTTCTAAGGACAATCGAGTCTGGAATCAGTTACTCACTTCTTCGCAATCATAAGGTTCAGAATCAGGTGTTTTGATGCTTTTGTTTCATTGGTTCATTTGTTGTTATAGCTAACATTATCTTTGGTCATTCAGGACCTATCATCTTCATATCAAATATTTCAATCAGCTTCTATCTCATATCAATTATCAATTTTGAATCAGTTTCATATCTTTATCAAACACAGACTATCTTTGAACCACTGTGCTTTGCACAATAATTCAAAGAGGGGCAAAATGTAATACCCCAAAAATGGGCTATAGGTTCATTAACCTCTATATCGACACATCAAACGAAATTGACATCAAAGTCCTAACCAAAGGCACATCTGCACATCATCGAATCCTAATTGATTATCCTAAATTCTGCATCGAGGAATATTCCTAGTAATATTCCTAATCATCATAATTATCTTTGATTTAATGATTATTTGGCAATAAATCTAATTTATCCTAAAGTTTGATTAATTGAATATTCTAAATATTTAATTAATTAGATTTAATTTGGCCACTTAATTATTTAATTGAATTTAATTCCATTATTCCTAATTATGATATTTAATTTTGACAATAAATCCAAAATCTTACAAATAATTGATTAAATATTTTATTTAATTAATTAAATCATTTTGTCAATTTTTAATATTGTAATTTTGAATAAAAGTTTGAAAAATAATTGATTAACCCATAAATCAATTATTTTATTTTTCAAAATTAGTTAAGTTGAGAATAAATCACTTTATTTATTTATTAATTCATAATTATCCATGTGCACATTCAAAGAGCAGTTAAACTCCAAATCAAAAAATCAATGCAAGTTATTGACTTTTTGGAACTCAACATCATTTTTGAGTTTTAAAGTTGATCTAAACTTCTAATTTGAGTTAAAAAGCTGTTTTCGCATGATTTGCATGTTTTTGTGAATTAAATTATCCTTTATTTTCAGATAACTCAAAAATCAAGTTGAGTTAATCTGAGTGATTTATGGCTTTTTTTCATGCACCTCCCAAGCCCTGGATTTCTATAAATTAAGGCTTTAGCTCTTCACAAATCATCCACAAAATCCACAAGAATTGCATAATCATGCTGAAGAATTACTATTTGGAGAATCAAAGCTTATTGCGAATCAAGGCTATTGTGAGATCAATTTGGTTTTTACATTCATTTAGATTCATTTTTCATATCATTGCATCTAAAATCCAAAGAAACAGATTAATTGCATTCATATTTCATATCAAGTTTTGCATTCAAATCCTTCGTTTAGGTGTCATCAAGGTCACTAATCTCGATGACAATCTGAGAACATCATACTCACACCTATTATAAGGCAGTAAATCACCTGGTTAGTTTAGCTTTCAATTCATTGCACGATTTTGATTTTTTCTAACCTCTAATGTTTTACTGAAGTGTTGTGTCTACAAATCAGGTACAAAATTCACACACACACTGGGGGACTTTTATTTCTAGTCACTTTGGGCTCAAATGAACATCATTGTTGAGCTCAGAGCACCCAAAAATACCTATTTCCATATAAAACCTATCCAATTTGGATAATGTTATGATCTAAGGCAAAAAAAAAATTGTTTCAAGGTCGTACAACCCTAGCACGCATACTGAGGCATTGAAACAAAAAAATATTAAATTGATTTGGGGTAATCATTGGCGGCCACCTAATGACCACTTAAGTGGCCAACCATGGTGACCAGCCCAATAGTCAAGCCAACAATGATCACCAGCGGCCAAACCCACCTCCACCCACTACCGCCCATGCTGCCTTTCGGCTACCTCCACGCCACCCATGCAAAGCCAGGAATATTTTGGCTGAACTAGGGTATATTTTGTTGCTGACAAAATTTCTTGGCAATTTTTTTTAGCGGCCTAGTTTTTTTGTGGTGACGGTCATTTGACCGCAAAATTTAAGCCTGTGACTTGCTGACATCAACACTACATCAGTGTACATGCACCTTTTGGGCCCTTCTAGAGCACCCTGTGCTTTTTTGGCCATAACTTGTTCATACAGTGTCAAAATTGGCTAAATGAGATATGGTTGGAAAGCTCTTTTTGAGATCTATCTATATCTGGAGGACTAAATTTTTATTTTTTATTTTTTTTTATGGTTTTTTAATGTCAAGACCAAAAGTTATTCTTTTCACTCTGGGAGCCATATCTTGCGCATCTGGAATCCTTTTTTGTCAAACAAGATATCATTTGAAATCTTGTTCTGTGAACTTTCCAATGTTGTGAGTCTATTTTCCAGATTTTTCTTCAAGTATATTTTATTTATTTTTTTGCACTTATGTACTCTGGTGAATATCTTGGATGTTTTAGGTCTTGGGATCTTTTCCCTGTATGAGATGGCTCATCTTAGGGTATTATTCATGTTTTTGTAGCCTTCTATCTTCTTTGAATATTGTAGATATCTTTTGTAAGCATTATTTTATGCAAACACACAACGATAGTGTCATTTTATTGCATGCTTGGGATCTTGCACATCTTTGTGTCTTTTATACTTGTGCTCCATTATAAAGTGTCATGGGGGGGTTTGATGTTTTCCTTTATTTTCCATCTACCTTTGTCAAGTAAGTGTTCCTTCCATGACATTAGCCTCATGATGTAGCCTTTATATGTGTTGTACTTTCTCTACAACTTTGATGTTCCTGGTTCTTCATGATGTAGTTCTTATCGGTCAATATGTTCAGTGTACCTATCACCTCTCCCTTTTTATCATTATGGGGGGCTTTCTACCGTTAGTTCTTATGCTTCCTTGGTTCTATGGAGTGAGCTATATATTTAGTATTTGTTCCTATATACTAGGAAAATGTAGTGGTTGGGTACCTATCCATTCCAGTGAGATGGATCATTTACCATATGGACACTCTTTCATTCCTTTTTTTAAAGGAAATCTTCCATCTTTGATTGATCAAATCTTTAGTATTTTGTTTTTTATACCATCTGTATCTTCGATTTTAGTTGTTTGCCTCCTAGTTTTAGTAGTGCCATTTGAGGGTGCTCATGCATATTACAGTCTTCTCTACCTGGTCATGTTCTATTTCAATGGAGGTCCTTTAGATCAACAGTTACTTTTTGACAAATTTTGCAACTTCTTTCTTTAGTGGTGTTCTTAATGTTCATCCTTTGTTCTTATTTTTTGGAACATTCTCTAGTTTTGGAGGCTTCTTCATTCCTTCACTAGTCTTCATCTCATTTTGGAGTAGATTTTTTCCCATGTAGTTTTCTCTATTTCTCCACTTTATAGAGACTCTCTTTTGTACTTGGGTACTTGATTAGGCCTTTGTTTCTGAGACCCATTTGCTTTCAGTAGATGTTATAGGTTTTTAGCTACTCCCTAAGTTTATCTTAAAGGGGGGTGTTAGAGCAAGTTGTTTTGCTTATTAATTAAATAATATTGATTTAATTATTAAATCACTTATTATCTCTTTCTTTACTTAAGCTAAACTTTAGGCATATAATAATTAATTATTTTATTAATTATTATTATGCAACCTAGGTTTCCTTTTAGGGTTTTGATCTTCTTTTATATGGATTGATCTATCTTGTATTCATTAGCACATTTATTTTTTTATTGTATTGTAATTTTGTTTTACACATCAAGAATGTCTCCTCTTTCACAGATCCTTGCGTTCAAGCCTCCATAGCTTTTGCTTCTCTCTTTCTATGACAAGTGTTTGCATGCAGGTGATTCTTGTGAGCTGTGGGTTGATTTTCTCATCAACTCCAATACTATGTCCACTCATCTATTAAATAATATATTATATTTTATATAATCTTAATACATGTGGATACTTTGCATCTAACCCATTTGATTTAAATGGTTTACCCTACAAGTTAAATTATATGAACAAATCCTTGAAGTTCATCTCAAGTGTTTATAAGACGGTGAGCATCTTAACTCCCAATATAATGTCTACTCTAGGGTTGGCAAACATAGAATAATCCAGCATGTAGTCTTCCATGGAAAGTTGAATACTGTGGAAATTCCTTAAATAACTAAAGTATCCTCCATCTACAAGTAAACAAAATACTTCATTATTTTACAAACTTACTATTAATGAAATTATGAGTACTCCTTTTGTTAATCAATATTGTAGTTTTTGTTTGTTAAGGGAACCCAATTCTTCCCCCCTTTTTAAAAAAAGAATGTTAATATTAACAGTGGGCTCAATTATTTTGTTTTAAAAAAGGGGTAATTAAATATTATTTTTAAGAGTGTCATTAACACATTATTTAAAATGTATTTTAAAATGGAAACCTTGGATGTAAATTTAAATTATTTTTAAATACTTGGAGGAAAAATAAAAATAGGTTAAGATAGAGAGCCTAAGGAAAAATACCTATAAAAGAGAGGTTAAGGCTCATTATGAAGGGTCATGGTTCATCTTCATTATTTTTAAGTTTTAAGTTTCAAGTTTGTATTCTAGGGTGAAAATCCTTGATGTGAAAGGTTTGGATGACAAAACCTCTCTTGGATACGGTTTTGGATCTAGATATGGAAACTCAAAATTCTCATATCCACTAAAGTGATTCTACACAAAGATTATATGTCAGAACTATTGATAATTTAAGTCCAACTAGGCTCAATAATTTATGAGAGGTGATTTTTTGGATAGAGAAGATTGAGAGGATTCTCTCTGCAACTTCGAACCATGATTGTTGATGACGTTTACTTCGCTCCTTATTTTGCATAATTTTCATGTGTCATTTCTTGTGCCCCGTGTTGTCTATGTTTCCCTTTATTTCTTTTGATTACTCTTGCGTGCATTTATTTTCATTAAGTTAGGTTATGTTGGTTTTGTGCCTTTTTTCCCTTTGTGTGTTTGGGGTTTGATTTTCCTCCTGCTTGGTTTGCGCGTGTGATGGGAGAGCCGAACCATAATAGCGGTGAAGGAGAAATTATTATGGGTGATACTAATGCAAGTGGCATTGAGGGGGCTACTAATACTACAGAAGAGGGTAAGATCGATAAAGCAAAGGAAAACCTATCTTAGAAATAGGTGGTGGCTGAAACCACTTCAAATTTCTTAGCTACTATAGATTTCAATGGAGTTTTCTATAGAAAGAGTGTGGAACCAGTACAGGGAGAATTGGAAGGAGGATGAACCTCAGCCGATGGAGGTGGACATGCCATTGGAGGAGATGTCGAGTCTAGTGGTAACGGAGGAGAAAATGGTAGGCTTCCTTCTATGGGTTTGAAGACCCTCTCTCTTTCTCCTAATGAAGATGTGGTGAATGCAGTTAAATCTGAATAAAGTAGGCTTAAGAGTATTGCTATTTTCTTTGTTTGCCTTGATTAAGAGACAATACCTACTCGAAAGTTTTTTGATGATTGGCTTGCTATAGTATGGGGTTAAAAACTTGGAATTTATGTTACATATTGTAGAATGATTCAAAAAGGGCTTTTTGTTGTTTTTTTAAAGAGTCACACTATGTAGGAGAGAGTGTTGGAAAAAAGGTTTTGGAATGTTGGTCGTTCCATGTTCAGAGTTTATCCTTGGTCCCCAAAAGGAAATTTTGAAAAATTTGTGGCCAAGTTGGCTCCCAACTGGGTCAAAATTAAGAATTTAAATGTGGAATTCTGGCCCTTCATCTCCCGAATTCTAAAACCCCTAGGCTCGGTGCTACAAATTGAGCAGTCTAGAGTCACTCTTCTGCATTTGAATGCTAGAGTTCTTGTTGCCTTAACACCATAAGTACACTTTCATGATTGTATCTCTCTCGAATTTGATGGTGATCTCTTTTGTTGGGAAGTCTCCCTTTTAGGTAACCTTAATGCTTGCTTCCATTGCAAGTGCAACGGTCATACTAAAATAGACTTTTCGGCCCTAAAACATTTATAGAAAGAAAAATTTAATGTGGTTAATAATTCTAGTAAAAAGGGAGCCAATGATAATGGCAATAAAAATCTTTTTGATGGAAAAGATATTTATAAGTTGCCAAACAACCCTAGTAGGGATCCCATCTCATATATTCCTGTACCCCCAAAGAAGGCTCAAGCCCCTGAGAATAAGTTGAGTAAATTTTTAGACCTCCCTATTAATAACAGGTTTATCACTCTGTCGAATCCTCTTTTTGATGATGAGTTTGAAATTGTCCATGCACAGAAGTTTGTAGAAGAATTAATTCCCCCTCCCCTAATTACCCATCAGCCAAGATTGTTATCTTCAGAGACCCCTGTTTGTAGTTCTACCCTCCCTATTCTGAATGCCCAACAATTAGCCATCATTTCTATTAATGAAAGGGCCTCTAAACTCAAACAGGATTGCAAGGAATTACAACCCCTCTCCATGAAACCAACTACCCCCCTGGATCTTTACAAATTGTTGCCTCTAATAATGAGGGTCAGTTCACAGAGGTTGTCAAGAAGAAAAGGAAAACTGGTGATAGAAACTTCCTATCCAATGGGAGTAGAGGGAAAAAGAACCTCCCAGACTTCTTTAACAGACTATGAAAAAGCACAAAAACTCCCCCTAAGTAATTATGATGATGCACATACATAGTTGGAATGTTCATGGCCTAGAGATGTCAGATAGGAAATATTTAGCTAGGAGATGTTGTAATCAATTGGCTTCTAAAGATGTTATTTGTTTACAAGAAATTAAGGTTGTAGGATTTCAAGCTCATACTACCCTGAAATTCCTTTAGGATAGAGCAATTGGATTTCACTCAAATCATGAGAGAGGTAAAGGAGGAGTAGCCATTCTCATTCATCCTAGATGGGAGGATCAAATTGAAAGTCATGGATGCTCAACATTTTAGAGAGCTATTTGGGTGACATTCAAATGTTGTCATAAGGTGTTTGGGATTTGTAATATGTATGCAACTAATAGTTATAGAGAGAGAGAGAGAGAGAGAGAGCAAGTCTCTGGGAATGGTGTTGCGTACACCTTCCAAAAGTTCCCTGGCTTTTTGTAGGAGACTTCAATATGGTTGAACACAAAGAAGATAAACTAGGAAGGTTTTCACACTCATGGAAAGATAATGAGTTATTCTTTTGGAAAAAATTCAAAAGAAAATTTAACCTTCTTGACCCAATGGAACATATGCATGGAAATTTCCCATACATCTGGTTTACATGGTGCAATAACCATAAAGGAAAACAAAGTGTCTATTGTAGACTAGATAGATTTTGTAGAGATGTTTCTACATTTTCTTTCATCCTAAAAAATAATCATGCTCCAGTCATGATCTACCCTGCTTCTATCTCAGATCATTCACCTATTCAAACCTGTATCAAGATTGAAAATAATGTTAACCCCGATGGTGATAAAAGTAGAGTTAATGCCTTTAAACTCAATATCTTAGTTCTTGATGATCTAGATAATCTAGATGCTATTTTAATGATCACCAAGATTACCAAGCTTTGTAATCCTCTTTGGGGTTTGATGGTGGAAGCTTGGAAGAGTATTTTTCAAGTGATTGGCAAGAAATTGGCAATGGATAGAAATAGGGAAGAATATTTCTGGCAAAACAGGTTGAATAACATAGAGGAAGACCTTCAAAGGAAAGGTAATAATTTGGTGTTGGAGGCTCAATTAGCCAACACAAAGCATAACTTGAGAATCATTCAGAGATACAAGATACAAGGGCAAAAAATCAAAGCCAGGATGAACTGGATTAATGAGGGAGATAAAGGATCTGGTTATTTCTTCAACATTATTAGAGCCAAATAGAGGATGGAATTGATTAATGAAATTAAATTTGAGGGAAGGATGACCAATGACTCAGAAGACATTAAAAAAGCTTTCCACCAATTCTACAGTGACATGTTCTCTTCAAAAGTGTCCAATGAAAGTCAAGAAGCCCTGGAGGCTTGTCTCAAACTCATCCCCCCAAAACTTTAAAATTTTTACCAAGCCAATCTCAACAAGTCTCTCTCCCTGGACGAGATCTTTGTAGCTATTGATTCTTTCACCAATGGGAAAACCCTAGGGCTAGATGGCCTCCTTGCTAAATTTTATAAGAAAAACAAAAGTTGCGTAGGTCTTGAACTTCTGAATGTGTATGAGGAGGCTTTCACTAAAGGTTCTCTAGGAGTTTCCATTAATAAAGGGGTTGTCAAACTCTTTCCTAAAGTAGGTGATAGATCTCTAGTAAAGAATTGGAGGGTGATTTTAACCTCTCATATAAAATCCTGGCTAAAGTCCTTGCTAGGAGAATTGCTCCTCTTCTGAACAAATTTATTTTTCATACCCAAACAAGTTTTATTCAACGTAGATACATTTTGGAGAATCTAGTGACAAGTTGGGAAGTCATGCATTGGACTAAAGCAGATGGACATGAAGTTGAAATGGTGCTACTAGACTTTGAAAAAGCATATGACAGGATAGAATGAGATTTAGTACTTAGAATGCTAAAAGCCTTTGGATTTCCAAAACTTTATTGCAAATGGATTAGCATTCTACTCAAAGATGCATCCACAGTTATTGATGTCAATGGGTCTCTATCCAAACCTATAAGACTTTAGAGGTCCATCAGGAAGGGATGTCCAATAGTCCTCTCCTTATTTGTCATTGTTGTAGATGTTATGTTTTATACCCTAAGGGCCTAAAAGGCATCTCTCTCCCTAACAATGAAGAATAAATAAATGTGCAATTTGCAGATGATACTACACTTTTTGTAGGTGTTTTAGAGGACAATTTTGATAATTCCATGGAGATGATTAATCTCTTTTGCAAGGTGTCAGGCTCAAAAATCTCCCCCTCAAATCCACTGTATTGGGCTGGTCAAATGATCCACCTAGCTGGCTTATTGATAAGGAGTGGCAATGGGCAGGACCTAATAAGATTGGCAGGTACCTTGGTATCCCTTTTTCTGTAGAACCCAATCTTGGTAGTATGTGGGATTGGGTTTATGATAAGATCAATAAGAAAGAGATTAAATGGAAGACTTAATCCTTGTCCATTCCCGACAGGTTCCAAGTAGTTCAGAAGGTACTCTCAACTCATCACATTTATTAAGCTTTGGCTTTTTTGTTTCCAAGTTCCCAAGAAAATATGATTGAAAAGATCCTTAGGGACTTCCTATGGTCTGATGGAAAAGGAAATAGGAAGAGATAGTGTGTAAAATGGGAGTGGTGTTCTCAAGAAAAAAGTCAAGGAGGGTTGGGGTTGAAAGACATTAAGATCCATGGCTCTGCCCTTGCAGCCAAATGGGTTCTTAAAGCTTTATGGGGTAATGAACCTTGGAAGATCCTTATAAGAAATAATATTGAAAGGTCAGTCATCATAAAAGGTAATCAGTGGAAGAATGTCCCAGTCTATGACATAGTTTGGGGGATTTCAAAATGAAAGTGTATGGCTCCAAAAAGTTTCAATCTTTTTGGAAAGCTTGGGTCCAGGTGAGGTAGTTTATTCCAGAGAGGGGAATTGTAGGTGGTCCTCCATATTTTGTTTTTCGAGACATATTTATATGGTGGGGGTTGTCCTATAATGATAAACCTTTGGCACTCACTTAGAGCTATTCTACAAAACTCTAGAATTTGAAAGGGATCTCTGTGATACATGATATCTTGGATGATGGGCAATTAGGCTTGTGGGACTTTATCAGATCCAAATTTAATATTCCTCATTCTCAGAAGAAAACATATACACTCATTAAGAAAGCAGTAAATGGGACCATTAAAAGAGATATAATTGATTCTACAACATTCCTTAATAAGTGTAAATGGAATGATGGGAGTTTAATCTCAGAGACAACCACTAAACAACTTTACCATAATATGAAGAAAGAATCCTCTCTTATCACACATGTGTCCTGGTGTTGGGGGAAAATTAATCCATTTTCTAATTGGTTGTTCTCTTTTGATTATTTTTGGAAGGGCAAAGCTAAACCTAAAAAGATTTGTTTCAAGTGGCTTCTCCTGATAGAAAAACTTGTTGTTGGTCATGTGTTGTCCTCCATTGGCCTTGCTCCTATTTTGTGTAGTTTTTGTAACTATGTTGAAACTTTTGAACATTTATTCTTTGAATGTATTTATGCATGCAAGATCTAGTCTATTTTTCTTGGTTCCCCTTGTCTTTGGAATTGTAAATCTGATATTTCTTGGAGTGAAATCATTGTTGGCTATGTTGAAAATTTTGATGCTAAACTTAATAATCTATGGTTTACACTGACAATTGAAGTTCTTTGGAATCTTTGGAAGGATAGGAACAAAGAGGTTTTTCAGGTAGAGAGAAGGAAGCTTACTGAGTTTAATCTTAAACTCACCCATTTTAATATTATGACATAGGTTTCTTTGGTGCTCAACATCACAAAGAGTGAATTCATGAAGCTGGTATAGGAGGGCAGTCTAGTTATTAACAAAGATAAGGTATAGGCATCATAGTACATTGCTAATTATCAAAGCTTCCTTGCCCCTATGGAGGTGGAGCATCTAAAAAACCTTCTAGGAAACTACCATTTAGATAACAGTGATCAAGTGGATGCTTCTATTGCTCCCAATTTGCAGGTGGGGATGACAGGTAGGGAATCAACTTACAACCATGAACAATAAAATACAAAAAATGAAATTCCAAGGGCTCCAAGTGATACAACCAGCCACAATGATGGTTGGGAATAGTCAACAGCTAGATTTCATAGTTCCTTCTTTTTGTAAACCCGAAAAAACATATCTTATTATGCCTAGCTAGTACTCTAATCTCAGTAGTATATTTTTCAAGTTATTAAATCCACTCCCCCAATTTTGTAACTGTATATGTAATGGGGGTTGTGAATAGTACTTTTTTCTTTCAACTTGTGGACTCTTTCCCTTGTAAATGTTGATTAACTATCTTAATAGAAAAAAATAATAATTTATGAGAGGTATTTGGATGGATTATAGGTTATCCCTTATTCCTTGGCAAGCATTGGTTAGGATTCTAGGTCTTTCAAAAGTCTTGATCATAAGACTTATTGTGGTTTCATATAAATAAAATTCATAAGTTGCTTCCTTTTTTTATACTAAATCACTTATTTACCCTTAAAGTTTTAAATAAACATTAATATCTTCAAAAACCCACAATCACAAAAGAGAAGGAGCAATATTCAAAAGAGTCAATTTTGTTGAGCTTAACTCATGGTTTAGGTTTAGAAGTCTTTTGAGATTGGAGCATTGATCTTGTTAATATGTTAAATTTGGAATGCATGAATACAACCTTCTTCTTTATATGCATGAAAAGGAGGATAGGTTTTATAGTTCACATACATTGTTCTTATGTGTTCAAGCATCTAAAAGAGTGCCATAAAGTATGTGTGTTAATATATGAAATGATCTATAAGAGTTATAATCTTGAGGATGTGTTTTAAACACATTAGGAGCTTATTAAATATTGTCAAGTATTTTAGAACACTAAGGATATATTTATAGACCTATGCAAGTTACCAAAGTCACAGTGTCCATGATCTAAAACTATAGGTAGGTGTTATTACATGGAGATTTGTTAATGTTTAAGTACCTTTGTAAAACCTCTAGTCCTAATGGATCAACATATGAGATTATTAATGTTTATAAAGACCTCCATAAGTGTGAATAGCTTTTTTAATGCATGATTTATATTAAAGAGGTTATTAGAGCTTTGTCTAGGTCTTATTATCCTATCTTTGTTACATAACCAATGGTCAATTTTTGCAAGAGTGTGAAGAATCAACACCATGAAAATAAATCTTATCAAGGACCAAATCCCTATCAAATAGTGAGTAATACTATCATGGTAAATGGTATTCTTAGAAAGGGTTTAGGTATAGTAAACAAGATATTCATTTTCTCCTACAACTTATTTTTCCTCTATAAATGTTAAGGACTATAAATAGTTAAATTTGTGTCATACCCTAAAGCATTCAAAACTAGAGAAGGTTTGCATGGAGTTGTGGCTTTTATATATCATCTTAGAATGTTTTAATTTATTTTAATTAGAGAAAATGGATGGTCAAAGTTCACAAGGAAATATGAATTCAAAACATATCTCTTCAATCAATGGAAAGCTTTAAGGAGCCACAAATCAAGTCAAGAAAGTTAGGACATTCCTTTCTCATCATTATCAAATATTAGGACACTCCTTGTGAACTTAGGACTTTCCTTTTTCATCATTCTCAGATCTTGACCTCAAGTTGATAAGTTTCTCCATAAATAGGACCAATGCTCTAATACCAATTATTAGTCCTAAGGGTCCAAGATTACTTGGGGGGGGGGGTGAATCAGTAATCCATATATTTGATACTTTTCAACTTCTTTAACTTCAAAGATAAAATTCACAAGTTTACTGATTGATGAGAGAATAAAACTTAAAACAAATAAACATCAATCGCAACAGAATATGAAACACATAACACAAAAATTATCCTATGGAAACCTAAAAGGGTGAAAACCACGTGTGAGATGGGACTCACAACTTTTTGTACTCCTTTGAAGTATTCCCTATTAGGAGCTTAACCCTGTTAGGAGTTTTACAAAGACACTATTAGGTGTCATCCAATTATGGGATTTACCTCTAGCCCTGTTGGGAGTAGCCTTGTTATAGGACTTCAAACACTAGCTAAAGTTTCACCATGTTAAAGGATTTACATAAAATATCTATTAGGATCTACCTGATTAAGGGATTTAACTTATTGTAAGTATTAGGATACAACAAGTAGATTGATATGGTAAATAGAAACACTTTTTCTTAATTAGATCATTTTTAATGAATACAATCTATCCTCGTATAACTCTAGAATACCCTAGCTTGATCACACCTCCACAATCATGATCTACGCACACAAATCTTCGATCTCATGATATAAGTATCACTTCTCAAGTCCTAAAATATTATACCAACTTAACACCTCATCCAACACATTGAAATAACTTTTCCAATCTTTGCACGCAGAGAGATCACACCAGAACACATATCCCAATGTAACAACCATATTTACATAGCATGTTGGCCACATGATAGATCCAAACAATTAATTTTATCAATAATAGTCAAACATAGTTTTACCAACTCCACCTTCATCTTGATAAAATGATCTATCGTGATCAATGTAATGAAAACTTGTCACCATAAATGAAATTAGACATGTCAGTATGACAACTAGAATACAAATCATTCATCACAATATCACCAATCACCAATAGAAGATCTACCATTGGTAACACAAAAAAACTATCACCTGTCACTGAAACAACTTTTGTATCCTCAAAACATACTTATCGATCAACCAAATCAGTTGCACTCATAACCATGAACTCAACGTAGCATTAGAAATATAATTCTATGATCGTGTCACCTAACTCACCATAGATTTAATAAAATAATCAAATCACTTATTGCTAGTTATAGACTGTTCTAGCAGTTGCCTTGTCACACTTCAATCATTCATAACTTAAATAAATAATACATTCAATGGTTGTGGTTATACAGTTATCATCTAGAGACATCCCCAAGTCTCCCTTAAGAATCACAACCATTAGAACAACTTGAAACATACTATTCATTCTTCTTACATAATTGGCAACACGCTGAGAATACTAGGTCAATACTTGACATCAATGAAAATAAAATAACTGATCATCTCAATACCAAATCTGTATCATCTCATCACTTACAATCACATTATCAGTTATGCCAATAGAATATATTTGTTGTTTTACATAAGGTTATTGTTGGTGTAATTAAATATTCCTAATTACACTTAACTTAATCTTACTTAGGATAATGCATTGCATAGTAATTTTTCATTTAGAAACCTAGGATTTTGCACCTCAATTAAGCACATGGTGTAGGATAAATTCCACTTTAGGTGTGAGATCCACCTTTAGTGCTCATATCACATTATCATCCTCATCCTATTGCATATACTTCATTGCATAATGGAGGATGATCCACATTTGGTGGACATGTGATTACACCCAACATAGGTGATAGCTTATCAACTCCTTATCATTCTCTCTTATCACCTTTCCTATATAAGGAGGCCTATTATGTAAATAATTGAATAAGAGGAATTCATTGGATCAATTCAATCATCAATCATTTCATTCATATAATATCTCTTGTATTTATGATTTTCTTTAACCTCTAGATCCTTAGTTCAATATTTTCTATTTGAAAATTCTTACATGGTATCAGAGCCACTAGAGCATTTTGATTAGCCTATTTGGAGAGATCTTGGTGCAAGCATTGAAGGTCCAAATCTTAGATATGAAGATCAGCATGTTGTGGAAGCATCTTGGGTCAAATTTGACCTCACCATTGCGTCTGGGAGGCTATTTTGGTTAAAATCAATTATAAAGTTGCTCATATTCGGTGAAAGTCTGAATCGAGACAAAAAAAAATTGCAAATTGAGCCATACAGCTCGATCTGCACCTCTGCGGTATGATTTAAAAAAAAAAAAAAAAATCTAGCCTATTTTCAAAATTCTTTCTATAAAATTTTGTTTTGGGGTTGGTACGGCCCCTGGCTCAGAGAATATTCTCTGGCATCAGTCACTCCCCACCATCATCATAGATAGCTTGGTGATGTCATCACACCAGAATCTGCATATGCATTGACACAGGATTCCCCAACCTAGCTAGAGCCTGAGCTCGAGGCCAAAGCTGAGCCCAAGCCCAAGTAGGAGAGGCTCTCTTCTTTGCATTCATCCTAGGCATTTCAATATAAAAAGAAAAGGATACCCTGAATTATGCCAAATGTAGGACTAATTATTGAGCGAAAAGAATTAAAAACTTGAACCGGTAAGCTAAGCAACACAACTGAGCTCGACAGATCCAGAAGATAAGCCAACTCGGGACCCGAGCGGATTCCTGAGTAGAGACCTAGAACCTGAGCTGATCTCAGACGATGAGACCAAGTCAACACATGAGCTCAAGGCTAAAGCTGAGCCCAACCTTGACCCTAACCTATTCTCTTTGTTTATTCATGGTGGCCTTGCATATATAAAAACAATAACAGTCATCAACACTGTTGATGTGGAACTAAATTCCCTATGAGCGCCACCCAATCCACCACCCCAACCAGCGTAGCTGCATCCACCCACCGTCATTCCATCCTAGTGGTGATCTTTCCACCACATCCTAGTTAGAGCCATAGGCCACATAGGAGACACAGTCAACTGCCATGTGACATGACAAGGGTGCCAGATCATCACCCGCAGCAAGCCCAATCACACTATTACACATTGCAGGAGGCCATGTCATCTAAACACACAAGGTCACCACATCATCAGTACAAATGGTGACATCATCCATATGACTAGCCTACATCAGTATCCCACATCATCACCACATCAGCCAAAGAGCATCAATTTTTTGACATGTCACTCGCATATTAGTCTAAATTTAATAGCCATCCAGCAGTCAAAATAGGGAAAATTCACTCTCTAGTGATGCCCATATGACCATCAAATTTAACACAGCAGATTGCTGATGTCAGCAAGGGTTTGAAAATCTCAACCTTCACCATTGGAGTTTTTTATTTTGTAGTCCAACTTCAAAGGGCCATATCTTACTCAATTTTGCTCCTTTTTTCAAGTAATTTTTATTTATTTTGGATAGAATTTCTTGAAAATTTCAGTGGCAGTATTATTTTTGCAATATGGTGACCAAATTAATCAAAATTTGCAGATTTTCATGATTGTTCCTGCCTGTTCTTGATTTTTGCAAATTCCAAGGCTTCGTTTGGGCACATACGATAACATTTTGAGGTGAATTTTTTTTTGAAAGTGCATGATTTTTTATCTACTTTCTAGATTTGCTATTAAAGTTTAGTGATTTGGGGTGGATATATCACTTTCATAAGTAGGCTATTTTAGGGCTATATTTACACTTGGTTAATCCTTAGATTTTAGTTTTTTGATTTGTATCAGTCATTTGAAGGAGTTATCAGTAATTATCAATCATTATTTGGTTATATTATGGATAATTCAAAGGTCAAAATCCTCACTCCATATAACTACCATGAATGGAAAGTATCGTTAAGTGATCACTTGTTGAGTGTTGGATTGCTTAGAATGACTCTTGGGTAGGAACAAGAACCACTTACAGGTGTTGCAGAAAGGTGAAAATGGTTTCATTGAAGGGATAAAGCACTTGGCTCTCTTAGATCATCCATCTCTAATGATTTGCACTTTCATATTGCATCTTCCACACATCCTCATGATGCTTGGGTCATATTGGAAGGACTCTTTGGTAAACCTGATAGAATGAGAAAATTCAGATTAGAGAATGAGCTCATAGGTCTAAATCCTAGTGATTTTGACAATATTCAAGACTTTTTCTCTAAGTTCAATTCTATTAGATTGGACCTTTCTACTTGTGGCATTGTTAAAGGGGATGAACAATTGATATTTTCTATTCTTTCCAAGCTACATCCTAAATATTCTATCTTTGTTTCTACATTCTATGCTACTATGGATGCTCTTGGTAGTGCATAGAAATTTCCTTCTCTTGATGAATCTATAGCTCAACTCACAAGGGAACAAACAAAGTTGGCACACATGGGTCAATTGAAGCCTTCCACACATCATGCATTGATTGAAAATGAGTATACTCAAAGGATTCTAATGGAAAATGAAATAAACAACATAAGGATCCTAAGCCCCATGACAAAGTTAATGAATCTCCTTCACACAATACTACTAAATCCAAGTCCTCTTCAAGAGAGGAATCATCTAGAAGAAAGAGGGATAAATGTGCATATTGTAAAAATCTAGGACATGATAAGCATAAGTGTTTTCAAAAGAAGATTGATGAGCTAACTCACATTATTCAAAAGCACAATATTAATTTTCCCTCATTAGTATCTACTCCTTCTTCTACACATTTGGTAGCTTCTACATCTCCATCATCATCCAAAGATAAAGGTAAAGGACAAGAACTTTTGGCTTCCACACATCCTG
Source organism: Chamaecyparis obtusa (assembly GCA_027943335.1). Classification (NCBI taxonomy): domain Eukaryota; kingdom Viridiplantae; phylum Streptophyta; class Pinopsida; order Cupressales; family Cupressaceae; genus Chamaecyparis; species Chamaecyparis obtusa. The sequence continues at coordinate 1,075,877 of BSBK01006554.1, forward strand.
AGCAAGGTAAATGGCTTCTTGATTCAGGTGCATCACATCATATGGCATCTTTTATGGATATGTTTTATTCTATTGAGCCTTGTAATTTTCCTAATAGTTTGATGGATAACAACACATACATGAGAGTTTGTGGGAAAGGCTTTATTCTTATGGGAGAGGGGACATTTAATGATGATCTTTGTGTACCATCCTTGACCACTAATCTCCTTTCTATTTACCAAATTACACATGGGGCACAAGGTAAAATTATTGAGTTCACTCCTGATTATGTCTACATTAGGGACATGGAGACTAGAGATGTCATAGCTATGGGAGTTGTTGATCATAAATCATGCTTGTATTATTTTTCACATTTTGTTGATGATGATGATGATATTCATGATGTACACATTCCTTTTCCAATGGATAATTATGTATACGAGGAGAAATTTGGACACTTGAATCATTTTGTTGTTGAGAGAAGTGTTTATCTTCATACTCCTCCACCTCCTGCTTCTTCAGACATGGGCTCTACTATTCAGTAGGATGATCATAGTGCTTCAGATCTTGCAGAATGTGATGACTACTTGGATGCATCTTCAACATTTGTTGATTCTCATGATGCAGATTTGGGAGACATACCTGAGGGGGTTTCTCTTCCCTTTGATGATAGCATCATAGTTGGGGATACTTCTTCACCTTCTTTTGATATTGGCACTCTTGATTCTTCTCCTTCTTCACTTGATTTTTCACATGAGGTGATAGATTCTTTGAGCTTGGAGAGACTTATTCAGTCTTCAAAGATTCATACATGGATACCTTCATCTTCTTCCTCCTTCCATTTTCATATGGATTGGCTTCTTCATCATTTGATGTATCTATTTCTTCCTAAGGGGAGACATGTTTCTTGTAGGCATTGGCTTATCTTTTTTTTGCAGGTAATCTTCATCAACATGGGAGCTTCTTAATTATTGGGGGGATATCATGTCTCCAACTATCCTTCTTATGGGGGGATATTTATTTGTATATACATGATGTATGTAGTTCTTGGGGGGTCTTGAGTACTCCATCCATCTATGCATCTTGTTTTATTCTCTCTTTCTGGGGGAGGGTTTTTCCCATGAAGTTTTCCCTCTTTCTCCACTTTATGAGAGTTTTGCAATTCATGTATTGCATTGCATATTTTACATGGGTACCTAACATGGCCTAGTAGTTGGGACCCATCTTGCATTGTGCCCTAAGTTTCACTTGAGGGGGGTGTTGGTGTAATTGAATATTCCTAATTACACTTAACATAATCTTACTTAGGATAATGCATTGCATAGTAATTTTTCATTGAGACACCTAGGAGTTTTCACCTCAATTAATCACATGGTGTAGGAGAAATTCCACTTTAGGTGTGAGATTCATCTTTAGTACTGACATCACATTATCATCCTCATCCTATTGCACATACTTCATTGCATAATGGAGGATGATCCACATTTGGTGGACATGTGATTACACCTAGCATAGGTGATCGCTTATCAACTCCTTATCATTCTCTCTTATTGCCTTTCCTATATAAGGAGGCCTATTAGACAAATAATTGGATAAGGGGAATTCATTGGATCAATTCAATCATCAATCATTTCATTCATATCATCTCTCTTGTATTTGTACTTTTCTTTAACCTCTAGATCCTTGGTTCAGTCTTTGTTATTTTCAAATTCTTATAGATATTCTCTTTTTTTATGGGATTTACATCCTGAGTTACAACCTTATGCTTTCTTAAAAGTGAATTTCTATTATAAAAGATCTTTCGCTTAGGGTATATAGTGGGTTAACCTTTACCTTGCCTTCACCCTTGGGGGGAAAGGTTTCATTTCTCAATCTGTTATTTATTTCTAAGGATTCACTCTCTCTCAGTTATGTAGTATTTTTTTATCACATGATATCCTTTCTTGCATGGAGTTTCTTGTTTAAACAAAGATATTCTCTTTTTTGGGAGATTTACATCTCAAGTTTACAACCTTTTCTTTTCTTGAAAGTGCATGTCTATCTTTAAAAAATCCCCTTACTTAGAGCTTCAAGTGTGTTATCCTTCACCAAGAATCCCTTCTCACTTAGTAATAGGTGACTAAAAGGGTGCATACTTGTTCTCCTCCCCTTTTTGTCTTGAATATGTTGTCTTTGTTCAATAACTCATCTTTAAGGTAGTGTCTTGTAACCTAGATCTCTTCCTTTCAAGGGTCTCTTCCCACTTGCAAATATCCTTTCATGATTATCTATTCCTTGGATAACAAGATTATTTACTCTTTTCTAAGTTACAAGAATACATTTTTTATTTAAGGATATCTTCTTATCATTGGAAGTAGGTATCATTTTTCTCTTTTCCTTATGAATGCCACCTTAGTCCTATGTTTCCATCATAAGGAAAGGGTCATACATGCGGCCTCATTATACATTATGCAACTTTTGTTTGGTCCTTGGACTAATCATTTATTGATCCCTTGAAAGATAATTGTTTCCTCAGGATTGATCATTTTTATGGATTCACACAAAGACAATGCTTCCCATAAGATTGATCTTTTAAGCTTCCCCTATGAACAAAACTTTTTAAGCTATCCTTGAGTGCAATATTTTTTTACAAGCTTCCCTTGTGCACAAACCTTGCAATGTAGAATTGACTAGCATAATGTAGCTTGATATACCATCAATTATCCTTCCCTTTTTCTTTTATATGAGTGGAACTAGCATAACACAACTTGCTATCCTTTCTACTCTTCTCTTCTTAGTCTTCTTCTTCCTCTTCAATGAATCACATAGCATAACACAACTTGCTAGCCTGTTGGATTCAAGGTCTCTATCTTCCCTTCCATATTCTCATAGATTTTCTAGTGGGTTAGATCATGGATTGTTGTCCTTGTAAAATTATCTTTCCCTTTCCATGAGATCATTTTTATCTTACAATAGCTTTATGAATATGATATTAGTGATCATCTATAAATTTTCTTTTGGATTTGATTGTGTAAATTTTTTTGCATCAACATTTCGGATCACACTTTGTGATCCATTATTACTCTCTGATGATGGATCACAAAGTGTGATCCGAAATGTTGTTGCAAAAATATTTACACAATCAAATCCAAAAGAAAATTTATAGATGATCACTAATATCATATTCATAAAGCTATTGTAAGATAAAAATGATCTCATGGAAAGGGAAAGATAATTTTACAAGGACAACAATCCATGATCTAACCCACTAGAAAATCTATGAGAATATGGAAGGGAAGATAGAGACCTTGAATCCAACAGGCTAGCAAGTTGTGTTATGCTATGTGATTCATTGAAGAGGAAGAAGAAGACTAAGAAGAGAAGAGTAGAAAGGATAGCAAGTTGTGTTATGCTAGTTCCACTCATATAAAAGAAAAAGGGAAGGATAATTGATGGTATATCAAGCTACATTATGCTAGTCAATTCTACATTGCAAGGTTTGTGCACAAGGGAAGCTTGTAAAAAAATATTGCACTCAAGGATAGCTTAAAAAGTTTTGTTCATAGGGGAAGCTTAAAAGATCAATCTTATGGGAAGCATTGTCTTTGTTGCAAAAATATTCACGCAATCAAAGCCAAAATAAAATTTATAGATGATCTCATGGATTGTGGAAATCTACTCTCTTAATGATATTAGTGGTTGAGATGTTTTCTCAATCAAGGTCTCTTCTACTAGTTAGTTTGGAGATTTTTTTAGTACTAACCACTTTAGTCACTAATACATTTGGTGCCAAATTCTTACGGCTAACTGTCGGACAACCAACAAAAAACCATCTCAATTAGATGTCAGAGTTTTTGCATCGTAAAGTGCAACATTTAGGGACATCGTCACAATTCCAATGGTCCTGGCATCAGAAATAGCCGCTCATCTATTGTTCAATGAGTACTCATTTTTTACTTGAACTTTCATCGAGAGCCCTAAGATGTCATCACAATTGCAATGGTGTTATGTAAACATTTTTGATGGGGATGTCATCATGAGTACAATATCCCCGTCATAAAGTACCATTGTCCAAACTCAGTAGCCATCTCAATTGTGATGGCAGTATGATGTCATGAGTATAACATTCCCATCAGAAAGTATAATTGATTGACGTCGTAATTGAGACGGTTGTCAATATTTTAAAAAAATAAATAGGTTACAATAATTTGGAAAATGGTATCAACAATTTTAACCCAAATTATGTTCTTTTTAGAGAATACAAAAACTAATACTATTCTAGATGTGTAGTTAGATAGTCATTGATCTAATGGATACCTCGATTCTAAGTGTTAATGTTCATGTTGATAGACCTGAATTATTTTCCCTAGAGAAGAATCCAGATGTGTAAAATGTTATTGAAGGTTTGAATGCATAGAAGACTAATGATGTTGCTTCAATTAATACACATGGTATAGAAACTAATCTGGAGAAAGTAGGAAGAAACAAATAAACATGAGGGTGTGTGGCTTAAATGAGCTTGTAAAGAGTTATTCACTTTTTAACCATTTGAATGAATTATGAAGTTGTTTGAATGGATTCCCTCACTATGTATTTTTTCATGGCCATCCTTGTGAGTGTTGGCTCTAGTATGACACATCATTGTCCTATAACCACTTGAAGAAGTTGATAATGTATATGAATAGAATTAAATGTGGATAGGTGGTATGTGAATAGATAAAGTGTGAAATGTGTGTGCGATTGAAAATTTTATGGACATACAAACTAAATAAAATAGAAATACTTATCTTGAAAGAAGGATGATGCAAAAATCACCATTTTCTGATGTCTGTGTTTAGTTTTGGGAGATTTTGCAACCTGCTTCAGACTGGAAATGCCGAGACAGAGAAAACCCAGAAAACTTTTCTCTTTTTGAGGTCAGGTCAACTTTGACCCAGATAGTGTTGCACAATATTACCCCAGGGCACAATTGTACCCCTCACTGAAGGTCATCCCTGACCTGAAACAACCCTGATGGAAATTCTATTTGTAGATCCTGGAAGTTCACAGAAGGGTATCCAGATCTGAACTGCAATTCATTGTCCTGTACTAGTACCTGCAAGAAAAATGGTTTTATTGTTTGGATGAGGGGTTTGCCTTGGTCAAACTCCAATTTGGAATCAACCTTAATAATGGAATTGAAATGGAGAATGCTAGCAAGTAGTAGAAGTAGATCTAACAACGAAGATATGATATTCAATAGATATACAATTGTATTTCAAATGTAAACAAGTATATTGATATGAAAGCTTGAACATAACATTAACATATGTAAATCAAAACCTCCATGATTGTATGCTTGGAATCCACCTTGAGGGAAGAATGAATGGATCTTGAGGATGAACTAAGGATCTTGAAGGAAGATCACACCACCATGATGGCTAGATCTAGGGTTTGAATGATGAATCTTGAATGCTTGAACCAAATCCCTTCAAAGGCTTGAATGCTTGAATCCTTGATCTTCAATGGAGAACTTGAATGCTTGAATGGATGATTACTTGAATGCTTGCTCACTTGATTTTCTTGGGACAAGACTTGATCTCAAAACTTGATGCCAAAACTTGATGGATGCTCATGAATAATTGATGGAGAGATCTTTCTCTTGATAGTGGATGGAGAAAATGAGAGAGGAAGGCTTTCTTTTATAGTGATCTAGGGCACAAACTCCTAGAGAAGACTGATATTGTAGAATTAAATCCCAATTAACCTTAACCCCTATAAATGGACCTATATTAAATGCAATTTAAGAGTTTACCATTCTGAAACCCGAAACGACTGACTTGAAAGTGAGAAAATAAAACTTTTCGAAGCCCGACATCCTGAAACTCCTCGAACTTGAAAATTGGACCTAGGTCAGGGTCAAGGTCAACTCTACCCTAGGTCAAAGTTGAGGTTGACTTTGACCTAGGTTAGGTTCAAGGTCAACCTTGACGCATCAGGTTGTCATTGACCCAAAAAGTCAAAGTCTTCAGTTTCTCAGAGAAAGTTGTCAGAAAGAGGCCAAAAATAGGGGGAGAGAAGCAAAATATGGGGAACATCTAGATTCATGCAAAGACCAATTCACGGTGCTTGACATGACCCCAAACCACTTACTTGGAGGGCTAAATGCTCTTAACATGGAAGTGCTTCCATTTTAAGATGATACATTAAGCCCCCACTTTAGCAAGAGTATGGACTCGATGCAAACTCTTGGTAAAGGAGAAGAAATAAGAGAGCCAAGTGGATTCACAAAGAGATAAAATAAAACTTTAGCTTAAGGACACAAGCCCCTAGGCTAAGGATTCTAACTCAACATACATGCATGAGGGTGCAAAAACAAAGAGAAAACTAAAAGACCCAAATCAACTAGTAAATGAAACCTTGCTAAGAAATGCTTCCTATACTAATATCATATTCGGAAAGATATCATAAAATCATAAATGATTACATAAGAAAGATAAGAGAAACACTATAAATAACATAGCTTCATGATCCAATCCTACAAGCATGAAAGTGAAAAGAGAGAAATGGGAAAGTGATTACCTTGCCCAGTAAGATGCCCACCTTACCATGAATCACCAAGGAGGGAGAGCCAAACCGGTGGCCAAACTTGATAGTTCACCCATAAATTGTGCTTTGAAATTGTAATGCATCTTCTGATGACTTCTGGAATACCCATAGATCCACCTTCTTGTATCACTATGAATATGAAATGTGTGTATCTTCAGGATTTAACAAATTATGTGCGTTACCTTCAGAAGATTTAGCATATTTGAAAATCAAAAAATGCATGTCTCTTCAAGATTTAGCAACTTATGTGCATTACCTTCAGAGGATTTAGCATATAAAAAGTTGAAAAATGTGTGTATCTTTAGGATTTAGCAACTTATGCATGTTACCTTCAGAGGATATAGCATATAAAAAGTTGAAAAATGCGTGTCTCTTCAGGATTTAGCAACTTATGTGCATTACCTTCAGAGGATTTAGCATATTTTAAAATTGAAAAATGCGTGTCTCTTCAGGACTTAGCAACTTATGTGTGTTACCCTCAGAGGATTTAGCATATAAATGAAAAAGTATAGTACAAGGGAGACCCTATATATGCCCCCCTCCTTATCGTGGCTGTCTACTAGACATGATAAGGAAGATAAAGAGGATACCTACTTCACAATGTAAGGAGATATCCTTTTTAACAACAATGTACACTACATTCTTAGCAAAGGGCATTAACCCCTACATCCAAGAGTATAGATAATTGTGAAAAGGATATGTCACTTATGGAAAAAGGATCCTCAAAGAAAGGCATCTTATCAACAAGACCCTCATCATAGAGGAGTGCTTTTATATAAAATATCATATTTCAAAGATAAACCAGGCTAGAACAAAGGTTCAATCATCAAGCCCCCTGCAATCAAGAGGAAGAGGAATCTTTTAAATGAGGGAAACAACTCTAACACCAAAATGAGGGTAAGAGTTTATAATGAACATGATTTGAAAAATAAAGAAGAGGTGATGATCTAGGACAACAAGCTCTCACATAAAAGGATATCCATAGCCAAAACCTTAGTCAATATAATGAAATAATATTGTAATATAAATAAATGCCACTAAGCTAAGGAAAGAAGATACCTAGAAAAAGAGAAAGAAATAAGAACCTTTCCCCCCAAGGATGAAAAGCAAGGGATACCTTTTCAAAACAAATGTTTTAGAAAAGATATCTTGAATATAGATTCTATGGATAATTATAGACATAATACAAAACCATTGAGAGATAGGATAGAAAGAATACCAATTAAGCTCAAGACACAATATATGCTAAAATCCTAATGGATCCTAGGAGTATGGATGAAAATACACCTCTTGCCCACCAGTCCAGAGACAAGGGGGAAAATAAATCTATATTATATCAGAATGAGGGGTATCCCCTATATCAAAATTATGAAGGAATTTTAAAATTGCACGAGAGTGAGATATAATTCCTAAAGCATCTTTGTCCCTAACATATATCTTGAAATGCTTACAATCAGCAAGTAAACGTGTATTACTATAATGAAAAGGACATTTGTACTTGGATAAAGCATCTTTCAGAATAGGTTTAAAGATTTCTTTCTTGGAATTCATTAATTGAACATATACCCTCTTAGCTACATCTTGACAAATATTAGTGTTATCTACAGTAGGTGTAGGGAGAAGAACATGAAGAGGAGGACTATGATCATCATCACCTACCTTGATTTGAGATTGTGAATAACCAACATCGTGCACATCCTGTTTAGGGGGGATATGAACTAGATATCTAATACCATGCTCATTAACTCCAAGCCTTAAACCTCTATAACCTCATTTAGTCATCATATTGAATCCTTTAGTGTATATATTATGTAAAGCTTCTACAAGAGGTGATTTTTTATCATGCTCATGAGTAAAGGTTGTATAAGGTGGAATAATAGGTTTTGAAGAAGTTTCTTTACCCTTTCCTTTAATATCATCATGAATTAGAGGAGAAGGTAAATCAAAGAAATCTTGCACATCTACATCATGAACTATAGCTTGAATCCCATCATAAGTACGGGAAGAACTAGGGATAGAAGATGGAGAATTAGGCATTGGATTAGGAATAGGAAGATTAGGAATCAAATTTAGAATGATGGGATTAGGATTAGGAAGATTAGGAGATGGTGTATCATCTACCAAATTCTTCACATAATCCAAAAGAGTAATAAGGCTACCACATAAATCTTTAATGAAATTTTTGAAAGTAGGAAGACTAGTATCAGTCAATTTCACAAAAGCATAGGCAAGTGCAAAATGAAGAGTCATCAATAGAAGGAAGTGAATGATACTCTCATAAACATCATAGTTATGGTAAAGGGATGCTAAAAGAAGGGTAATAAAGAACATAATTACACACCAAAGCATCTTAAAAATATTCATAGTAAATGAAATGCAAGAAATATTTTTGGATTTTATTGAATATATAGATTTTTTTGTAGTTTTTAATTTAAAATGCAAGAGCATAAAAGAAATCTAATCTTAAGGAAAGAAAGAAAAAGCATCTAACACCAAAGAGAAAGAGTTGTCTATCGTGGTTCACCAAAATGAATAGAATTAAATGTGGATAGGTGGTATGTGAATAGATAAAGTGTCAAATGTGTGTGTGATGGAAAATGTTATGGACATACAAACTAAATAAAATAGAAATACTTATCTTGAAAGAAGGTTGATGAAGAAATCACTATTTTCTGATGTCATTTGGAATATGGCTATCATAATAGTGATTAGTAAATATGTGTGTATGTGTGTTTATATTTTTGGATAGACTAAGGATTAACCATCAAAATGGAGGTTTTGGAGTTCAACTGGAATAAGGATGGCCCTTTGGAAATGTTATAATACTTGTTTGTAATCCAAATACAAACAAGGTCTTAGGAGATTTTTTTAATGATTGAAAAGATTGTGTTATGAAAATTATGATAAGCCATTGGAAGATGGAGGCCTAATGACTTTGGGTTTGATTTTTGGGATTTATTTAGACAATGGGAGTCCCTTTAATTTTTGATGTTGTCAAGGTGTAAAATAAATTATGTTAAAGGGATTTTTTAATCTTTTGGATTAGGAGTGTAAGAGTGTAGTGTGCGGAGTTGAGGAGTATAGCATGGGTAGTTTATTGATAGTTAAACTATGAAGATTCCTTATACATTTGTGAAATCTATATTGATAGTGAACCTTTTGTTAGGAGTTGTTATGTCAAGGTACACTTGCATTCCTAATGTGAAGGTAATGTTGTGACTAGGTTGTTGAAATTAATCCTGTTAGATGCCTCATTTTGTGGGACTAAGGAACTTGAATTGATTTTGGGTCAGTAATACCCTTGAATATTGGATGTTGGTGTTGGATGCTTGGCCTGAAACTAGCCTAACAGAACCAACCTTACACAATTTCTCAAAGGAATATGTATGATGAGGGATCCATCTGTATATAGCTTCCCCTATATGGCCAGAGATTGAATTGATTTTTAATGTCCCACCTGGCTTCCAAGGCTCCAATAAGAAAACTCACTCCCAAGGCCTTCTTGGCACAGTATCCTACTTAGAGACTTCAAGGAATGACATGTAACAAGGGTCAATTTGTGACTAAAGAATTTATCATAGAATCACACGGACCATTACCTTTGATAATTAGGGGCAACAGGGAACAATGGAATAATGATTCAAATTAGCAACTTAAAACATTCACATGACAATGCTAACATATGGCATGACAAGCATTACATACTTGGGCTTGGACTACCTTCTTTGTCATAGAGAATCCATGAAAAAATAGCTACTTACAATCCTTTTCATGGACTTACAATGCACATTCCCTCTGTATTCTTTTTCTTGGTAACAACACCTACCAATTTTGGAGACTCACTATCCAAAATTAGACTTACAAACTTTGTATGCACACTGTCATTATCCACTTTCAACATGGATCTCACTAGTACTTAAAAGTATATTCATGGGCACAAATATGTGATTAAAACAATAGTTAAATGACCTTTTAAAAAAAATGAAAGACTCCCCATTGAAAAGGAAAAAATTCAAAAGAACACTATGAAAAATCAATCATACAATATTTTCCAAATCACTGTTGATGGCCAATAGCATATGTCAAGACCTTGTATCCATTCAAGGGTATTAACAATGAATGAAACTCGCTAAATGTGACTCTCATGTGTTAAGATAGTTTAGATAGTGAGTTCTGATAAAAGAGCCTAAAAATAGTTTGTATTCTTTGTTATAAAATTTGGAAGGGTCCTTTGGAACAATAACAACCTCCTTCAGCCTCCCATGTCATTTGGAACCACTTTTTACACCTGCACTTATCAAAACATTATGATTTTGTTGTATGTATGTTTTTATGGATGCTCACAGCCTAGGTGCCTATAAAGGTTTTTTATGCATGTTTTGTAACAAAAATCAAGCTATTGGATGTTCATCAAAGAGACATTCTTTTCATGAAAGCAATATGGAAGGTGGATAATTGTTAGTTATACTTGGAAATGCTCTAATAGACATGTATCAAAAATGTTAGACTACAACTGATTGATTAATTGGAGAACAAAATGTGAAGATGATCACCGAGCTACAAAGGTATATGTAAGACATTAGATCGGTTATTATATTGTCATTGATGTCAACTAGTTTTGACTGTACCTATCATGATAGTTGCAAACATCTGAAGAAGGTAATAATGGCAAAGGAATGAGATATTAACATGAAAATGAGATGTGTGAGTAAGTTATGAATATGGTATTCATTGGGTAACTTATTGATGATTGTATGATAGTATGATAGTACTTTGATTGTATCACATGATTCTATTGAGAATTGAAGATCAAGAATGTAAAAAATTATGTGGTTGGTATATGAAGAACTTAGTATACACCAAATAGAAATAGTGTACATTGAGCAAGTGTAGTGTATATTGGGTGTGGTATTACCTGAGCTAGTAGTCACCGACACATCACGACATTGACCAAGTGAAAGAAATAAGATGGAACATGTGATTTTTGACTTGAGATGATGAGTTGGACAAATTGGAATGATTTCAAGGACAAATATAAAGTTTTTTATAAAGATCTATGGCTGATGAAATTCAAGGATGATCAGATGATGAAGATTGAAACGTGTTTAACACATAAGTTCCAAAGGAAGGTTAAAGCGAAAAAATCAACAATGGAGATTAAGTGGCAAAATCTATGGATGAGAAGAAAATGGTTTATTATGTCTATAAAAGGAGAAAAGAGATTCATAATGAGTGAATGCACATGAGGAGAAGATTTTATTCATGCAAAGTTGGTCAAATAGGTTGAAGTGAGAATTGGGCAATTCTGCAAACTACACCAAGCATCAGAAAAAGGAGATAATCGAGCATAACAGGGTTGAAGGATAGAAAGAAATTGAAGAGATTATGATGGCCATAGGTATATGAGATTAGAATAGATCTAAGTATTTGAAAAGGAAGTTGTATTTGAATCAGATAATTTACCATTGCATTATAACCATTTCTACAAACAAAATCTCTTAACCAAGTGGGACTTAACAGTCTTTATTTATATCTTTATGACATTCAATGAATGTTGATTATTTTCTTGTTGACCCAAGTGAATGTATGGTCATGGAGAACTATTAGTGATAAATCCTCTAACAAGGTCACACCTTACAGTGTGTTTTTTAACCTTTAACAAGGTTGGCTCTTAACCGAGCTCACTTTAGAATAGTGAAATTATTTATGGTACTAGTCCTAGGTGGTTTTTCCCTTAACATGGTTTCCACATTAACAATAAAGTGTTATATGTGTATGGATGTGATGATTTGTTATTTTACTTTACACATAACAATTACTGGTTTGATCGGTATAGACTAGATAATTTAACTAGCATTTGGTAAATGAATCAGAAAGACACAGACAAGTGTTTACCAAGCTATTTAAGTTTATTTTTTGAATTGGTTTATACATTTGAGACTATTTGGGACTATAGGATAACTGGACTTAACCGATTCAGCCCCCTCTTGGTTATCTAACAATTGGTATCTAACCCAGAGTACTTGAAAGAAAATTTTTGAAGGACTTAAGTTAAAGATCTAAAGATGTATAAGAGAGAGGTGTTGAAGATGAACAAAGACAATTTCTCAACATGGAAAAGAAGGATGAAGTTTTATCTATCAGGCATTGGAGATTCTATACTATACTACTTGGAAAATGAATTTATAACTCATACTGGTCCTTTAACTGTCACACCTATGAAAGAGAGACAAGAACGTAATGCTATGATGATTGAGATTGCTTCTTCTCTATCAGATGTTGGATTTGAAGAAATCAAGACCTACACAACTACAAAAGAGATGTGGGACAAATTGACATTATTTCATGAAGGAGATGTGAATATGCTCAGGGAAAAAGTATAAATCTTGAGAGGTAAGTTTGATGATATGAAGATGAAAGAAGGTGAAAACATTACTCAATACAACAACCGAATCAAGGAAGAGGTTAATGCTATCCGAGGAACAGGTGGAATTATTGAAGAAGACACTATGGTAAGTAAAATTCTCAGAACAATGTTACATGCCTATGCTATTATAGTATCAATAATACATGAAATGAGAGAAGCTCTTGGTAATAATATTTTTGCTAATAGTTTGATTGGTAGATTGACTGCATTTGACCTTAACAACTATGATAACTATGATATTGCTATCAGGATTCAATTGTGTAGTTTTTGAGTCAAACTCATTGACCAATGATTCATGAGTAGTGGTTCACACAAACCCATCTCTCATGAGAATAAATGGAACACTTAGCACTCATTGGATCTAGGTGATGCTCATAGAGGTGAAGCACTGGGACTTCTCAGGAGGTCACCCATCCCAGTACTACTCCAGCTCGAGTGCGCTTAACTACAGAGTTTCCTCCATGGTTAAACCCACTCTGCTTGCATCCTCATTTGCAAAACCTTCACCAAGTGTTGTGCCTTTTGAACCATTCATTAGAAAGCCCCTTAAGCTCATCAATTGATAAGTACGAGATATTTTCCACAGCAAGTCAAATTGTGATATTGCTATCAGGATTCAACTGTGTAGTTTTTGAGTCAAACTCATTGACCCATGATTCATGAGTAGTGGTTCACAAAAATCCATCTCTCATGAGAATAAATGGAACACTTAGCACTCATTGGATCTAGGTGATGCTCACAGAGGTGAAGCATTGGGACTTCTCGGGAGGTCACCCATCCCAGTACTACTCCAGCTCGAGCGCACTTAACTACAGAGTTTCCTCCATGGTTAAACCCACTCTACTTGCATCCTCATTTGCAAAACCTTCACCAAGTGTTGTGCCTTATGAACCATTCATTAGAAAGCCCCTTAAGCTCATCAATTGATAAGTAGGAGATATTTTCCACAGCAAGTCAAATTGTGATATTGCTATCAAGATTCAACTGTGTAGTTTTTGAGTCAAACTCATTGACCCATGATTCATGAGTAGTGGTTCACACAAACACATCTCTCATGAGAATAAATGGAACACTTAGCACTCATTGGATCTAGGTGATGCTCACAGAGGTGAAGCACCGAGACTTCCTAGGAGGTCACCCATCCCAGTACTACTCCAACTCAAGCACGCTTAACTACAGAGTTTCCTCCATGGTTAAACCCACTCTGCTTGCATCCTCATTTGCAAAACCTTCACCAAGTGTTGTGTCTTATGAACCATTTGTAATACCCCAAAATTGGCATCTATTTAATTTCATCAATTTTGGTGCATTATCTCGATTTTACATCACCAAAGTCCTAGTTCCCTAGGCAATTTTCTCCCTCATATCTGACTTAATTTGACTTGATGTCAATTGCAAAGACCATAAATTGCAATAATCAAACGCTAAAATAATTCCTAAGTCCTAGACTTTATTTGGCTAAATAATCTCTATGATAAGTTAATTTAATTATGAAGTCCTAAGTACTTTTAATTAAATTAAACTCCACCCCCTTTAGCTAAATACCCTTGAAAGGAATTAATAATTACTTGATATTCGAATGGACACACTTTTTTGAATTGATAATTCTTGATATTCGAAAGGTCACCTGTGTGGCATTTTCCATTCTTTTTATTAAGTAATTCTTGCATTTTTGTCTCAATATGGGAATGAAGAGTCCACCGTTTCGAATCAAGAAACTCTTCATTCCTCTTCTGGCTTGGTCTATTTAATGAACCTCTTTTTCTTCAAAGAGAGAGCAATTTTTGGAGAGCATCCTTACTATAGCATTTTTTAGTCTCATATCTCATTATTTTTAAAGCTCTTTTATTGCATTATCTAATTTAATTTCTCATATTAATGTAATTGCATTTCACATTTAGATTAAATTTGCTTACTTGTTTTTAGTCTAATATCATCTTTATTTCAAAATCAAATAAAAATCTGTATTTCATATTTCTTTCAAAGTTTTCTAGATTAATTACATTCATTCTTAGCTTAGTTTCATTTTGCTCATATTTGCTTTCAAATCCTCCATTGTTGAATTGGTCTCCCGGCTGTTGGCTCTCGTTCTGAGAGTATTCAAACACCCCATTCACATAGGAGGCAACAGGTCGCCTCACCATGGAATTTGGATTGAGTTCTTCATACTCTCTCCCGAATTCTATCAAGTGAATAATGACTATGTTGTGTTGTGCCTGATTTAGAGGTCACATTCAGTCACATACATTTTGGCGCCCACCGTGGGGCAGAAAGATCAATTTCTGGCCTCATTATCATTTTTTTCTGATAGGAAATTTTTCTCTGCTGTGCATCCGTACTGTTTGTGTACAGATCCTCGCGCGAGAATCCAGAGCGTCCCGCGCGAAGTTTCACCCCTGTGGTACTCTCTCGCGCGAGATTGTAACTATCTTGCCTCAGACACTGCACTTTCTCACTTGGATTGGAGTACTTTCTCGCGCGAGCTTTCATACATTCTCGCGCGAGCCTTCATACATTCTCGTGCGAGCTTGTGCTTTCTCGCGCGCGGTTTGTTATTGTCTCGTGCGTGGTTTGGTACTATCTCGCGCGGCCCTCTGTACTGTCTCGCGCGAAATTCTGTGACAGACAGAGGTCAAGATTTCAGATTTGTTAGTTTTGTTTGCTGTTTTCAATTTTTTGAAATTTTTGAAATTTTTAGCATTTTCAAATCCGTGCCACTCTGGAAAACAGGCACCCATTTTTTTTTGAAATTTTCACAAATGGTCTCAAAAGTTTAAGTATGATATATTGTTGGAAAGGTCTTTCTGAGCCTATTCCAACCATGTTGGTTTCATTATCAGATTTTACAATTTGATGAGCTATTTTTCTTGCAGATTATCTGATTTTTGATGTTGCTAATCTTGTGGGTCTAACAAGTTGTTTTGAAGGTGCTCTTGCTTTCATGGAAAATGTTTAAAATAAAGCATTGGACTTGAGGTACTTTGTTTCATCTCTACAACATTTGGACTTTGGGATTAAAATTAATCTCTCATGTGTTTGGCTTGAGTGTTTACATGCTTTCATAGAACACATTTTTTATGCTCTTAATGGGAAATAAAGGAACATAGATTTGCTTTCATACAAGTTTGTGTTTAAGTGCATGCTTGTCTTTTACACCTTAAGTAATTCTTGGTTTCAAATATCAAAACATCTCATTGAGTAATTGAGGGCATGGATTCATTCCTAGTTTACATGAAGAGTTAAATGCACCACTTTGTGGACTCACTTCATGTTTACTTGGAAAGTTAAATATTCCCTGATTCAAACCCTCTTGCACTTATGAGTAGTATTGATTAGCAGTCTTAGATTACTTGTGATTGATCTAGATTGCTATCTTGGGTTATTGGACTCGCTAATCCGCCGGCCCCTCATTTTCGCCCTGTGGTTGCAATCCCAGCGCCACATTAAAGGGGAGGGGTCTATAGGAAAGAAGCGTTAATTGTTCCACTTGGCAACCCTTTTGTGCTTTTTGGAACTCACTTGTTTTCTAGGGTGTGGACTCACTTTGAGTTTGTGTGAGGAGTTAAATGCACCACTTTGTGGACTCACCTCACATTTACTTGAAGGGTTAAATGCACCACCTTTAGTGCTTTTCAATACTTTTTGATAGAGAATTACTTATTTTTCATTTTTTTAGAAGGCCTGCTTGGGGATTTCATCACCTCAAGGGACGACCTTAACTCCCATGTTCCGGCGGAGTATAAATATCGGGAGGTGAATCCAAAGACACCTCTCTTGGGAATGAGTTAGATTTCACTCTTGGCTAAGCCTCAAAGAACTTTATACCTTTGAGAAGTGAAGGAGGAGATTTGGGTTACCGTCTCCCCCCGGCTGTGTGATTTCAAATTCTTCTCATCTACGGATTTGTGCCTCACGTACCTTGTGTATATCGAGGACTCCCTTTAGAAAATCCATGTATATCCTTGTAGACAACTTGCTAGGATGTTGTTGTGTTTTAAGTGCCTGCTAAAACATTCTCAAGAACATACACAAGTAGAGTCCTTAGGGAGTAGAAATACTAAGTCACTATTCATGTTCATGCGCAAGGTTGCTTTGTCCCTTGCCCATTGCTTGAAGACTGTTTGCTTGAACTCCTTGATTGCTGTCTTATGTGCTTGATCAATGACATAAATCTAATCTGCCTTTTGTCCATGATTTGTTTTTCTATTTTCCTGTCATTCACTGTCAGAAACTAGTTGTCTTGAGTTAGGAATCGATCGATCTTTGCTTTGACTCGCGTTGTCTCTCATCTATTCATCTTATCTCTTTATGCCTTTTGTACCTCGCTTTGCGGTTGTCTTATCTCGGCTGTTCTAGCCATCTCTTTTTGATAATCCGTACCAGGTCCATCTTGCATCTTGGCTGTCCTGGCCATTTATCTCTTTTTCATTATCTTTGAGACAGAGTCTAGCTTTATCCCGAATCTTTTCTCGTTACACCTTCGTCTATGACTGTCACGACTCGAAGTGGCAAGACTTATCCCATTCAGAATGCTGATCAAGATCAAAGTAAACCTCATAATCAAGACATAGATCATTCCGAATCTGTTGCAAAATCTGAACTTCGTGAGGAATTCTCACATTCCTCCTCATTCCAAGAGCATTACAATCCATTGTTTCAGATATAGTCTGACTTACTATTTCAAGAATATTATAACCCATTGTTTGAAGACCAACAAGACTCTGAAAGGTCACTTTCTAAAATTAAACCTATTGATCCTTTTGAACCTATCAACTCTTTCATGATCTCTCATAATACTACCAACAAGATGGGAGATCCAAAACCTTCAAAGTTGGTTTTCAATCTCAGCTCTAACATGCCAAAACCTTCAAAGTTGGTTTTCAATCTCAGCTCTAACATGCCAAAACCCTCAAAGTCTGTCTTTAATCTTAGCTCTAGCATGCAAACAGTCAATGCCACTGAGAAGGCTATGACAGAAGCTCAACCGCCTTCCCGATTTGCTAGAAACAAACCTTGGATCCCTCACTGTGACATGATCAT
Organism: Chamaecyparis obtusa; assembly: GCA_027943335.1. Taxonomy (NCBI): domain Eukaryota; kingdom Viridiplantae; phylum Streptophyta; class Pinopsida; order Cupressales; family Cupressaceae; genus Chamaecyparis; species Chamaecyparis obtusa. The sequence goes on from BSBK01006554.1 coordinate 1,093,890, forward strand.
TGCTCCAGGTAGCAAGGATACTCCTAAACCCAAAACTCCCTTTGTCTTGCGAGGCCCTGCATCTCCCTCTTATAACTCCACAAAATCTCCAGCTTGTACGAATGCTATCCCTCGATCTCATGCAAAGATTGTTCTCAAAGGTCCTGAACCTTCGAAATCCAAACCAAAACTATCTATGGATAAAGCCCTCACTAAGGAAAACATCCACAAAGATCTCAATCTCGACCAGTTTCAATCTATGGTGGGTCATTTGACCTCACCTCATTATTTACCATTCTCTGAGGAAGATGATCACTTGCTGAGCCACCCACATAATGCTCTCCTACACACTGAAGTTATGATAGGCCCCAAGAGTATCCCTTGTGTCCTCATTGAAAATAGTGCTAGCCTAAATACTTGCTCTACTAAGATGCTTACCCAAGCGACAGACAGCTTTGTTCCTGCCAATAGAGAGTCCATTGAGTTCTATGATGCTAAGCTAAAAGAAATAGAAAAGACCTTGAAGATCAAAGATATTGGCATGGGGGAATATCAGATTGAGTCCGTCTTATCTTCGACAACTCTCCCTCCATCTCCACATTCCTATGAGGAACCTTCTGAAGATAGATTTGGTATTGGCTATCAGAGCGATGAGCTTGACCAACCTAGCTACAACTTTCACTCATGCAAGGATTCAGATAATGAAGAACCACAGATTCAGCCTATGACACATGAAAGATCTTTGAATGTTCAAAATTCTAATTCAGACTACCAGAAAGAGTCTTATCTACCTTCTCAAGTGCTTCAGGAACATGATTTTGGTACTCACCAGGAGGATTTTATACACTCTACTGAATAGATTTCTACTACTGCAGCTACTACTGAATATGTCACTGCCTCTAATGGCACACATCTTGATTGGGAGCAACTGCTGGATGCTTCCCTTATCTTTGGTATGCCTCAAGGTATGCCTATTCTAGATTGTTCTACTACTTCTAATATTGAACAAAATCCTACTACTGCCGATTCCAATGATACACATACTGATTGGGAGCAACTGCTGGATGCTTCCCTTATCTTGGGTATGCCTCAAAGTATGCCTATTCTAGATTGTTCTACTACTTCTACTATTGAACAAAATCCTACTCCTGATGACTACAATGACACACATACTAATTGGGAGCAATTGTTGGATTCTTTTCTTCTCTTGGGTATGCCTCAAGATATGCCTATTCCAGATTACTTTGCTGCTTCTACTACTGAACAAGATCCTACTGTTGAAGAAACACTTCCTATGTTAGATGACAACAATGAAGAAAGTCTACCTCTGACTATGTCTCTAGCTGAATGGGACTCCATATCGGATGCTACTATAGAAATACCAGTTGATGCTATGCACTTATATGCTAGTCTTAACAACTTAGAAAGAGGAGAAAGTTATGATCCTCCAGATCAAGCTATTGATGATGATCCTTTCCACCCTCCTATGGAGATCATTCCTATGGCTCTTAGGCCATCTGCTCCAAGTTATACTTCTACTGCTCCAACAAATCATGGGTATCCGAGACCCCATCTTGTTACAATCTCATGGAATCTTGGTAGATCCAGAATTGAAATGGTTCCTATTCGTGCACTCTTACCACCTGAAAGGGGACCTGACTCTTGGAATAGGTTATCTTGGTTAGGCTCACATAATATTCCTCCAAACTTATCTGACTCTTCTAAGATGACTCACAATCGACAATGCTCTATGGAAGATTACTTTCTTGATCTATCTAATGCATTCATGAATGATGAGGTTGATATTGATATATTTGCACTTGAGCCCATCCCATTGACTTTTCTTCCCCCTTCATCTCCCAGAAAAGTGGCTCATCCACTTCCATTTCCACCTCTCCACCTAAACCAGTCATATAAGCCTCTTTCATCCACAATTCCTGAGTCTTTTGGAAGTAACTTGGATGTGCAACATAAAAATAAAAATAATGAGAATCCACTTATATCTCAAGGTCACCATGTCCCATCTAATCGACATGTGACTATGAAGAAAGGAAAGAAGCAAAGGTGTTCAAAAGACCGCAAAGGTCCTAAAAAAGAAGAAGACAATCAAAAGCCAGAAAATAAAATAAAAAATGGATCTCGAAATCCATTCTATAGGCATTGTCATCAAAAGCACCTCAAAGTAAAGAAGAAAAAATTCAAAAGCTATGTGGATTCCAAAGAAACAATAAATCAAAGTTGTCATTTGAGCTTCCAAAATTCTCATACTTTCCTCCATTCCATCGCCCTTGCCTCTCATACTTTACCCTCTTCACTCCATCTTGCCTTGTCCCAAAGTGCATATCAGCATCTCCTCATTGCTAATGACATGACTAAGGAAAATCTAGAACGTACTCTTCCTAAGCATTTAGAGCGTGGGAAATCCAACAAAGAGTTAAGGTGTGTCTATGAGGATATTTGTGGGTCTCACTTAAGTGATCTTTCCTTGACTATGGATCTCTTGACTATTGGACACTACTGGTTGGATCTCCTGTTACTGCTACAACATCTGGTTTTGATTCTGCAACTTCTCAGCTGGCTACTACTACAAATGACTGTGTTCTCAGAGATTCCTACTAAAGGAGAGAAACTCAAAGAGCCCATCAACGCTCTTCATCTAAGAAGTTCTATAGCTGACATTCTCAGTATGCTCATGTACATACTTATTGATCTTGAAAAATCCTAAAAATTATATATTGCAAAAAATCCTAAAAATTGCAAAATGTCCTGAAAAAATGATCATCTTAGTGAAAACCTGGCAAACAGGTGCTTTGATGTATCTATTATCCTGGTGAAAACCTGGTAAACAGGCACCTTGATAATACAAAAAAAATAGAAAATGTGAAAAATACAAAAAAAATGAAAAGATCAAAAATACAAAAAAATGAGATATTCAAAAAAATACAAAAAAAGCAAAAAAAGAGAAAAGTAACAAAAAATAGAAAAAGAGAAAAATGTGCCATTCATGAAAACCTGGTAAACAGGCGTCATGGTAGCAAAAATAGAATCTCTGCCAAGATGGTGAAAACCTGGTAAACAGGCGCCTCTTTTTTTCCTGAAGTAACATCTCATCTCAGTGTCGCTTGGCTCTTAGTTTCCTGCTTTAGTTTCCTTCCTTTCCTGCTTTAGTTTGTTTTCCCGCTTTCCTGCTTTAGTTTGTTTCCTGCTTTGGTTTGCTAGCTCATGCGCTTATCTTTGAGTTTTCCTCGACTCTTCATGGATTGGAACTGGTTCACACTTGGGGTCACCTACCTGGTCTAGGAGGCATTGTCCTATCGCTTTCGGAAACTCTTTTGAGCATTGGTCGCCAGTGGTTTCCCCTATGCCTGCCTACGGATACCTAGCTTTCGTTCGATCTCTCTTCTTCGGGATTTCTCCCTTTTATCAATCACCAGTGATTCTCATTACATTATCTCATTGAGACTTTGAACGTTATCTTTCCGAATTGACTTCAATCCGCTTGCACACGAACTTAAACTGAAACTAAAACTAAATTTGTGTTCCTTTGAGGCATGTTGAGCTTTGTTTTCTTTGACTGCTTGTTTTCTTTGCTTTGCTTTTTTGCTTTTTGTTTGTTGGTTTAGTTCCAATGATCCAAAGAATTCATTTAAGAGGGGTGTCCATCTGTAAGAGCCTCTATCTTGTATTGGATGGCCATGCGTACCTCGACTCCTTTTATATGGATGCTTTGGTGAGGTTGGTTCTTCTCCCTGTCTTTTGAGTGACTTCTTTCTGCTATTGATGAAATTGTAAATGCTTGCCTTGTTGAGTGAACGTAAGGGTCTCTGCGAGCAATCTTTGGCAAAAGAAGGAATTCCTACGTGTTTGGTGTGTTTGTTCACAAGAGACATTCAGGTCATTCTAGCAAATGTTCTTTGATGCTTATGTTAACTTGCTAAATTAAAAGGAATAGGTGTTCAAGTCATTCTAGCTTCTCGTGCCTTAATGCTTACACCTCATTCCGACAAATTTAAGACTTATGTCATATTCATATTCTCATGTTGGGGAGAATTGTATGGCATCTTGCGATTGTCCCGTGCTTAAAAGAACTCTATGATGATAAATACGATGAGTCCAACAGCCGAGTCCGGAGGATTGCATTTGTTCATCCTAGGCCTACATTTAGACTTGCATCTTTCATTCTAGGCTTGCATTTGGAGTGCTTTCTTGTTGCTCTCTTGATTGCTTTCTTTTGGATCTGCTCATCAAAGGTTCTCATCTTTTGTCCCAGTCTCATCTTGGCTGCATCCTTTTTCGGGATCAAAATCAAAATTTGACATCTCTAATTGGCTCAAAATCGCGTTTTAAATATTGGACTCCTTTTGGATCAGATGCTTGTGCAGTTAGCCTTCTGGTGTCATTTTCCTACCAGATCCTCATCTTTGCATCATGTTCTCAAATCTTTGCTTCTTTTCATCAAGTCAATTCAAGTCAAATTTAGTCAACCATGGTCAACTATTGCTCAAACTTGGTCAACAGGACCTCTGCTTTGCTCCGTTTCACTTCTGTAGCTTCGCGAATCTAGTCTAATTGCTTTTGCTCTGCAATCTCTTGTTGTTTATCATCCTTTTGACATGTCATCTTTCAATTTCACTCCCGAGGGGGCAGGATGATTACATCATTTGAATCTTGTCGAATCTATTCTTGAATCAGTCTGATTTGAATCATCAGTTCTCATTGCTAGGGGCATCTTCATGCCTCGCATCTTGTTATCTGGAAATCTGTCTCTTAGGTATCTGAGCAATCTAACTTGGATCCTCAAGGATCACTCTTCATTCTGGAGATGGTTCTTGAAATCTTTTGGGTATTGGGGCAATCTAACCCTAATTCCTGGGAGTCAAGCTTCATTCTGGAGATGACTCTCGAAATCTCTTTTAGACCGTTATCTGGGCAATCTAACCTAGGTCTTGGAGGACTAAGCTTTGTATTGGGGCAATCTAACCCTGATTCAGAGATAGTCCTAAATCTGCATCTTCATCAATTGGTATTGGGGCAATCTAACCCTAATTCTGGTTCTCTTCTAAGATCGTTGTCTTCGCAATCTAACTTAGACTTTGAAAAAATTCATGCTTTGATCTGCTCTCATCTGTCACTTCAGACTATTCTTTGAATCAATGCGCTATTCGCACATCAATTCAAAGAGGGGCAAATGTAATACCCCAAAATTGGCATCTATTTAATTTCATCAATTTTGGTGCATTATCTCGATTTTACATCACCAAAGTCCTAGTTCCCTAGGCAATTTTCTCCCTCATATCTGACTTAATTTGACTTGATGTCAATTGCAAAGACCATAAATTGCAATAATCAAACGCTAAAATAATTCCTAAGTCCTAGACTTTATTTGGCTAAATAATCTCTATGATAAGTTAATTTAATTATGAAGTCCTAAGTACTTTTAATTAAATTAAACTCCACCCCCTTTAGCTAAATACCCTTGAAAGGAATTAATAATTACTTGATATTCGAATGGACACACTTTTTTGAATTGATAATTCTTGATATTCGAAAGGTCACCTGTGTGGCATTTTCCATTCTTTTTATTAAGTAATTCTTGCATTTTTGTCTCAATATGGGAATGAAGAGTCCACCGTTTCGAATCAAGAAACTCTTCATTCCTCTTCTGGCTTGGTCTATTTAATGAACCTCTTTTTCTTCAAAGAGAGAGCAATTTTTGGAGAGCATCCTTACTATAGCATTTTTTAGTCTCATATCTCATTATTTTTAAAGCTCTTTTATTGCATTATCTAATTTAATTTCTCATATTAATGTAATTGCATTTCACATTTAGATTAAATTTGCTTACTTGTTTTTAGTCTAATATCATCTTTATTTCAAAATCAAATAAAAATCTGTATTTCATATTTCTTTCAAAGTTTTCTAGATTAATTACATTCATTCTTAGCTTAGTTTCATTTTGCTCATATTTGCTTTCAAATCCTCCATTGTTGAATTGGTCTCCCGGCTGTTGGCTCTCGTTCTGAGAGTATTCAAACACCCCATTCACATAGGAGGCAACAGGTCGCCTCACCATGGAATTTGGATTGAGTTCTTCATACTCTCTCCCGAATTCTATCAAGTGAATAATGACTATGTTGTGTTGTGCCTGATTTAGAGGTCACATTCAGTCACATACACCATTCAATAGAAAGCCCCTTAAGCTCATCAATTGATAAGTAGGAGATATTTTCCATAGCAAGTCAAATTGTGATATTGCTATCAGGATTCAACTGTGTAGTTTTTGAGTCAAACTCATTGACCCATGATTCATGAGAAGTGGTTCACACAAACCCATCTCTCATGAGAATAAATGGAACACTTAGAACTCATTGGATCTAGGTGCTTCACCTCTGTGAGCATCACCTATATCCAATGAGTGCTAAGTGTTCCATTTATTCTCATGAGAGATGGGTTTGTGTGAACCACTACTCATGAATCATGGGTCAATGAGTTTGACTCAAAAACTATGATAACAATATTTTACCTAAGGTAGAATCTACATTTATGTCATCTCCCTAATATTAGAAGATCAAGCAGTAGACATAAGATAAGAAATGAAGGTGATAGTGAACCTGAAGAAGATAAACTTGATGAACTTGAAACATTAATGGCTAGAAGGCTATCGAAAGGAAAAGGAAGATATAGAGGTAAAATACCATTGGTATTTTTTAAATGTAAAGAAATTGGTCATATTTCTCCAAGATGTCTTGATAGGAAAGATTATGAGAAAATAATTGAAAGATCAAATGAAAGGAAGAGTGACAGAAGAAATTACCAAAATCATAGAGGTAATCGACAGTATGGCAACAAAGACAACCGAGACTATAGAGCTAAAGGTAAGAAGGCATGCTACCTAGTTGAAGATGAAGATGATGATACCAAAACTAAAACTAATGAAGATATAGAAGTGGTATTTGTTGCATTGAAGGAAGATTCTAAAGAAGAAGAAAGGTATGTTGAAAAAGAACTTATTTCTAAAGTTAGCAAAAATGATACTTGGATTATTGATAGTGGTTGCACACATCATAGGACTAGTCATGAAGAAAAAATTAAATATCTTAAACATTATAATGGAGGATCTGTGAAAATGGGAAATGATACACCCTATCAAGTGAAAGACAAATGATCTATATTGTTGAATAACAAGATCAGGTGTGAGAATGCATATTGGGTGAAATGACTTAACTATAATTTGTTGAGTGTACCATAGCTGAATAACACTCATCATCGAGTTGCATTTGAGAAAAGAAAAGTAAAAATCGATGATGGGGCTGGAAAACTAATCAGTATTGGTGAACAAGCAAAAGGTAACTTATTCTATCTGGACAATGTTGAAACTTCTTGTTTGTTGTCTAAAAATGAAGATGTTTGGTTGTGGCACAAGAGATTATATCATGTGAATTTTGACAACATGGTTAAGATCAGAAAGAAAAGGAAAGTTAGAGGATTATCAAGCATATCTAAACCTAACCATATAATGTGCAAACAATGTCAAATGGGTAAGATGTCAAAGTCTAGTTTCAAGAGAAAACATTACTCATCTAATGCTATTCTGGAGTTAGTTCATATTGACTTATGTGGTTCAATGAGAACTCGGAGTTATTATGGAGATAGATATTTTATCTTATTTATTGATGATTTCTATAGGATGATGACTGTCATGTTCTTAAAAGAAAAATCAAAATCTTTAAAAATGTTTAAATGGTACAAGGCAAAAATGGAAAGAGAAAGTGGTAAGGAATTGAAATTCTTAAGGTTAAATAGAGGCGGTGAATTCATTTCTAATGATTTTACCAATTTTTGTAATGAGCATAGAATAAAGAGATAGGTATCTGTACCAAGGACACCCCAACAAAATGGGAGTGTTGAAAGAAGAAATAGATCAATTATAGATTGTGCTAGAATAGTGATGATTGAAAAAGATGTTGCACAAATTTACTAGAGAGAAGTTGTTAGTACTGTTGTTTATACACTGAATCAAGTACAACTAAAGAAATAATCAAACAAGATACCTTATGAGCTATGGTGTGGTTATACACCTAATGTTAGCTATTTCAAGCAATTTGAAAGTAGATGTTACATTATGAAAGATGATAGAAATGGAAAATTTGATTCAAAAGGTGATGAAGGGATATTTCTAGGTTACTCTACTAGAAGCAAGGCTTATAAATGTTTGAACAAGGCTACTAACAAGATGATTGAAAGTGAAAATGTGAGATTTGATGAGTTTGCAAAAAAGAGTGATGATGAAAGCAAGAAAGAACTAGAAGACTATGGTAGATTTGTTTATATTGAAGAACCTAAAACTCTACTTGAAAAATAGCCTGACATCACCGAGAAACAAAATATTGATATAGAGCAACAATCCTTATAGACGAAGCAATAGAAACATTTACTAATGGAAATGATGATCATGCACTGAGTGGAGAAAACATTGAAGAATAGAGGTTTGAGCCTGTACTAGAAAAGTATGTGATAAGACACCATCCACAAGATCAGATAATTCAATACAAAGGATCAGGTATGATGACCAAAAGTAATTTAAGAAATAACACATGTTTGGTTTGTGAATTTGAGCCTAAAACTGTTAAAG